>LNAC01000014.1:5654603-5682482 GCA_002007465.1 Ailurus styani
GAGCCCGATGCGGGACTCGATCCCAGGACCCTGAGATCATGACCTGAGCCGAAGGCAGAGGCTTTAACCCACTGAGCCACCCAGGCACCCGAATTTTCTAAGAATTTGAACTTGGGGCACCTGGGTGGCTCAGTGGGTTAAAGCCTCTGCTTTCGGCTCAGGTCATGTCTCAGGGTCCTGGGATCGAGGCCCACATCGGGCTCTCTGCTCGGCAGGGAGCCTGCTTCCTCCTCTCTCTCTGCCTCTCTGCCTACTTGTGATCTCTCTCTCTCTGTCAAATAAAGAAATAAAAAAAAAAGAATTTGAACTTGGCTGAAGGTGATTGGTAATGTTGTAAGATGTGATGCTTAAATCTAGAGAAATTTAGCAAAGATGTGGTCATTAACTTGCACTATTGGTTTCTCTTGGTAGCTTGAGTGTAACTGCTTTTATTCAATAATTTCTTGGGGGATGCCTGGGTGGCTCAGTCGGTTAGTGTCTGCCTTTGGCTTGGGTCATGATACCAGTGTCCAGGGATTGAGTCCTGCATCAGACTCCTTGCTTGGCAGGGAGCCTGCTTTTCCCTCTGCCTGCTGTTCCCCTTGTTTGTGTTTTCTCTCTCTCTGATAGGTAAATAAAAAAATATTAAAAAAAAGACTGGTAAACTCACCCTGAGCATTAAAAAGTCCAACATGAAGATATTTACCAGTCTTTTTTTTTTTAAGATTTTATTTATTTATTTGACAGAGAGAGAGAGTGAGTGCAAGCATAAGCAGGGGAGAGGGAGAAGCAGTCCCCACCATGGAGCAGGGAGACTAGTGTGGGGCTCAATCCCCAGGACCCTGGAATGGACCTAAGCTGAAAGCAGACACTTACAAGTGAGCCACCCAGGCACCCCCAGTTTACCAGTATTAAACTAATGTTCCTAGGTAGTTACAGGAGTGAAGACATAATATTCTATGCTTTAACTTTAGTTGGCACAAATGGGGGACTGAAAGCTCAGAAGGAAAGAGGTCTTGCCAGGATTATAATGTAGTCATGACAGTGAGAGAGGGGAGGAGCGTATGTGTTTGTGGGGGACAGTTTAAAATATCAGCTCTTGATCTTTTGCCAATTCCTTCTGGAGTTTCTACTTCTAGACATGAAATTTTATGACCCCTTTAAATCTCAAGTTTGACAGTTTGAAAAAAAGGTCATATGTTGCTTAAGAGATTGACCTCTAGGAATCAAAACGTATCAGCTCTAGAGAGAAGGGACATAGAGGAAAGCATCCTGATAAGAGCAATGTAGGAAGACTGAAATAGGTGCATTTATATAATCTGGCTTCCAGGGACTACTTGCTGGCTCCCTAAACTTAACCGAAAGACTTAGAAGATGGATGTGTGGCACATTTCATTGTTTGTTATTTACTGAGCAAATGGCTCAAGTCAGTGTTTTTCAGAACAAGCTGTCCTCTGAGGTCTGCAGTACCTTAATCAGTGACAGGCAGAAAGATCATTTAGTTTAAGATAAACTTCTAGGGTTTCTTTTTTCTTTTTCTGTAAATTGTTCTTGCCTAATAGGTATACTAATCTTCACCTTCTAGGAGCTGCAGTGGCATGGCTTGTACCATGTATTATACTAATGACTTAGAGTTGCATCAGTTGCATCAGTTACAGAAGATGGTGAAAAAACTAGGCATTATCTTTGTATTCTGTGTTCTGGGTGTCTGTTGCTATAGAAACAAATCAAGCAGTAAACAGAAGTGTTCAGGGAGTATTTGAATCTCAGTGGATGTTCATTGGCTATTGAAAATAAAGTTAAGAAATTGTTTAGGTTGAGTGAGAAACTGAGTATTTCCTGGTTCATTATTGTTTCCATTTTTGGTAGGTGATATATTTTTGTTGTGCATGGGTAATTTAAAAATTGTTTCCTAGTAATTAGGCCTTCTAAAATTCCCTTTTTTGTTCTAGGAGGTAAATAAATTAGAAAAAGCAAACCTTTTATATTTATTTATATTTTGGGGTGCTATGATTTCCCTTAGACTAATTTTTAAATGTCAGATAGTGAAAGTGGTAAGTTTAAAAATTGTTTTGGGGCTACAAAAAGGAAGTGAAGATTTGAAAGAATGGGACAGAAGGTAGAGTGAGGAATTACACATCTTTACCAGGCTACTTGTGGATAAACTCATTGAACATTTGCATGTTGATAGAAAGTGTAATATTGCAGATAGTTCTTTTGCCAGTATCTAAGGAGCAGAGTAGGTATATTCGAATTTCTGTTCCTTTGAGGGAACAAAAATGTGCTTTTGGTATAACATCTGAACTCAGATTATTTTTCTTCAGGATGTCATTGAGGTGCCTTATCTTCATCCTGAATTTCAGAGGGTGATTTTGCTACTTACAGCCATGGTTTTTTCCTTTGCAGAATTGTGACGATATCATGGTTAAATCTGCAGCAAGCACACTGAACAGTTGATTATACTAAATGGTATGTAGAAAAGCAGGCAATGTTGGTGGAAGGGATCCAGCACTTTAACTCATTTCTCAGCTAGTTGGTTTTGTGGAGGGCATATTTGTGGTCAGGGTAAGTGTATGCTGACTTTTTCAGAGAATTTTAGGATCCTTCTGTATATATAGTAGGTATTTGACACTAGTTCTGTGGGAACTTTTAGTTAGGAGAAAGTTCACTTTGTGTTGTACAACCCTCTTTCTTTGAGCTTCTGCCTTCTCAGATGCCCTCTTTCCTCCTAAATCAAGAGAGACTTAGTTGTGAATAAGCTTCTTGCCAAATTCTGTAGATAATATCTTCCTTTTATGGATTACTTTGTCTTTTTCTTGGAATTAACTGTGGTCTCGTAAAGATTTCATATATAGAAAGTGTTCTGTGTACTGTTATCTCCGCAGAAGTTGATCTAAGTTAGCCCAGAAAAGACTTGAAGACTGACATAGCTGAACTTTCAAAAAGAAATGCAAGCTTTTTCAGGCATGCCAATTAATCAGTATACATTCTTTGTAATGTATTAAAGTAGTTATACTTAAAAAAACTAAGGGTAGGTTCTTCCTTAACCCTTGTGCTCAGGTCTCTTACTGTTTTGGGGATAGTAAGTGTTACATGGATCAAAAGATAAAAATTCTAAGGCAGTGATTGCCACTATTTTTGTACTACCTTAGGATGGTCCCATTAAAATCCCCCATGAAGTAAGGTATAATGAAATTATACAGATTTTCTAAATAAATATTATAACCTTTAAAAAAATTTTTTAAATTTATTTGAGAGAGAGAATGAGCGGGGTTGCAGGGGGAGCAGAGGGACAAGCAGGCTCCCTGGTGAGCACGGAACGTGACATGGGGGCTTGATTCTAAGACCCTGAGGTCATCACCTGAGGCAAAGTCAGATGCTTAACCAACTGACCACATAGGCGCCCCAAGATTATAATCTTTTATTTTTAAAAAATGCTTGTGCTCTATCTACGTATATCTTATTAATGAGATACTGAGAAATCCAGTAGGGTGAGGGGGAAGCCCCCAAACATTTGAAGAGTTCACCACTTCGTAGAGGTGCAACATTAAGAGTCCGTATTCTTTGTCGTTGGAACTTAGTAGGTATTTAGTAAAGTTATACTTAATGAATAAACATTTCCTCCTGTATCAGTTCTTATGGTGGAGGCTTAGTCAACCCCTCTGTGTTAGTTCTTCCTTCTGAGCTTTAATAACATTTGTATCTACTTGTCTTAATACATGTCACATTGAATTGTAAATACTGTAATTTATTTACATGTCTGTCTCCCCCTACTGGTCAGCAGTCTTCTTGAGGGCTAGAACTGTGCCTTTTTCTTTGTATGGGGAGCATCTAGCTGTTACTCCATATTCAGTATGTCCCTGTTTTATGAATAAGTGTTCAGATAATAATTTTTATAGTACACACATGCACACAGTACGGGGTATAGACAGCAGTCTATCTGTGTGTGTGTGTGTGTGTATCTGCCTCTGCCTCTGTGTGACCTTAAGGTAGGTAATGTTGATTTCTCAAAACATGAAATAGAGAAAATGAGAACAACACTTTAAAGTTCACTTGAGGGCGCCTGGGTGGCTCAGTGGGTTAAAGCCCCTGCCTTCGGCTCAGGTCATGATCTCAGGGTCCTGGGATCGAGGCCCGCATCGGGCTCTCTGCTCAGCAGGGAGCCTGCTTCCTCCTCTCTCTCTCTGCCTGCCTCTCAGCCTACTTGTGATCTGACCTCTCTGTGTCAAATAAATAAATAAAATCTTTAAAAAAAATAAAAATAAAGTTCACTTGAGGGCACCTGAGTGGCTCAGTCGTTAAGTGACTGCCTTTGGCTCGGGTCATGATCCCAGGGTCCTGGGATCAAGCCCTGTGTCGGGCTCCCTGCTCAATGGGAAGCCTGCTTCTCCCTCTCCCACTCCCCTTGCTTGTGTTCCTGCTCTCGCTGACTCTCTCTGTCAAATAAATAAATAAAATCTTAAAAAAAAGTTCACTTGATTTTGGGGATATATATGTATTCATATGTTTGTGAAGGGTCGGAGAGGATGAGAGCCTGAGCATTTTTCTTTTTTTTTTTTTTAATGTATATAAGTGCATATTAAGGCTAATTGAGTGGGGATTTGGTATATGTTGGAAAAATCCAGATTTAATCCATCTAAATTTATAAAAATATACCCTCAAACTTTTTTTTAATAGCAGTATCATGATGTGGGACATGAAAATCTAGTTGTTTCTTGATTTCTTAAACTATCACCAGTAGAGGCTCTGTAATTAAGTTTTTTTCCTTAGGCAGTGGAGTAAGATCAGGATCTTAGAGAAAATAGGAGATGAAGAATCAATCCTAGTAAAAAATATTGGCAGTTTCATCTTTACAGAAGGTGTGTAAATAAATGTCACTTTGACTACAAATTTAAAGAACGAGAACAAATTTTAATAACATACACAATAAATGTACAGTAAATGTGCCAAGTTCAAAGCACTCTGATATAAAATGGTCTCTGGTTAGGAATAGTAATATTTTTTCAGTCAGAATAGCTGAAAGGCTAGTAACATAATTTGTCAGGTAAAAACAAGAATTAGAAATCAGGAATGGTATGGGGCACCTGGCTGACTTAGTTGGTGGAGCATGTGACTCTTAATCTCAGGGTTGTGGGTTTAAGCCCCACAATGGGTGTAGAGATTACTTAAAAATTTAAAAAATCTCAGGGCACTTGGGTGGCTCAGTCGTTAAGTGTCTGCCTTGGGCTCAGGTCACGATCCCAGGGTCCTTGGATCGAGCCCCGCATCAGGCTCCCTGCTCTGCAGGAAAGCCTGCTTCTCCCTCTCCCACTCCCCCTGCTGGTGTTCCCTCTCTCGCTGTATCTCTCTCTGTCAAATAAATTAAAAAAAAAAAAAAAAAGACCAGGAACAGTAGAATAAACAGTGGCAGACCTAGTAATGTAGTGTCCCTTAGCAGATACCAGAAATCTCCCACCCTGGGGAAGATTTTTGTTAACCTATCTACAAAGCAGTTTTCTAATTTATAGAGTCTCATTTGTTTCCAAAAGATCCCACCACTTCACCTCTCTTTGCCAGAGCCATTTTAGCTGTCTGGAGTCTCCTTCCTTTGCCAGTTTCTTCCAGCTGCCTCAAGCTACTGGTGTGTCTCAAGTTTCATTCCAAAGTAGTGTCAGCATAGAGCCGCGGTTAAGACCATTGGGTCTAGAACCAAGGTGTCAGGATTCAAATCCCAGTAACAGCAATTTTATACTCTTTGTAACCTGGGCAAATTACTTCTGTCCATTTTTTTGTAAAGTAGGGAGGATGATAATTTTTTTTTAATGATTTTATTTATTTGAGAGAGAAAGCAAGAGAGCACAATCAGGGGTGGGGTGGTGCGAAGGAGAAGCAGACTCCCTGCCAAGCAGGGAGCCTGACTTGGGGCTCTATCGCATATCATGACCTGAGCTGAAGGCAGATGCTTAACCAACTGAGCCACCCAGGTGCTCTGAACGGATGATGATCTTATAGGGCAGTTGTTTGCCTTCAGAGCAGTAGCCTTTCTGGGTGTCATTAATAGTAACAGCCTTTTCCTACTTTATGCAACTTATTCCTTCTCTGATTTCTTTGTGCCTTTGGGAATGAGAATTGCCTGAGTTTCCAGAAAGAACTACTTCTGACATCTGGTAGATTGAGATATGTGAAGGTTTGTTTTAATAAGGGGGGGAAGGGGTTATGGGAGGACAAGAGGAAGATGTGTAAGTTCCTAGGAGGGTTACACTGCCAACCTCTGCCAGGTCTCTCCCTGGTAAAGACACAGGGAGCTGGGTCTAAAATTAGATATTCTTTGAATAAAGAGAGACAAACCTGGGGGAGTGGTATGTAGCAGATTTTCCATACTCTATAGTTTATATGGGAGCAAGGCTGAGATCTTATTTGGGAACCAGATTGTAGAGGACTTTATTTTAGAACACAAAGAGACCTTAAATTACTTACCTCCAAGGGAAAATTAGGATCTAGAGAAGTTAAATGATTTACTTAACTGCCTAAAATCACACAGCAAAATAGTAATAATAGAATTGACACTAGGTAAGTTCTCCCTATAGACACTTTTTTTTTTAAGATTTTATTAAAAAAGAGAGAGATTACAAGTAGGCAGAAAGGCAGGCAGAGAGAGGGGGGAGGAAGCAGGCTTCGTGCTGAGCAGGGAGCCTGACGTAGGGGTCGATCCCAGGACCCTGAGATCATGACCTGAGCCGAAGGCAGAGGCTTTAACCCACTGAGCCACCCAGGCGCCCCTAGACACTTTTGCTTTCTTGTTTTTCTGTTATCTAAAAAACTTAAGTTAATTTTAGTTTTTTTCCCTTCATTTGTAAAATAATGCCATCCTATTTCCTGACTTTCATAGGGTGATTATCTTAGGTAAAAAAAAAAAAACTACTTGATACAAAAGTTAAAATGATAAAATTGTACATTGGTTCTTCACGGGTGGTTTTTGGTATGTTATGTGATTTTTAAAAATTGTGGCAAAATATATATAACATAAAATTTGCCATTTTCACTGTTTTTAAGTATACATTTCAGTGGCATTAATTACATTCACAGCTTTGTGCAACCATTACCACTATTTATTTCCAAAACTTTTTGATTATCCCAAATAGAATCTCTAACCATAAAGCAGTAATTCCCCATTCCTCCTCCTCACAGCCCCTGGTAACCTTTAATGTGCTTTCTGTCTCTATGAATTTGCCTGTTTTAGGTTCCTCGTATAAGTGGAATCATATAATATTTATCTTTTTGAATCTGACGTCTTTCACCTAGCATAATGCCTTCAAGGTTCATCCAAGGTGCCCCAAGTGTCAGAACTCCATTCTTTTTTATTGCTGATTAATACTCCATTGTATCAATATCCTACATTCTCTTTATGTGTTTATCTGTAAACGGACACTTGGGATTATTTCTACCTTTGACTATTGTGAATAATGCTGTTATGTATATTAGTATGAAAGTATCTGTTTGAGTCCCTGGTTTCAATCTTTTGGGTATATACCTAAAAGTGGAATTATTGTTTAATTTTTTGAGGCATGCCCTACTGTTTTCCATACAGGTTGTGTTGTATTATGTTCCCACCAGCAGTGCATAAGGGTTCCAGTTTCTCCGTTTCCTTGCTAACACTTGTCATTTCTTTTTTAATAATAGATATCCTAATGGATGTGAAGTATATCTCATTATGGTTTTGATTTGCATTTCCCTGATGATTAGTGATGCTGAGCATCTTTTCATATGTGTATTGGTTATTTGTGTTTTTGTTTTAAGATTTTATTCATTTATCTGACAGAGCGCACAAGCAGAAGCAGGTGGAATGGCAGGCAGAGGGAGAGAAAAGCAGGCTCCCTGCTGAGCAAGGAGCCCTATGTAGGGCTTGATCCCAGGACCCTGGGATCATGACCTGAGCCAAAGTCAGTCAGTTAACCAACTGAGCCACACAGGTGCCCTGTGTTTTTTGTTTTTTTTTTTTAAGATTTTTATTTTATTTTATTTTATTTTATTTTGTTTTATTTTATTTTTTAAAGATTTTATTTATTTATTTGACAGAGAGAGATCACAAGTAGGCAGAGAGGCAGGCAGAGGGAGAGGGGAAGCAGGCTCCCTCCTGAGCAGAGAGCCCGATGCGGGGCTCGATTTCAGGACCCCGAGATCATGACCTGAGCCGAAGGCAGAGGCTTAATTCACTGAGCCACCCAGGTACCCCAAGATTTATTTGTTTTAGAGAGAGAAAGCAAGCAAGGGCCTTTGCAGCTAGGGGAGGGCAAGGAGAGAGGGAGAGAGAGAATCTCAGGCAGACTCCACACTGAGCAAGGAGCCTGACATGGGCTTTAATCTCATGATCCTGAGATTATAACCTGAGCTGAAACCAAGAGTTGAATGGACGCTCAACCAATTGAGACACACAGGCACCCTGTATTGGCTATTTGTTCATCTTCTTTGAAGAAATGTCTATTTAAGTCCTTTGCCCGTTTTCGAATTGAGTTATTTTGTTGTTGAGTTGTAAGAATTCTTTATATATTCTAGATATTAATTCCTTGTCAGATACATGATTTGCAAACATTTTCTCCCATTCTGTAGTTTGTCTCCTGTATATCTTTTTTTTTTTTTTTTTTTTGCTTTTGCTTTTGGTGTCATGTCTAAGAAATCCAATATTGTGAAGATTTTCCCTGTATTTTCTTCTAAAAATGTTAAGAGTTTTAACTCTTTTGGTTAGGTCTTTGATCCATTTTGAGTTATTTTCTGTGTATGGTGTAAGGTAAAGGCCCAGCTTTATTCTTTTCGCAGATACCCAGTTTTCCCTGTATCATTTGTTGAAAATGTATTTAATCTTAATTTAAGTCTTAGAGCCACATGTGGCTAGTTTCTGCCATATTGGACAGCACAGATATAGATGATCATGTCTTTTTTGTCCTTTAATCTGATAATGTGTGAATTATATCAGTTGATAGGAGTGGAAATTCTTAGAACTAACAAACTGCTTTTGCATTCCTGACACATCATGGAGTTCATTAACTACTTAACTTTTTTTAGTCACTTGTCTGTTCATAAAAAATCAACTGAAATGGCTGTGGCAATTGTTTAGAAAAAAATAGTACTTTATCAAAAATGTTATTAAGCAGTGTGTCTTGTGTTAGTCTACCTCAAACCCTATTCTGATATTATCAACTACAGTGCCCCCCCTTTTTTAAGATTTTATTTATTTGAGATAGAGAGAGAGAGAAAGCAGGGAGGGGGTGAGGGAGAGGGAGAAGCAGGCTTCCCGCTGAACAGGGAGCCCGCTGTGGAGCTTGATCCCAGGACCCTGGGATCATGACCTGAGTCGAAGGCAGACGCTTAACGACTGAGCCACCCAGGCGTCCCTGGATACACTATTTTTACCTACTCCTCACTTGATGGACCTTTGGGTTATTTCTGCATTTTGGCGATAATGAATAATGTTACGAATTTTTGTGGGTATATGTGTGTACATACCTAGGAATGAAGTTGTTGGGTCATATGGTAACTCTGTTTAACGAGGACCTGCCAGACTTTTTCCAAAAGGGTTGTACTCTTCTGCATTTCCACCAGCTGTGTATGAGGGTCTCACTTTCTTCACACCCTTGCCAGCACTTATTTTCTGACCAGTGAGTATGAAGTGGTGTCTCCTTACGGCTTTTTTTTTTTTTTTTTAAGATTTTATTTATTTATTTGATAGAGACACAGCGAGAGAGGGAACACAAGTAGGGGGAGTGGGAGAGGGAGAATCAGGCTTCCCGCCAAGCAGGGAGCTTGACGCCCGGAGCTCAATCCCAGGATCCTGGGATCATGACCTGAGTTGAAGGCAGACGCTTAATGACAGAGCCACCCAAGCACCCCTCCTTACGGCTCTTACGTGCGTTTCCTTAATGACTAATGATGAGCTCATGACTGATGGTGTTTCATGTGCTTATGGAGCCGGTTATATATCCTTGAGAAATAATTATTCAAGCTCTTTGCCGTTTGTCTGTTTTTAAAAAAAATTGTGTCATTTTATTATTAAGTTTTAAGGGTTCTTTATATATTCTAGGTGTCTACCCTAGATATAGATATGTATTTCGGATACTTGTGAGATACACGATTTGCAAATATCTTCTCCCATTCTGTAGTTTGACTTTTATTTTTCTTGATAGTGTTTTTTGAAGCACTAAAGTATTAATTTTGAGGAAGTTCAGTTCATTTATTTTGTTATTGTTAGGCTATTTTGGTGTCATATCTATAAATCCATTGCCTGATCCAAACTTATGAATATTTACACCTCATTTTCTTAAGAACTATAGTTTTAGCCTTTATATTCAAGTCTTTGATCCATTTTTAATGTTTGGTCTTTTTTTTTTTTTTTTTGGTATATGGTATGAGGTAGAGGTCCAACTTCATTCTATTACATGTGGATATAGTTGTTCAAGCACAGTTGCTTAAAAGGACTCTCATCCCCGGGGTGCCTGGGTGGCTCAATCGGTTGAGTGTCCAACTCTCGATCTCAGCTCAGGTCTTTATCTCAGGCTCGTGATTTCGAGCCCGGCATTGGGCTCCATTTCCTATTGTATTATTTAGGCATCCCTGTTGAAAATCAGTTGACCACAGATGGAAAGGTTTATTTCCGGGTTCTCAGTTCTGTTCTGCTGATCTGTATGTCTGTCCTCATGCCCACACCACACAGTTTTGATTATTATATAGCCTTCTTAGTAAGTTTTGAAAGCAGGCAGTGTGAGTCCTCCAACATTATCCTTTTTCAAGATTGTTTTGGCTCTTCTGGTTCCCTTTGTTTCCATAGGAATTTTAAGATGATTTTGCTAATTTCTGCAGAAAAAAAGGCACTGGGGATTTCATGAGAGATTGTGTTGAATCTGTACATCAATTTGAGGAGTACTGCCATTACAATAATAAATCTTGCAGTCCATGAACACAGTATATCTTTCCATTTATTTAGATCTTTAACTTCTTTCGACAATATTTTCTATTTTCCCAGTGTACAAGTCTTGGGCTTCTTTTTTTTTTTTTTTTAAAGATTTTTTATTTATTTATTTGACACAGAGAGATCAGATCACAAGTAGGCAGAGAGGCAGGCAGAGAGAGAGGGGGAAGCAGGCTCCCCACTGAGCAGGGAGCCCGATGCGGGCCTTGATCCCAGGACTCTGAGATCATGACCTGAGCCGAAGGCAGAGGCTTTAACCCACTGAGCCACCCAGGCGCCCATGGGCTTCTTTTGTTAAATTTATTTCTTTGTATTTTTTGATGCTATTATAAATAGAATTGTTTTCTTAATTTCATTTTTGAATTTTTCTTTACTAATATATAGATATATAACTGATTTTATTAACTCTTAAGTTTTTTGTGTGTGGATTCCATAAAATTTTCTATGAACAAGATCCTGTCATTTGTAATATAGTTCTACTTTTTTCTTTCCAAACTTGTCTTTTTCTTTCCTACTTGCCTTCACTAGAACTTGTAATACAGTATTGAATAGAAGTGATGAGAGCAGACATACGTGTCTTCTTCCTCATCTTAGAGAGAAAGCTTTCAGTCTTTTACCATTAAGTATGATGTTAGCTGTGGGTTTCTGGTAGATGCCCTTTATTAGCTGGAAGAAGTTACCTTCTATTCCTAATTTGTTCAGTATCTTTTATCATGAAAGAGCGTTGAATTTTGCCAAATGCTGTTTCTGCATTTATTGAGAGGATCATTATCATTTTTGTCCCCCCACCTTTTTTTTTAAGATTTCATTTGAGAGAGTGAGTGAGCACAAGTGGGGTGAAGGGGCAGAGGGACAGGGAGAGGGAGAAGCAGACGCCCCACAGAGCAGGGAGCCCGATGTGGAGCACGATCCTGGGACTCTGGGGTCATGACCCAAGCCAAAGCAGGCGCTTAACTGATTGAGCCACCCAGGCACCCCCCCCCCCATGTGATGATTTCTAAACTTAATATTTCACGGGCACTTTTCAGTGTTATTTGTTATAATAAACATGTTAATGGTTCCATTATATTCACCAGAGTATATGTTAGCCTTGGACGGCTTAGCCGTTTTCCTATAGGACGTGTCTAGTTTTATGTGCATTCCAGTCCCCCAAATATCTAAGTGAGGCAGATGGTTGCTGGCATCAGGGAATATTCCCTGCTCAAAATTCCTGATTTCCTGACTCTGCATTGCTCTTTTACTTTTCAGGTGTATTATTACATAAAGCCATCTTAAGACAATGCCCTTTCTATCACTCTTTTATACTACATGTTTAGAAAAGAGAATGCCTAAAGTTTCTATATAATGATTGATAACCTATTTGCATCTAACCTTGCCTCACTGTCTTTTCTTCAGCTAATCATCTAGGAGAGATGTTAGTATAACTAATATCTAATACCTGTATCCCTTGAGCTTGAACAAGTACTTGAGTTAATCTAAGTATTCATTTACATAGCCATATTTACCATTTAATATAGTTAATTACCACTTGACTGAGGGTGGTGAATATTTTTTAAGGCAGTGTTAAAATTCTTTTCATTGTTTGAATGCTAGAAAATATAAGTTTGCTATATAGTTTGGTTATCTAAATAAAATAAACAGTTATTGGTTATAAACTCACTGTGGACCCTGCAAAGTATAAATTGCTTTTGAGTGAAAATGTAGTTGGAATAGATTTCGGTTTGTGCCTGTTATTTTTTGTGACGCTTGGTTCAGTGAGGGTTGCCATCTATGGGAGGCCAGTAACTTCCTCTGGACTGCCTAAAATTGCCTGTATGGAAATTACCTAGAATAAAAAAGCACAGCATGCTGGTAAACCGTTTTGAATTATTTGATAATGTTGGTGGGCTGGAGGAGATTTGTGGCTGCTTTCCTTAGTGTTAAAGTGGACTTGCCTTTTGGGTTTTACCTGTAGCAGATTGTGTTACTGCCTACTGATTTCCAAGCTTATTGCAAGGATTGAAAATGTTTTTGTGGGGTTTTTTTTTAAGATTTATTTATTTTTAGAGGGGGGACAGAGGGGCAGAGGGAGAGGGACCGAATCCTCAAGCATACTCTCTGCTGAACGGTAGCCTGACTCGGGGCTCAATCCCAGGACCCTGAGATCATGACCTGGGCTGAAACCAAGGGTGGACGTTTAAACAACTGAGCCACCCAGGTGCCCCAGGATTGAATATATTTTTAAAGCACTTAGAGATTTACTGTAGATGTTTGTTTACTTTCACCAGGATTTATGTTAAGATGAGGATAGACAAAAAAACAACATTCTTGACAGTATTAAAACTGATACAAATAATTTTCACATTATTGCTGATTCACCAGTTGCAGCAATCAAAAAGAAAACAATCCAGATTCATTTTTCTGTTGTCTTAAGTGGCTTGGCTGGAGCAAGCGCCTTCCCCATATCCTTATACTCTGTATATTGGAAATGTAAATGGAAGAAGAAATTCTTGAATATAGCTAAAGAAAAGCATATAAAAAGGAAGAAAGGATGGGGGAACTTCTGGCTACCATGTTAGAAATGTTGGGATAATCAGGGTGATTATGTCCTCCTTACTGAGGAAGAATCAGTAATGGTACACCTAGGAAAGGATGAAGTTTGAAAACGGGACTGGGGTTTTTTTTGACAAGTGTATTAGAAGTTACAGCACAAGTGAGGGGAGGGGACATCCACATTTATTTCGATGGTCTTGTCCTTGCTATGTGATACTTAGAATTCATCTTTTGGAGTTCTCTTCAGAGACACTTAAATGAAGTATGGTCAGGAGGGGAATTGAGGATATCTTTTTTTTTTTTTTTTAAAGATTTTATTTGAGAGAGAGAAAGAGAGCATGAATGGGGGCAGGGCAGAGGGAAAGGGAGAAGCAGACTCCCTGCTGAGTGGGGAGCCCGATATGGGGGGTCAGTCCCAGGACCCTGAGATCATGACCTGAGCCAAAGGCAGACACTTAACTGACTGAGCCATCAGATGATACCTTACAAAAACAAGTTCATTCAGCCCCAGTGCCCCTGAAGCTACTGATGGTGGCTGGTATTGATGACTGCCATACCTTGGTCCAGGGGCTGCTCTGCCACGCCCCCCTCCCCCCATGGGCAACTTCCCCATGGCTACTTTTGATGCCATTTCCAAGACCTTCAGCTACTTCACCCTTGACCTCTGGAAAGAGACTGTGTTCACCCAAGTCTCCCTATCAGAAATGCACTGACTGGGTTACCAGGGTGGGTCAGTCGTTAAGCGTCTGCCTTTGGCTCCGGTCATGATCCCAGGGTCCGTTGTCTCTCTCTCTGTCGAGTAAATAAATAAAATCTTAAAAAACAAAAAAACAGTCACTTCCTATTTGTATTCCTTTCCCCAGCCCCTGGCAACTGCTGATCTACTTTCCGTCTCTATGGATTTGCCTATTCTGGACATTTCATGTAAATAAAATTATATCATCTGTGATACCTGGTCTATTACATTTTGGCTTCTTTCACTTAGCGTAATGTTTTCAAGATCCTTCCATGTTGTAGCTACATATCAGTATTTCGTTCCTTTTTATGGCCAAATAATATTCCACTGTGTAAATATACAACATCAGTCAGTTGACATTTGGGTTGATGCTGCTATGAACATCTGTGTACCAAGTTTTTGTGTGCACATGGGTTTTAAATTCTTTTAGATATGTACCTAGGAGTAGAATTGCTGGTCATAAGGTAACTCTGTGTTTAATTTTTTGAGGAGCTGCTAAGCTGTTTCCCAGAGTGGTTGTGCCATTTTACGTTCCCACCAGGCGTGTACAAGGTTCTAGTTTCTCTGCATTCTCACCGTCACTTGTTATTGTCCACCTTTTTAAAATTTTTTTAAATTTTTTTAAAGATTTCATTTATTTATGTGAGAGAGAGAGTGAGCAAGATAGAGCTTGAGCAGGGGGAGGGGCAGGGGAAGGGGCAGAGGGAGAGAGAAAAGGAAACTCCCTGCTGAGCTGGGAGCCCAAGGCTGGGCTGCATCCCAGGACTCTGGGATCATAGCCTACTGAGCAACCCAGGCTCCCCACTTATTGTCTGCCTTTTGATAATAGCCATCCTAGTGCTTATGAAGTGGTCTCTCATTGTGGTTTTAATTTCCATTTCCCCTAATGACTGATATTGAATATCTTTTCGTGTGTTCATTGGCCATTTGTATATTTTCTTTTCTTTTCCTTTTTCTTTTTTTCCTAATTTTATTTGAGAAATCCTTACACCCAACTTGGGGCTCGAACTTATGACCCTAAGATCAAGAGTCCCATCCCCCCCCTTTTTAAAGATTTTATTTATTTGTCAGAGCACAAGTTGGGGGAGCAGCAGGCGAGGAGGGGAGAACCAGGCTCCCCTGTGAGCAAGGAGCCAGATACAGGACTCCATCCCAGGACCCTGGGGTCATGAACCGAGCCATAGGCAGACACTTAACCAGTGAGCCATCCAGGCGTCCTGAGCCGCATGCTCTTCTGACTGAGCCAGCCCAGCACCCCTGTATATTTTCTTTAGGGAGATATTCTTAAAGCTAAATATTGATGATCTGCTATTTGGAATGCTATTATTTAGGTTAACTTTCTTTTATTTGATGTAAAGGAGTTTTTGCTTCATTAAATCAAATGTTTTAGTCTGTTCTTAAAGATTGTTTTAGAGAACTATTGTAGAGAGGCACCTGGGTGGCTCCGTTGGTTAAGCGTCTGCCTTCAACTCAGGGTCCTGGCATTGAGCCCTGCATCGAGTTCCCTGCTCAGCGGGGAGCCTACTTCTCCCTCTGCCTCTACCCCTGACTTGTGTGCTCTCTCTCGCTCTCTCTCTCTCAAATAAATAAAACCTTAAAAAAAAAAGGAAAAGAAAAAGAAAATTAATGTAGATACTGCTCTCTCCCCTATGAAAATATTGTATTTTGTATCCTGACCTGAAATGTCTATAAAGACAGTTGGTCCCCAGTCTTTAGTGTACCCTATTTAGTTACATTTCTATTGTAAATTTATATCTCTAGGCCCAAAGAGTTAGCAGAGGTAAAATTCACAAGTAGGGAACCAGTGGCTCATCAAAATTTTGTCATGTTCTGTACATTCTGAGGAAATTAGCTCATCTTTAGTTGAGAGAAAGATCTATAAGGCAAGGAAAATTGATGTTTGACGTAACAACTGAAGTTGAAAGTACATGAAGTTGAAGTGTGCACGTGTTTATGAGCTCTTTTAGATAGGCATGAAAAAGTACATGATTTGATCCTTATGTCCCTCTCTCCCCAGCGTGGTACCATGCGACGACGCTATGAAGATGATGGCATCTCAGATGATGAAATTGAAGGGAAAAGAACTTTTGACTTGGAAGAGAAACTCCACACCAACAAATATAATGCAAATTTTGTTACTTTTATGGAGGGAAAAGGTCAGTATCATTTTGGTTCAAGGGACCTATAGTCCCTTGATGTAGGAAGTTGTAGATTCTGGGAACTGTGGGCTCAGCATCTGTGCAGCTAAATATTGCCTGTTGATGTTGTGATGCTGTTTATTTTCTCTTATTACACAATGTCATTCAACACACACACACACACACACCCATCATCCCCATCATCCCCATCATCCCCATCATCCCCTAATCCTCCCATCCTGTGAATCATTCCCTGCTATATGAGAAGAAACAAGCATTTATTAGGGCCAGAAGCATTGCCGGAGTTTATCCCTGAAGGCCTTTCCCTTCTTCCACCCCTTGCTTTGGGTTTAATTAAAAATAGTACAGTAAAAATTCATTTATGTATCCGCTCCCTCCCCCCAAACAAAACAGAGGTGGGATTTCATGTGTATCATGCAGCTTTTTTGCTCCTTGGCAAACTGACAAGAATGTTACGGTATGTATTGCAGTGGACAGAATTAAATTTTTTGGCTTTTTAAGAGACTGGGTGATGATAATTTCTGCTTAGGATTTAGAAGATAACTCAATTATAGTACTACCCCCTGTTGGTTAAATTCTGAATTTACTGTGTAAATCTAGACTTAGCAAACCCCTTGAACCCTGTCTCTCAGTGTACTTTTCCTGTATCCTGAGAGATGCTTCTTATAACAAGCATGTCTTGTCTAACAATTAGCAATAATCGCGCCTCGGATAAACCTCATTGGCTACGATACTGCCACTGCGCAAAGCTGTCTTGTCTAACAGAGTGAAACTATATACAACAGAAACAGCAAACACTATCTCTGCCTTATTACTTAAGATCTTTTTTTACGGTCCTTTCATCTTTTTCCAACTATACCTCTTGCCTTTCTAATGATTGTTTTCCTATGGTGACAGATTTTAATGTAGAGTATATCCAGCGGGGTGGCTTAAGAGACCCTCTGATTTTCAAGAATTCTGATGGACTTGGAATAAAGTAAGTATTCTTGGCCTGATTGGATATGGTGGCAAAATGATCATGTTCCAACAGGGCTATAGACAATGCTGTATTGATAACCCAAAGCAGTAGATAATTGAATCTAATCCCCCATTTAGATTTTTAAATTGTGTATTTTTCTTCTTTTGTTACAAAAACAGTTCATGGTGGTTATAGTTAAGTGAGAAAATACAGGTGAGCTAAAAAGAAATAAATTTAAATCTCTTAAAATCTATTTCCCTGAGATATTCTTCCATATATTTATATTTACAATGTATTGTTTTTTTATATATTTAAAATATATTGTTATTTATAATTATAATTATAATAATAATTGTTATTGTATTTTATTTATAACAATAAAATATATTGTTATATTTTTAAGATTTACGTGTCTCAACTTAGGAGTTTTTAGTATTCTAAAACTCACAGTGAGGGCGCCTGGGTGGCTCAGTGGGTTAAAGCCTCTGCTTTCAGCTCAGGTCATGATCCCAGCGTCCTGGGATCGAGGCCCGCATCGGGCTCTCTGTTCAGCAGGGAGCCTGCTTCCTCCTCTCTCTGCCTGCCTCTCTGCCTACTTGTAATCTCTCTCTGTGTGTCAAGTAAATAAATAAAATCTTTAAAAAAATAAAAAAATAAAACTCACAGTGACTAGAGAAGGTGTGGTTTGCATTTATACTTACTGGTGTTTGTTTTATAGGATGCCAGATCCAGACTTCACTGTGAATGATGTCAAAATGTGTGTGGGTAAGTATTAAGCTTTGTGGCCTTTGTGTCTCTTAGGCAAAGATTTAAGACTTGGGACTCAGTTCTAAATTTGTCACTGAGGTTTAAGGCTTAGGAACATGGAAGTACATATTTGATTGAAGTATCCTACTTGAAGTAGTTTTTTGATAGAAACTGTTAGCAACTGAGAATTTTCTCAAAGGGAGTTACATAGTTGCTTCATTTAGTACTCGTTAGGCATAGAACTTTACTTCTTTCCTACCTACTGTTTTATCACTGTGTGTCTCTCCTTTTCTCCATGAAGAGCGTGTTCGAGAATATTTTATATCTTGGAATGAAACTCATTCGTATCTGTGATTCTCTTCCGTTCCCTAAAAACAGTAGAGAAATTCCTGGAAATTTTCACCAATGCTACATTTGGTAACTTGGTCAACATTTAAAACTTTTTAAGCCGAAGCACGGAACTCTTGATCTGGGGCTTGTACGTTCAAGCCCCATGTTGGGTGGAGATTTCTTAAACGTCAATCAGTGTAAGCTGAGAAATAGATATATATTAAAGTTTCTCTTTATCAGTGATTGGTTAACTTGTCTTTTGTCTGATTTAAATCTAATTCAAAATTTAGGAAAAGAAAATAAATTGTATCAATCTAATTAAAGGAAAAAACTTCCTGGTGTCAGTAAAGATTCAGGTCAATTTTGTGCAGACCATTTGGTATTCAGTGTAGCCCTGAGACCCACCAGGATCCTTGGGAATTCAGACATTGTCACTCTCCTGTACACATTACAGCAGTAAAATGGGTTAAAACCTTTTGGAAATGTTTCCAACAGGTCATGAAACAGAAGGACGTTTTTTAGATGCTTTCCTCCCCACATTACAACTTCTATTAAGTTTTGTCGTCTATGTTGAAGTTTCAGTGCAAACTCTTGCTTTGGAAATTAAGTATTGCAGTACTGTCTCTTAGCCACTTGAGGGCCCTTTTTAAATAGCTTGATAACTTCCGTTTATCTAAGAGGTGAAAGTCACAGCCCAGGTAGGGGAAAGTTCTCTAATTCCATTTTTCACTCCCTTACTATTTCTTTTTTAGATTCCAGCTATCTGCCTGTCACTGTGTATTTCCTAGTATCTAGCACAATCTCTGGAGTATAGTAGGTACTCAGTAAATCTGTTGAGTACTTAAAATGCTTCCCCACACTTCACAAAGTAGGGGCTCTCTCAGGAGACCTCAGAAAATCTTCTTGAGTAGGTAAAGTCTGTCCCTAGACTTCTTTTCCTAACAGACCTCCAGGACAGTAATAAGTTAAGGGACCCCCGTAGCTTTTCTCTATTGGTCAGGCATTCTTACGATTTGTCATCCACAATGCACTGCGTCAGAATCATCTGTGGTACCTGTTAAAAATACAGACTTCTGGGTCCCATCATAGACTTATAAGGACTATTCAGTCACTTATTCAGTCACTGGTCTCCTTTTGGATTTTTTCCCACTTCCTTCTCACTTTCCTATTTCTTCAGTAATATGTTCACTGCTAATAATGATCTTTGGAACCGCATCATACATAACCTTTTATTTTACAAGTAGACCTTTGGATGATGATAGATATCTTTGCCATGATTTAAAATATAGCAGTGTGGGCGCCTGGGTGGCTCAGTGGGTTAAAGCCTTGCTTTCAGCTCAGGTCATGATCTCAGGGTCCTGGGATCGAGCCCCAGGTCAGGCTCCCTGCTCAGCATGGAGCCTGCTTCTTCCTCTCTCTCTGCCTGCCCCTCTGCCTACTTGTGATCTCTCTTTCTCTCTGTGTCAAATAAATAAATAAAATCTTTTAAAAAATAAAATAAAATACAGCAGTGGGACACCTGGGTGGCTGACTTAATTGGTTAAGTGTCTGACTCTTGGATTCAGCTCAGGTCATGATCTCACGGATTGTGAGATGGAGCCTTGCATCAGGCTCCATGCTCAGTGGGGTGTCTGCTTGAAGGATTCTCTCCCTTTGCCCCTCCCCCTGCTCACCTGGACTCGTATTCTCTCTCTCTCTCTCAAATAAATAGTCTTTAAAATAGAGCAGTGGGGCGCTTGGGTGGCTCAGTCATTAAGCGTCTGCCTTCAGCTCAGGTCATGATCCCAGGGTCCTGGGATCGAGCCCTGCATCAAGCTCCCTGCTCTGTGGGAAAACCTGCGTCTCCCTCTCCCACACCCCCTGCTTGTGTTCCCTCTCTTGCTGTATCTCTCTCTGTCAAATAAATTAAAAAATCTTAAAAAAAAATAAAATAGAGCAGTGATTATATCTAACCTAACAGACTTAGCATAAATTTCAGCTGATGCCTAGCTTTATATACATATTTTGGAGTCCATATTTTTTTTTTCTTGGATAACTAAAGGTTGTCAAAATGTAGTGAACAAAATATTGGTGATTGCAGTAATTCATTATCACTACATGTACTTTGGCTAGTCCAGTCTTCTTTTCTACCTAAAGTAAAATGCTGCATTTCCAGTGTTAGTGCATGTCCCATAAAGAAGAAGAAAGCCAGTCTGTCATATAAACTTTAGGTGATGGGATGTACTGGTTTAGAGTATAGACTCAAAACTGCCTGGTTTCAGATTTCAACTCTACTAATTACTAGCTCTGAACCTTGGACAAATTACTTAAATATGAAATGTTCAGAATAGTGTCTGACACATAGTGCATGCTCAATAAATGTTAGCTATTATTATGATTCATTATTTTATCTAAGTGCTCTGGTACATACAGAATCTTAAGTGCTCTGGTACCATTGGCAGAATGGAATTGCTTTTGCTTTGATCTGCATTCTTGAAGGAACAACATAAAATTTACCATTATCATAGTTTTAAAGTATACTATTCAGTGGCATTAAGTATATTCACAACATGCAGCCATCACCAGTATCTAGTTCTAGAACTTTTTCATCACCTGAAATGCAAACTCTATATCTACTAAGTAGTCACTCCCTATTCCCTCCTATGCACAGTCCTGGCAGCCACTGTAGTACTTTGTCTATGGATTTGCCTGTTGTGGGTATTTCATATAAATAGAATCATAAAATATGTAGCTTTTTGTGTCTGTTATATATGTATTATATTCAACATGTAACAGTACTTCATTCCTTTTTAGTGTTGAATAGTATTCTACCCTGTGGGTAAACCACATTTTGTTAATCTATTCATTTATTAATGGACATTTGGGTTTTTTCCATCCTTTAACTATTGTGACTACAGCTGCTATGAACATTCATGTCCAAGTTCTTGTTTGAACATCTGATTTTGATTCTTTAGATACATACCTAGGAGTGGAAATTGCTGGGTCATATGGTCATTCTCTTTTTAACTTTTTGGGGAACCACCACCCTGTTTTCCATAGCGGCTGTACCATTTTAAAAATTGTTACCAGTTGGGCACCTGGGTGGCTCAGTGGGTTAAAGCCTCTGCCTTCGGCTCAGGTCATGATCTCAGGGTCCTGGGATCGAGGCCCGCATCGGGCTCTCTGCTCAGCAGGGAGCCTGCTTCCTCCTCTCTCTCTGCCTGCCTCTCTGCCTACTTGTGATGTCTCTCTCTCTATGTCAAATAAATAAATAAATAAAATCTTTAAAAAAAAAAAATTGTTACCAGCAAAGTCTTATTGGTTCCAGTTTTCCTTACCAGCACTTGTTATTTTCCTTTTTTTTTTTTTCCTTTGACTTAAGGCTATCATAGTGTAAAATGGTATTTCAAGGCAATTTTGACTTAGGCATTTTCTTCCAAAATATGAACGGTAGGTATGGTTCATTGCCTTGTTGTATTTTATTGTATTCTGCCACGTCTACTTTATTGTGGCCATATTCTTGTCCTGCTATTATCTCTGATCTGCGACTATTATCTCTGATCTGCGACTAGACTGTTAACTTCTTGGAGGCAGGGAACCAGGTCGTCATACTACTTGTTATATCCATGAAGATCAGGTACATAGTAGGTGTTTGTTAGTTTCTTACAAATTGAACAGTATTCTTAATATTCCACCAGCAGCTTTTATTCTCTCTCCCTCCCTGTCTCGACCACTACTATCTTAACTTTTTAAAGCTTTCCTGCCTCTCTATACCTTCTCTTAAGCTGCTGCCTCAGCTTGCAATTCTCTGTTGAATCTTTCTTGTTTAGATTCTGTTTATTCTAAGGCCCAACTTAAATGTCTTTTCTTCCCCCTCTTTTCCTAAAAGGCTTCTCTGGTCAGTCCAATGTTATTTAAGAAAAAAAAAGGATATTTTCCTTTTATTTTTACTACTGTTTAATTGACCCCTACCTTGTGTTCAACATTTTACTTCGTTGACTAAATCTACACAACAGCCTACAAGGTGGTATTATTCCCAAGTTACAGAAGATATTAAGGTTCAGAGAAGTTAAATAACTTTCCCAACTATTATTAGAGATGAGATTTAAGTTTAGGTATCTTTGGCTTTAAAGCTATTGTTCCCCCCCCCCGATGCTATTTTATGCATTCTGCCTTTTGTTGTAGTTGTTACAGTTGGTTGAGAATTTAATACCAATTTTCATGTCCATCTTGGTGTCTTTATCATTCAGTAACTATTTGTTAAATGAATGAAAAGGGGAGTTTATATTAGAAATGCTTAACAGGTTTGGGAAATAACCCTTTTAAACAAAAGAATATATCACTCTATAATGGATCCTTTATTCAAATTGTAGGATGGATCTAGGTCCTCGAAACTACTTCAGAACAGTGTAGCTCGGTGGATAAGAGCATTGACTGTAGAGTTGGTCCAGGATTTTTGAGTTTTAGGATTTTTGTCCTGTTGTTTACTACCTACCTATTTTCTCATCTGTGAAGGCAAAATTTAATGCTTAACATTTAGAATTGATGGAATTGAGTGAGATATTGAATATACGATTTGTTGCCTGACCATATAGAAATATGCCATAGCGAATTGCTTTTAATATTACCTGTTGTCTTTCCCACTCTCCGCGGTTTGATTTTCTGTTGATTATCCTCTTGAGTGACAACTCTTCGTTTATTACCAAATATCCTAATTAAAGGATAGTTTGTTTCCTTTCACTTGTATTTTATATTCTTAATATATTTATGGATAATAGTGACTCAGTGGAGATGATTGATACATCTTTCATGACAGGGAGTCGTCGCATGGTGGATGTCATGGATGTGAACACACAAAAAGGCATTGAAATGACCATGGCTCAGTGGACACGCTACTATGAGACCCCAGAGGAGGAGCGAGAAAAACTCTATAATGTCATCAGTTTAGAGTTCAGCCACACCAGGCTGGAGAACATGGTGCAGAGGCCCTCCACGGTTAGTCTAGTAATTTTTTCCACATTGTCATTGTCACCAAGAGGGTTGTTTATACAATGGGAGAATGGGAGAACTTACAACTTTTTATACATACCAAGATGAAATTGATAAACAAGACAGTTTGATAATAACCTTCATTTTAGGAATGTTATTCCTAAAATGTAAAATCACTTAATTTTGTGGAGAGAGGGGCCATTTAATTCTGATCACCAGTAACCTAATTTAAGAATAACATTGGTCTTTGCATGTAATGGAGAAGTATTTTAAAATTCACTCTTAAAAGAACTGTCAGTGGGAAATTTGCCTAATTTTTATCTTGTGGATTTACACTTGCTGAAAAGCTTGATGGAAAACTAGAGACAAGTGATCATTTTTATGAGATGGTTTCTGGAGCAGATTCCACTGGATGGCTAGTTACCAGTAAACTGACTAGCCATCCTAGGGGAAAGTTGTTTGTTTTTGATCCTTAGCTCTCCTGAAGGTAGATACTGATTTAGCTCATCTCTTTGCAAAGTCGTAGCTGACTACAGAATGTTGAAACACTTATTTCACTTTTGAAATATCCGTAGTCATTTTTGGACCACTTTTATTCATTTAATTCCTATCTCAGAACTCACTTGAGTTACATATTTCATGTAGAATAGCAGAACTAGCAATATTGTAATCATTTGTTTTTTTGTTTTTTTGTTTTAAGATTTTATTTATTTGACAGAGAGAGAGAGAGAGAGTACAAGAAGGGGGAGTGGCAGGGAGAGAGAGAAGCAGGCCCCCACAGACCAGGAAGCCTGATGTGGGGCTCAGTCCCAGGACCCTGGGATCTTGACCTGAGCTGAAGGCAGACGCTTAATGACTGAGCCACCCAGGCACCCCTAATCATTTTTTTTTGAAGTCAAGATCTCGGGTACCTGAGTGGCTCAGTCAGTTGGGCATCTGCCTTTAGCTCAGGTCATGATCTCTGGGTCTTGGAATCGAGCCCCACACTGGGCTCCCCAGTCAGCAGGGAATCTGCTTCTCCCTCTCCCTCTATCCCTCCCCACTACTCATCCCCCCCAATAAATAAATAAATCTTTAAAAAATAATAATAATAAATAAAGTCACGATGTCAGTGTTTTATTCTGTCTTCATTTAAATTATCCTGATTACACCTTTTGGCTTTCAAAATTAAAAATGATAATTGCTTTTGGGGCGCCTGGGTGGCTCAGTGGGTTAAGCCTCTGCCTTCAGCTCAGGTCATGATCTCAGGGTCCTAGGATCAAGCCCCGCATCAGGCTCTCTGCTCAGCAGGGAGCCTGCTTCCCCCTCTCCATCTGCCTGCCTCTCTGCCTACTTATGATCTCTCTCTCTCTGTCAAATAAATAAATAAAATCTTTTAAAAATATATGATAATTGCTTTTGTATTGTTATTTTATATATACACTATATTCAGTATACTGGTAATGTTACTATCACTAAGACATTGATATGTACAGACCAACAAGAAAATGTTCTCAGTGTTTCAGGATTATCTGAAGAGACAGTATATAATTTTTTGTCACTGCTTCTTGTTACTGGAGATGCTAAATACAGAATTTCTTGGGGTTCCTGGGGGCTCAGTCACTTATGTGGCCTACTTTATTTTTCTCCCCAAGATTTTATTTATTTGTTTGAGAGAGGAAGAGTGAGAGTGAGAAGCAGACTCCCTGCCCTGCAGAGAGCCCAACGGGGGGCTCAATCCCAGGAACCTGAAATCATGACCAGAGATAAAGGCAGATGCTTAACTGACTAAGCCGCCCAGGCACCCCTTGTGTCCTACTCTTGATCTCAGCTCAAGTCTTGACCCCCGGGTTGTGAGTTCAAGCCCCAGGTTGGGATCTACATTGGACTCCATGTCCAGCCCCATATTTTAAAAAATAAAAAATAGGGGGCACCTAGGTGGCTCCATTGGTTAAGCATCTGAGTCTTGATTTTAGCTCGGATCATGATCTCAGGGTTGTAAGATCAAGCCCTGTATCGGTCTCCGTGTTGAGCATGGAGCCTGCTTACGATTCTCTCCCGGGGTACCTGAGTGGCTCAGTTGGTGAAGCAACTGCCTTCAGCTTAGGTCGCGATCCCAGGGTCCTGGGATTAAGCCTCTTGTTGGGCTCCCCGCTCAGCAGAGAGCCGTCTTCTCCCTCTCCCTCTGCCTCTCCCCCTGCTCATGCTCCTTCTTTCCCTCTCTCTCCAATAAATAAATAAAATCATAAAAAAAAAAAGATTTTCTCTCCCTCCCCCCTCTACCCCTCCCCACTGGTTCTCTCAAAAAAGAAAATAGAGTAAATGAAAAATAAATATAGAATTTCTCATTAGGAACTTTATCTCCCTAGAATGATAAAAATTCTTTTTACATTATCATTTGTTTGGTCATGCGGAAATACAAGAAGACAGGTGATTAGAATTTAGCCTTGTTAGGGGCCCCTAGGTGGCACAGTTGGTTAAGCATCTGGCTGTTGGTTTTGGCTGAAGCCCCTTCTTAGGCTTTGCATGTGGAGTCTGCTTAAAAGATTCTCTCTGCCCCCAGTGCACTGTCTCTCACTCAAATAAATAAATCTCTAAAGAGGGGCGCCTGGGTGGTTCACGCTTAAGCATTTGCCTTCGGCCTTCAGCTCAGGTCATGATCCTGGGGTTCTGGGATCAAGCTCCACATCGGGCTCCCTGCTCCACAGGAAGCCTGTTCTCTCTCTCCCACTCCCCTGTTTGTGTTCCCTCTCGCTGTATCTCTCTCTGTCAAGTAAATAAATAAAATATTCTAAAAAAAATCTTTAAAGAAAAAAAAAGAATTTAGTCTTATTATTAGTCAAAAATGGTCCACTTAATAAATAAAGAATAAAGGGTGCCTGGCTGGCTTAGTAGGTAGAATATGCAACTCTTGATCTCGGGGTCATGCGTTCAAGCCCCACGTTGAGCACAGAGCTTGCTTCCAAAAAAATTTATTTATTTATTTATTTATTTATTTATTTATTTTTAAAGATTTTATTTATTTATTTGATAGAGAGCGATCACAAGTAGGCAGAGAGGCAGGCAGAGGGAGAAAAGGGAAGCACGCTCTCTGCTCAGCAGGGAGCCCAATGCGGGGCTCGATCCCAGGACCCTGAGATCATGACCTGAGCCAAAGGCAGAGGCTTAACCCACTGAACCACCCAGGTGCCCCCCAAAATTATTTTTTGATGTATAGTTCATTGGTTTAAAATAAATAATGAGAGGGATGTAAGAATCACAGTAACATTGTTTATAAATTGTTTATAGTGTTTATAAATTAACATTGTTAATATTTTTAGAATTTCAATTTAAAAATGATTGTAGCTGTAAAACTAAAACTTATGGGGTGCCTGGGTGGCTCATTTGGTTAAGGTTTTGGCTTGATGGAGATCTCGGGTTGTAGGATCAGGCCCCATGTGGGGGTTCTGTGTTTGGCAGGGAATCTGCTTATCCCTTTCCCTCTGCTCCTCCCTCTACTTGTATGGGTGTGTGCTCCCCCCCCTCTGATTTATAAATAAAATCTTTTAAAAAAAAATAAAATTTAGAAATGTGTCATTATATATGAAGCCTTTTTTATAAATTCTTGATTTATTCATTTTGTCCTTTTAATGATAAAAATGCTACATCATTTAACAGAAAAATAATGGACCCTTAAATGAAGGAGTTGAACCATGGAAAGGCTCAAAAGTAGAAAATTTTTGGAGGGCAGAGAACAATGCACCAGTATTTTTTAGGGACCCAAATCATGGCTGGGAAGATTGAGTGAGCTATTACCAAGGTCACCTCCTGAAAGCAGAAAAGCTTTTGATGACCTTACCATGTAGGCAGTAATATGCTTATTCTGCTGGGGTATTATTTATTTATTTACTAGAGGTTTTTTTTCCCCACAGTGTCTCTCCATTTATCTAGGTCTTTTCTAATATGTCTCAATAATGCTTTTTCAAAAATCAACTTTATTGAGGTACAATTGACATACAATAAAATATACTTATTTTAAGTGTACATTTCAGTGAGTTTGCATAAATCTCATTCATGTAATAATCTTTCACATAAAGTACGTAATCTCTTGTTCCCTATGATATTCACACCTTCAGAGGTAGCTTATTATTAGTTCAGGTGCCTGCCACATGCTGAGCACTATGCTAGGTGCTAGAGGACCTGTGGAAAATAAGGTCATTCTCATTCTCAAAGAGCTTAAAGTCTCATGGAGAAGAAAGACCAGAGGATAGGCATTTCTGCAAACCACAATAATGGTGAGTGCGTCAAAAGTGAATAAATACAGAGTGTTGTGGGGACAATAGGAAGGACCAGTCCCCTCCCAGCATAAACAGGAGGAGAATTAGGGAGGGGAACTCTTTGGAAGAAGTGATAGCTGAATCAAAAGAAAGGAAATCTTGCCGTTTGCAACGACATGGATGGAACTGGAGGGTATTATGCTGAGCGAAATAAGTCAATCAGAGAAAGAATTATCATATGATCTCTCTGATAGGAACTTGAGGGGCAGGGTGGGGGGTCGTGGGGGGTAGGGAGG
>LNAC01000014.1:5682973-5730960 GCA_002007465.1 Ailurus styani
GGGGGTGGGGGTGGTGGTGGTGTGTGTGTGTGCGCGTGCGCATGCGCAGCATATGAATAGATGAGTTCCTGGGTATTGGACTTCTTACCATTTTGGCTCTAGTATTGATGCAGAACAGGTAGAACTGGTGATTACCTCTACTGGAGACTTGCTCTCACGTGGAACAGGCCATTTAGCAAAAGGCCTATCCAGAGCCTAAAGATTAACCTAAGGAAAAAAGTATGAATACCTTAACACAATATTCTCTTGGTAGTCAGATGATACCTAATAATACGAGTTAAAGAGAGGCCAGAAAGGGTAACTTACTGCTGCAGGTGGGAAATTCTGGCCAAAGAAATTCAGGTTTCTCTGAATGAACACTTGATTTAGAAAACAACAACAACAACCATGTGTTCTTAACCCTTCCTTTCCCCCATCCAGACATAAGAATTGGTGGTGTCTTGAGCGAGTAAGATCTTCATTCTTCTTTAAAGACTTTCCAAAGGAGAATACCAGGAGATGGGAGATGCTGACCACTGCATGAAGAGAATAGAAAGTAGATTTTGTTTGAGGGAAAGAAAGGAGGCTAGAGTTCAATCACGTGTTCTAGGCCCAGTGGATGCTTGTTTAAAACTATTGGCTCCCTGAACAGAAATGCTTTAAAGTATCAAGTTAACCTTCATAGTTGCTCTTCAGTTTGCATGTCATTGGTGATCCCTTCTAGCCACTCTCCCACAGTTTACATCTGAGTGTTCCCTAGACACCTACCTTATATCATTATGCACAGATTGTATGCCTTTGTCCAGGTCTGTATTGTAAGGGAAATAAATGATCAAATATAGATTTTGTTGGAAAGCTTACCAGATACATGTGTTTTATAGCCTTAAGTTAGATATTTACAGTGTTAATACTGTACCGATTCATGGTTTGGCTCACATTTTAGCTACCTGAGACTGTTTCTTGGAGGTCAGTGATGGGGTGGTACATACATTCGAAGGTACAGGAAATGCTACAATTCATTGTAAAGTGCAGATAAGTTCATACTACTTTCACTTCTTCTTTCAACACATACTATTTAAAATAGATTCTAGGGTGCCTGGGTGGCTCAGTTGGTTAAGCGTCTGCTTTTGGCTCAGGTTTTGATCACAGGATCCTGGGATTGGGGTCCTAGGATCGAGCCCCACATTGGGCTCCCTGCTCAACGGGGAGTCTACTTTTACCTGTCCCTCTGCCCCTTTCCCCACCTTGTGTGTTCTCGTGCTTTCTCTCTTTCAGATTAATCTTATAAATGAATGAATGAATGCATGCATGAATGAATTAAATAGATTCCTAAATTCTGATAACATTATTTTAAAAAAATTTTAACATGTATTTACATGTAATCCTCATAATATCACTTTGAGTTAATTATCCTCATTTTACAAATGAGTTCCAAGGACTTGCGTGTGATCCTGAGGAAACATGACAGACTGGGAAGTTCTGATTCCTACCTAGTAGATTCTATAGCACTCTATTGGATTTCTTTCCTTTTTCTTCCTTTCTTAAAAATTTTATTTATTTTTATTTTTTGACATTTTAGCTGCTCTAACAGTGTTACATCTTTTGATATCAGTACCTTCCATACAGTGCCTTTGTTGAATCAGAAAAAGACAGCTGATGATGCCAGTACTGACACAGAAGAGATACTATTGTGTTCTTCAATGACTTCATTGTGATTAGATCTATCTTTATGGTCATGTTGATGGAACCATTAATCTTAATCCTCACTGAATAATTATTTCTAGACTGTTTGCTACTGACCCTATGATTCACCAACAGATTATTTATAATTAAATTGTAGTCTTTCAGGGGTGCCTGGGTGGCTCAGTTGGTAAAGTGACTTGACTTGATCTCAGCTCAGGTCTTGATCTGAGGGTCATGAGTTCAAGCCCTGTGTTGGGCTCCATGTTGGGTTTGGAGCCTACTTAAAAAAAAAAAATCAGTAAAATAAATAAATTGTAGTCTTTCAGTGTATATTTTGAGAAATTCTGTTTTCCTGACTTTAAAATTCTCTTTAATCCCAATCCTTCCATTGAATCCTAAATGTTTCCTCCTCCTTTTTAAAGGTGGATTTCATTGACTGGGTAGACAACATGTGGCCAAGGCATTTGAAGGAAAGTCAGACTGAATCAACAAATGCCATCTTGGAGATGCAGTACCCCAAAGTGCAGAAGTAAGTGGCTTTTCCTGCATTTCTTCACATGCATTGGGAAATCAAAGTGATAGTAAGGACTGGTTCCTCCTTTCAGAGCCTTGCTGTGTCCTAAATGATCAAAAAGATGAATTCTTGGGCACCTGGGTGGCTCAGTTGGTTAAGCGACTGCTTTCAGCTCAGGTCTTGATCCTGGAGTCCCAGGATTGAGTCCTGCATCAGACTCTCTGCTCAGTGGGAAGTCTGCTGCTCCCTATGACCTTCCCCCCTCTCATGCTCTCCCTCTCAAATAAAAACTTAAAAAAAAAAAAAAAAAAAAAAAAAAGATGAATTCTTTAAACAGTAGCCTTTACAGTTCCAAAGGGAAGAGTATATAATAGTGTCATAACCATGACTACAGAGTTTAAAGAAAATGTATGGTATGGTAATATGATTTGAAATTGCATTACTCTCACTGACTGGGAATTGATTAGGCAGAAAATGGGGTACAGAAAGGGGAAAGTGTGGCATTGGGCAGGCTCTCTTCTTTTAATCAGTGCACTAATGCTGCTGCTTTTTTTGGGTCAGGTACTGTCTAATGAGTGTTCGAGGCTGCTATACTGACTTCCATGTGGACTTTGGTGGTACCTCTGTTTGGTATCATATCCATCAAGGGGGAAAGGTACGGTCATAGTCATGATGGGGGTTGGAATCTGAAGCTGGTTTTATGACTCTGCTTCAGTTCATGCATGCTTTGTATACCCTGGAAATGAATCTATTAGAGAATTGTCTCCTATTCTAGAGAGAATCGTAGATTAAGTTGACCTTCTTGGCTAGACTTCTGTAGAATTAGTATTCATCTAGTCTGCTGTCATTGCACCAATATTGGCATAGTACTTAGTAAACCTCAACAGTCCTATTTTTAGATTCCCAGGGCAGAATTCTCCACATGAAGGCAAGAAAGTGATTTTAGGAAGACAAGATAATTTCTCTACATGGAAGTGTAATAACATAATAGAAGGCAACCGAAATTTTGTATAGATTCACAATGATACCAGCAAATTAGAATCCAGACCACCTTTCCCTGTATGAAGGCAGTGATCTGAAATGTGGTCAAAGGAAGCCTTTAAGTTCTCTCTAAGGATATGAATAGATTTTGAAATACTATTCTCATTCTTAAAGAACTATATTCCATCTTGTCAGATTATTTCTGAATGCTATGTGAGAACAGAAATCTGGGATTAATGTCAGGTTTATAGTATTGTACTCTTACTGTTACCCTTTTTTCCCCTTGCTGGAAGTGGATGCATTTGTGAGAGAAAAAGTAGAACTAGAATGAAAACAGATGCTTTTAAAATATGAAGTCCTGATTTTAGAACAACTGTACCTCCAAATCCAAAGTCATTTTGTTTATTTTGAATCCATTTCACTGATATCTTAAGTTTTGTCCTTTTGATCTTGGTTACTACCCTGGAACAAAGCAATCTAGGCCTGAATCTTAAAGATATTATACCTAACTGTACTTCTTAGGACTATAGAGGCTGGACAGCTAGGGGCAAGTAAGGGACTATCTAGGTAACGAACTGAATACACCTCTTCTCTCTCAATCCTGGATCGGTTCTGAACTCTACAATCAAACCCCCGGGAAGCTGTAATGCCATTTCAACAAGTCAAAAAAAGATCTACTTCTTTAGGGCCTCTAGAATTTCCCAAATGGTCAGGTTCTATAAGCTAGGGGAATTGCTTGTTGCTCTTCTACCTCTTGACCTTAACTTTGTACCTGTTTATCAGTTGAGGGAGACGACTGGGTCATGTCAATGGCTGTTAACAGACTGAAGTTTTTTAACTCACAGGTCTTCTGGCTCATCCCCCCTACAGCCCACAACCTGGAGCTGTACGAGAATTGGCTGCTGTCAGGGAAACAGGGAGACATCTTTCTGGGTGACCGGGTGTCAGATTGCCAGCGCATTGAGCTCAAGCAGGGCTATACCTTCGTCATTCCCTCAGGTAAGCAAGATGGGAAAAAATGGGTTGTTTAGCCACTTTCTTTAAGATAAAAGAATTGATGGATACCACCAAGAATGGTTATGACTGGGTGGGCAGAAAACAATAGTGTCCTTTCTTGTCATTATGGAGCTTCAGGTGCTAAGAATTTGGATTTTTTAAAAAAGCACTGATTTTCCACTAAGATCAGAATTGCCAGTGGTGGGGCGCCTGGGTGGCTCAGTCGGTGAAGCATCTGCCTTCAGCTCAGATCATGATCCCAGGGTCCTGGGATTGAGCTCCGCATTGGGCTTCCTGCTCATCGGGGAGCCTGCTTCTCCCTCTCCCTACTCATGCTCTCTCTCTTGCTCTGCACGTTCTCTCTCAAAACAATGAAACCTTAAAAAAAAAAAAAAGAATTGACAGTGGTGGCTATTCAGATTTACATGTTTGGGCCCCACATTAGCTCTAGGTAATCAGAATCTGTTAAGGATAAGACCTTATCCTTAACCTCCAGATAAGAGCTCCCTATTCTAAGGGATGGCTTCAAGGGGTGTAGAAGTTAGTGATAAGGTGCCTGGGTGGCTCAGTAGGTTAAAGCCTCTGCCTTCCACTCAGGTCATGATCTCAGGGTCCTGGGATCGAGGCCCGCATTGGGCTCTCTGCTCAGCAGGGAGCTTGCTTCCTCCTCTCTCTCTGCCTGCCTCTCTGCCTGCTTGTGATCCTCTCTCTGTGTCAAATAAATAAAATCTTAAAAAAAAAATTAGTGATAATTTTATCGGGTCACTAGTTATAAAATAAATAGAGCATAGATTTTGGAGTCACAGTCGTGTATTAGAATTCTGTGTGTTTACCTGCTAATACCATGTTGGTCAAATATTTAAATCTCTGTTGTATTTTGTTGTGAGGGGTAAATGGAAATACATGTAAACTCTTGTACTGCACCTTCACAGTAGGTGCTCCCATAAATAGTAACAGCATTTGTTAAACTTGCTGTATGCAAAACACTTTACGTGCATTTTCTGATTTAATGCTTACTAACAACCATATAAGGTTTAATTTTTATAGAGGATATTGAGGCTGCAAGAGATTAAATGATCAACCACTAAGTGGCAGAGTCAGAGTAAAATGTGTAGTCTAGGATTCTTTTACTAGGTCTCTGAGAAAGTCGTATTATGACATGTGCTTAAGCCACTGCCCTCCACTCCCTTTCTTCTAGGCTGGATTCATGCTGTGTATACTCCTACAGACACATTAGTCTTTGGAGGCAATTTTTTGCATAGCTTCAATATCCCCATGCAGTTAAAAATATACAACATTGAAGATCGGACACGGGTGAGTAATTCTGTGTAACAACTGGATGTGAAAGAGATGACCTCCATTTAAGACAGATGTTATAAGAGATTCATTGGTAGTTATCTCAAAACTTCAATTTTTCAAAAAAAAAAAAAAAAAAAAACAACTTCAATTTTTCTCTGAGTTAAAATGCAGTGTTTACATTTTGGGGACACTGAGAAGAAGGCTTTAATGAGATTTACATGCTTGGTTTTGGGGGACTCTAATTCTTTGAGGTTCTTGGTATCTTGGATTTTTATAGGGCTAGAGATGGACATTTGGTAACTGATGTTTTTAAATTTTATGTTCTTAGAATAATTCAATGTAATGAGATTTATTAACTCAGGAATCACAACATTGAATTCATGTATCTTTACTCCAATTACTATCCACCACCCAAACTGTTGTACTTGAATAAATCAAGGTACATACTGCTTTTGCCATCTGGGGTTCCTTGAGAGAATGAAGTCCTTCAGAAAATGATTTGTGCATCTTATTTTCTTGGTTTTCCCTGGGATGGTATGTAGCTGATACCATTCTAGATATATGGGGAAAAAGTTGGTTCCTTACAATGCAGTGGGTGCCCTGGCGAGAGTTGGCAAAACTTTTTCTGTAAAGGACCAGATAGTGAATATTTTAGGCTTCGTGGGCCATACAGTATCTGCTGCAAGTACTTAACTGCCTTGTAGAATGAAATACTTAAACGAATGAGCATGGCTCAAATAAAATAAAAATTTTATTTATGGACACTGAAATTTGAATTTCATATAGTTTTCCCATATAACAAAATGCTCTAATTTTAGTTGTTTCTTTCTTTTTTTTTTTCAGTCATTTAAAAATGTAAAAAAACCCTCTTAGCTCACAGGCCTTGCAAAAATAGGCAACAGACCAAATCCACTTGCTGCTGTTTGCTGGCCAACCCATGTCCTCAGGAAACAGGGCTTAATTCTTTAGCAGAACCCAAGTCAGTAAGGGTTGAATTACATATGATTAAGGTATAGATGGTATTGACCTTAAAGAGCAATTAGAGTATAGAGTCTTTAGAGGGTGTGATGTTCCCATCTTGCTCTCAAGTAGTTCAGCAGAATAATAACAGTGTATATGAATAGAGATTAGCAAATGTGGGGAAATGTTAATAGCTGATGAATCTTGAATAATGCTGTAGGGAGTGTTCAGCACTGCTCTTAAAACTCTTTGGTGGATTTGAAAGTTTTCAAAGTTAAATTTAAAAAATCGCAGTTAAGGGGTGCCTGAGTCACTCAGTCGGTTGAGTGTCTGCCTTCGACTCAGATCATGATTACATGATTGTGGGGTCCTGGAATCAAGCCCTGCGTCAGCCTCCCTGCTCAGCAGGGGAGTCTGCTTCTCCCTTTGTTCCTCCCCCCTGCTCATGTGCTTGCACGCGCCCCCCCCCCTTGCTCTCTCTCTCAAATAAGTAAATAAAATCTTTTTTTAAAAATCACAATTGGGGCACCTGTGTGGCTCAATCGGTTAAGCAGCTGCCTCCGGCTGGGGTCATAATCCCACGGTGCTGGGATCAAGCCCTGTGGGGCTCCCTGCTCACTGGGGAGCTTGCGTCTCCTTCTCCCTCTGCCCCTCTCCCCCACTCATGCTTGCTCGCGCTCTCTCTTTCTTTCGTTCTCATTCTATCTCAAATAAATAAAATCTTTAAAGAATAATAAAATTTTTAAAAATCACCGTTAGTGAAGAATTTACAATTTTTAGAAGGAATAGTCATTAACCTATTTATCGTGAACATGCTCAACTATTTTGGTGCCAATTTTGAAACCTGTGTTTTGGGGCACCTGGGTGGCTCAGTCTTTAAGCATCTGCCTTCAGCTCAGGTCATGATCCCAGGGTCCTGGGATCGAGCCCTGCGTCGGGCTCCCTGCTTAGCAGGAAGCCCGCTTCTCCCTCTCCCTCTCCGTCTGCCTGCTGCTCCCCCCTGCTTGTCTCTCTTTCTCTCAAATAAATAAATAAAATCTTCAAAGAAGAAACCTGTATTTTGGTTAGCAGCTATGTATTATCTTACACACAAGAGTAGTATTGTTGGAGTTATAGGGATTCCCTATTAGAATTAAGAAGATGCAGTGCTGGTGCCTGGGTGGCTCAGTCAGTTGAGCGTCTGCCTTCGGCTCAGATCATGATCCTGGGGTCTTGGGATCAAGCCCCTGCAGGGAGTCTGCTTTTCCCTCTTGCACACCCCCTGCTCTCTCTCTCAAATAAGTTCTTTTAAAAAAAAGTGTATATGTGCTTGTTTGTTAAGAGTAATGAAACTAGGGGCGCCTGGGTGGCTCAGTTGTTGGGCGTCTGCCTTTGGCTCAGGTCATATGATCCCAGGGTCCTGGGATCGGGCCCAAGTCGGGCTCCCTGCTCAGCGGGAAACCTGCTTCTCCCTCTCCCACTCCCCCTGCTTGTGTTTCCTCTCTCGCTCTCTGTGTCAAATAAATAAAATCTTTTAAAAAAAGAGTAATGAAACTACAAGAAAATAGTAAGTTTGAAATTTCAATAATTATAAAAATAGTTAATTTTTCAAAAGAGAAAATTTATGTAATTTCATAATGAAGTACTCTTATTTAACTCAGAATCATTCTGAGGTAATACCACCTACCTACCCTAAGATTCAATCTGAAAATTAGGTTTTAGAAAGCATTCCCCTGGGCGCCTGGGTGGCTCAGTGGGTTAAAGCCTCTGCCTTCGGCTCAGGTCATGATCCCAGGGTCATTGGGCTCTCTGCTCAGCAGGGCTCTCTGCTCAGCAGGGAGCCTGCTTCCTCCTCTCTCTTTCTGCCTGCCTCTCTGCCTACTTGTAATCTCTCTGTCAAATAAATAAAATCTTTAAAAAAAAGAAAAAAGCGTTCCCCTTTTTTGGATAAAACTATTATTATGTCTTTGAGTTATTGACTTAGTTGATAAGTTGCTCAGTCTGAGGGAAGAAAAGGAGAATGTATATTTAGTAGCATAGGTGAAATGAGTTACCTTATCTCTGCTAGAAGTTTCTTGTGGACTGTTAAACTTGTAATAATTGATCTTGATTTAACTAATATTCCTAGGCTTTGTTTATCAAAAATGTCAAGTTTCAGTTTGACCACCATATTATTCCATTTTCCTTAAGTGTAGCTTAATTCTTTCATTCTAAATAAGGTAAACTCCTCAGTGTTTATATAAAATTTCATTGAGTCCCCTGCATATGTACACACAGTAACAATATTATTTTATTTTTTTAAAGATTTTATTTATTTATTTGACAGAGAGAGATCACAAGTAGGCAGAGAGGCAGGCAGAGGGAAAGGGGGAAGCAGGCTCCCGGCTGAGCAGAGAGCCCGATTCAGGACTCGATCCCAGGACCCTGAGACCAAGATGTGAGCGGAAGGCAGAGGCTCAACCCACTGAGCCACCCAGGCACCCTATTATTATTGCTTTCTACACCAGCCTTTTATGTGCCAATACCAATCTGGCATCCATTTAATATGTTACTTTACAAAAATAAGGTATGTTGTGAATTTAAGACAATGGTTTGGTTTCTTTTGCCATGCCAGTGTGGAAATACCATACTATTTAAATTTGAGTGTTGGTGATTATTCTACCGATAGCACTTAAAAGCTCCATAATTTGTAAGGAGGATTAAAAAAAAATTTCCCCCACCGAAAAATTCAAACCCAGTCTTAGAAATTTATATGTTCTGGGGGCGCCTGGGTGGCTCAGTCATTTAAGTGTCTGCCTTCAGCTCAGGTCATGATCCCAGGGTCCTGGGATCTAGCCCCGCATCAGGCTCCCTGCTCTGCAGGAAAGCCTGCTTCTCCCTCTCCCACTCCCCCTGCTGGTGTTCCCTCTCTCACTGTGTCTCTCTCTCTCAAATAAATAAATAAAATCTTAAAAAGTAAAAATAAAAGAGAAATTTATATGTTCTGTGGTGTCTGCCAACATAGATAAAATATAATTAGGCAAGTTGGTTGTGTGTGTATCTTGGCTGTTATTAATGGAGTCTGATGAGTTCCAAGTAAAAAATCAAAGTTTAATGCCTTTTTTTTTTTTAAACTGTCAGTATTACTCAGCTCTCAGCAGAGTACCACAGGGCTTTAGAATTTTGGGTTGTCCTGAACTTTCCATAAAGACCCTTGCATGGGATGCCAGGGTGGCACAGTCGATAAAGCATCTGCTTTTGGCTGGGATCCATCCCTGCATTGGGCACTCTGCTTAGCAGGGAGCCTACTTCTCCCTCTCCTTCTGACTGCTGCTACCCCCGCTCCTTGTCTCTCTTTCTCTCAAATAAATAAAGTCTTTAAAAAGAAAAAAAATAAAAAGACGGTTCCAGAAAAGTGTTAATATGTGTAAAAGGTGAGCAGAGAGGTCTCTTATATAATTATATTATATATAATTATATATTATATATTATCATATACAATATTATACCACATAATATTAATTATATATTATATATGTTGTATATTATATATCAATGTTATGTTATAGTCATTATATATTAATATACTATGATTAGTATAATAGTATATATAAAAGTATATATATTGTATAATATATAAGTATATATAATATATAAGTATATAATTAGTATATTATAATACACTAAATTATATAATATATAATAATTATTATATAGGATTATGTAATTATTATATTTAATTTGGGGGGACCCTAGTATCTGTTAATATTGTGGTTCCCACACACACACAAAAGTAAATTAATTTGATCTTTTTAAAAATAAACTTTAATTCATGTATTTTTAAGTAGGCTCTAGGCCCAGTGTGGGGTTTGAACTCATGACCCCGAGATCAAGAATCGCATGCTTTACCGACTGAGCCAGTCAGGCACCCCTAATTTGACTTTAAAATAAAGCAGGAAAAACCTCTTTTAGTTGCTAAAACTGTAGTCACTTAAGATACCCAGACTCAGAGCCCAGCTTGTCTGAATTAGACACCTAATGAAAAGTACATGCCTCTCCTGCCTTGCAATGAGGAAAGTAGTCTCATTCCATAGTCATGCTCTGTGACCTGGTGAAGGGTTTTGAAAAGGGCCTTCCATCCAGATCTCCTTGATTCAGGAATACTACCTGACATGGAGCTTTGAAAAGGAGATGAAAACGTTCTCAGCTGCATATTCAAAACAATCTTAAAAGTATTGTTGGGCTTCTCCTTTTGAAAGTAGCCCTCTAAAAGAAGACAGCAAAATATATATAAGGTAGTCCCCATTGTTGGTCCTCCTCACTGATCAATCCATGCTGGTTTGCCTTTGTTTCGACTATGCTAGACCTGAAGGCCAGTTCTTTTTGTTATTACTCAGCTGGGATGATTTCATGCTGCTTCTGGTGGGAATGAGAGGAACTAAAGGCCGTGGCTGGTTAGGCCATGTGGAGCAGCAGTCTGATTTGTGGACCTGCCACTGGGGCAGACTGCAAAGTACTGTACAGACCAGCTGAGAGCTGATGGTGGGAGAACACTTGGTCTTGTGTCCTAGACCAGACATAGCTTGAGAATGAGTCTCTCTAATCATACTTTCCCATGGGTAAGGACATAATGAAAGCATGTAACTTCATCTCATGTCCTGTTGTCCATTAGATTCTTTGTGCCATGGCCTTCTAATTCAGGTTAAAACTGTAGTAAAGGTAGGACTGCTTGGCAGGCCTTTGTATCCTAAGAACCCTGAAACAGTTATCTCAGGTATATTGTGTCGTACTCTAACACTTTACTCTCTGTCCCAAAACTTACTCTTTGATGCTTTCCCAAGACACCTTCTTGGTGGTTCTGAAATAAACTTTTTATTTTAGTGATTTTTTTCCCAAGACCGACAATTTGTAAGTTGACAGATCCACCTAAGTTCTTATTACAAATGCTGTCCTAGGTGTTGACTAGAGTGTTTTTCCTGGGTTAATTTTTGCAGTGAATCAGCTTGCCTTACTCTCTTTTCCTTGAAAATTGTTAACAGCTTCTTTTTCCCATTATTTTGTTCCCACGTAGGTTCCAAATAAGTTCCGTTACCCATTCTACTATGAGATGTGTTGGTACGTGTTGGAGCGCTATGTGTACTGCATAACAAACCGCTCCCACCTAACTAAGGAATTTCAAAAAGAGTCCCTCAGTATGGGTAAGTATTTTGTGTGATAATACAATATCACATGAATTTACCTGCTTGGAACCACCAAATTGATTCACTGGAGTTGAACATTGGTTACAGCTGATCTCCTACCCAGACACGAATTACTAGGCAACATGAAATATCTGGATCTCCTCTTTGTTTGAATTGTTAATACTTATCTCCTTAAGAAAGATGGTCACTTGTCTACTGTATTTTATTATCTAAAGAATGGTCTTCGGCACAATAAAAACTAAACATCGTCATGCTAACTCTTACTATATTCCAGGCACTTTACTAAGCAGTGTATATACACTAAGTTCTAATTATTACCTGTGGGTAGGTATTACTATCCTCATTTTACAAATGGTGACATTAAGTTTAAAGGAGATTAAAAAACTTGTCCATGATCTTATAGTTAATAAGTGTGGAAGCTACAGTTTAAATCGGGTTGGTAAGACTCTAAAATCTGTATCCTTAACTTCTATGCTTTAATGTTTCCCCAACTTATATCAAGAGAACTATTTTATTAGCTGGCAAGATACTGTATTAGTTGTACATTTTTAGGCTGTTTCATGCCCTAAGGTGTGGAGGAGCCAACACTGTAATATCCTGTGGTCACGTCTTTCACAGAATCTTTAATCTAAGCCAGATATATTTTTTTGTTTCAGCATTTTCCTTTGAGGATAGTTTATATTCTTGTTTGAAAATAAAAAATGACGGCGCCTGGGTGGCTCAGTGGGTTAAAGCCTCTGCCTTCGGCTCAGGTCATGATCTCAGGATCCTGGGATCGAGGCCCGCATCGGGCTCCCTGCTCGGCGGGGAGCCTGCTTCCTCCTCTTTCTCTCTCTGCCTTCCTCTCTGCCTACTTGTGATCTCTCTCTCTGTGTCAAATAAATAAAATAAAATCTTAAAAAAAAAAAAAGTTGTCAACCTTTAAATAAATAAATAAATAAATAGATAAATAAAGGTCACCTAGTACATGAAAGCAGGATGCAGAATTAATTGTCTCTGCAGCATATCCCAGTGCAATCATAGTCATGCACATACACATAGAAAAAGATGGAGGGGCACCTAGGTGGCTCAGTCAGTTAAGCATCTGCTTTCGGAGCAGGTTGTGTGATCTCATGGTCCTGGGATCTGATCTCAGGGTCCTGGGATCCAACCCCACAGTGGGCTCCCTGCTTAGCGGGGAGTCTGCTTCTCTCTCCCCGTCTGCTCCTCGTCCCACTCGTGCCCTCTTTCTCTCAAATAAATAAATAAATAGAATCTTTTAAAAAAGAAAGAAAAAACGTTGGAAAGAAAATATCAGCTCTTAAGTTGTTATCCAAAGTTCGAGGGATAAAGGATGACTTACTTACTTCTTTGCACCATCCTACATTTTCTAAATAATTACTAATAAACATATTATTTGTTTTCCCATTTGGATTGGTTAAATAATTTTTATGCTTTCTTTTTTTTTAAGTTTTCATTCAAATTCCAGTTAGTTAACATGCAGTGTAATGCTAATTTTGGGTGGACAATATAGTGATTCAGCTCTTCCATACAGCACCCAGTGCTCCTCACAAGTACACTCCTTAATTCCCATCACCTATTTAACCCATATCCCCACCCACCACCTCTCTGGTAACCATCAGTTTGTTCTGTGTAGTTAAGAGTCTGTTTCTTGTATTACTTTCATAATAAAGGACCAGTGAACATTTAACGATGTTTCTTTCATTAAAACTTTTATTTTGGGGCACCTGAGTGGCTCAGTGGGTTAAAGCCTCTGCTTTCGGCTCAGGTCATGATCTCAGGGTCCTGCGATCGAGGCCCGCATCGGGCTCCCTGCTCAGCGGGGAGCCTGCTTCCCCCCCTCTCTCTCTGCCTGCCTCTCTGCATCCTTGTGATCTTTCTCCCTCTGTGAAATAAATAAATAAAATCTTAAAAAAAAAAAAAAANTGGCTCAGTGGGTTAAAGCCGCTGCCTTCGGCTCAGGTCATGATCCCAGGGTCCTGGGATCGAGGCCCACATCGGGCTCTCTGCTCAGCGGGGAGCCTGCTTCCTCCTCTCTCCTCTCTCTCTGCCTGCCTCTCTGCCTACTTCTAATCTCTCTCTCTCTGTGTCAAATGAATAAATAAAATCTTAAAAAAAAAAAAAAAAAAAACTTTTATTTTGACTATCATAATCTTTTTAAAAATACTTTGTTTTTTTTTAAAAAACAAAAGCTTTGTTTTGTTAGCCATATTGATGAGATTTCAATTCCATAGTTTATGACCAATAACAAAGCTATATGTGCTTCATACTATCTGCTTTTTAAAAAGTTAATGAAGGGCGCCTGGGTGGCTCAGTGGGTTAAAGCCGCTGCCTTCGGCTCAGGTCATGATCCCAGGGTCCTGGGATCGAGGCCCACATCGGGCTCTCTGCTCAGCGGGGAGCCTGCTTCCTCCTCTCTCCTCTCTCTCTGCCTGCCTCTCTGCCTACTTGTAATCTCTCTCTCTGTGTCAAATGAATAAATAAAATCTTTAAAAATAAATAAATAAATAAATAAAAAATAAAAAATAAAAAGTTAATGAAGGGGCGCCTGGGTGGCTCAGTTGGTTAAGCGTCTGCCTTCAGCTCAAGTCATGATCCCAGGGTCCTGGGATCGAGCCCCACATCGGGCTCTCTACTCAGTGGGGAGCTTGCTTCTCCCTTTGACTGCCGTTCCCCCTGCTTGTGTTTTCTCTCTTTGTGTCAAGTAAATAAATAAAATGAAATAAAAAGTTAATGAAATCATAACCTCAAATTTCAGTTTGGACTTGAAATTAATTTACAGCCATTTTCAGCTGACTTATTTCTAGCACACAGTTCATGGACTCTTCAGTCTTTTGAAAAATCAATTGATCATTCATTACCTTAGTTGTCCTACTAACGCAGGATCCTATTCTTACCTGTTACTGTGATTTTCAACAGTGGGCAATAGGTTGGGATAAGGAGAGACCATTTTAAAATGTCACAGCTTTGTCATTTATAACCTCAGGGTTCCTCCCATGCTGCCTATTTCTCTTGTTGATCACATGGTCAAGTGGCATGTTCTTACTATGTTTTTTCTTCTTACTGGCAGATTTGGAGTTAAATGGGTTGGAATCTGGAAATGGGGAGGAAGAAGCAGTGGATCGAGAACCGAGGCGCCTGAGCAATAGGCGTTCTGTCCTCACTAGCCCTGTAGCCAATGGGGTCAACCTGGATTATGATGGACTGGGCAAAACCTGCCGAAGTCTTCCAAGTCTGAAGAAAACCTTGTCAGGGGACTCATCCTCTGACTCTAGCCGGGGCTCCCACAATGGCCAAGTGTGGGATCCCCAGTGTAGTCCCCGAAAGGACAGGCAGGTGCATCTGACCCATTTTGAGCTTGAAGGCCTCCGCTGTCTTGTAGATAAGTTGGAGTCTCTGCCACTGCACAAGAAATGTGTCCCCACGGGGATAGAAGATGAGGGTGCTCTTATTGCTGACGTGAAGGTAAGGGTTGGTCATGTTGCGTGGTAGCCACTGATCTGGCTCGGGAAGCAGTTTCTCATGTCTTAGAAAGTATAGGGGTTCTGGGTAATCTGGTTCACTCAGAAAGAAGTTTATGTTTTCTTGTGTGTGAGTGCTCCAAGTGTTTGAATTCCTAAAGTGAGATTAGGTCCCTGCTGTGAAAATACTGACATTTGTGTGTTCAGTTAGGACTTAAATGTAGTCCTAAAAACACAGATTTCAGATTCATTCTAAAAATAAAGGACACCCTAAGTATTAGTATTAGGAAATATTATTTAAACCCGCAGATAAAGAGGTCTGTTTCAGAATAAAAGTGGCCAATAATAATCTCTAGCAGTCTTACCCCAAGCAGATAAGAAAGAAGCTCTTCTACACTGGTTGATGTTGAGTAGCTTACACATATTTAGTTTCATTTTTATCTACTATTAAGATTTAAATTCTAAAAAACCATTTGGACAGCTTCTGAGAAAGTGTCATTGTAAATAAACATAATCTGTTCTGTGGCGCCTGGCTGGCTCAGTCAGCGGAGCATGCGACTCTTGATCTCAGGGTAATGAGGTCAACCCCCATGTTGGGCATAGAGGTTAAAGAAAAAAAACAACAAACATAACTTATCCGATTGCTAGATCAAGTTTCTTTATATTATATATTTTTCTACTTTTTCAAGAGGTCTCCCAGTATTAGTAATTTTCAGAGCCCGTCTCACCCTTCATGTATTGGTCTCAAAGAAATGAGCTTACTTTGCAGGAATCCAGATATCAGCTATCTAAATTGGAGGAAGTTCTTTGAAGTCTTTCCTCACAAGTAACCATTACACCATGAGCACCAAAAACTATAAAGCTGGGAATATTAATTTTCTTTGTAAATCATCATTTGGAGCTACAGTTTGGATGCAGGGCCTGAATATGTGAATTAGAAAGCTGGTTCGCTATTGGTAATAAGTGCTTATTTTCAAGATTTGTCATATTGATTATTTTAAGCCACAGAAGTATTTATATTGAATAATTTTATGTGACCCTAAGGAAGACGGGCTTACTATCTCAGTATGTCTGTTCCATTCCTGATTTTCTGATTCATGTTTTTCCTTGGCCACTTCTGCCAGCCACCTCAGGAAAGAATTCTGATGTCTGGGATAAGACCTGAACTTTGTTTTCTCCTGTTTTTTCTTTTTATGATAAACTTTTTAATTGTATCTTACTGTTTATGCATCAGTGAAAGGATAAAAAACTAGAGGGTAAAAAAGAGTGGTGACCTGGTGAGATTGGTCCTCTCCAGTAGTGATAGAAATGGGACAGTTGGTTTTATAGTTTGGTTTTACAAGGTTTGTTCTAGAAGAGACAGGTGGTATCATTGTGGCTTCTATTTAGGGGAGGAAATGACAAAGTTCCAGGTAGGTGTGGTCCTATTTGTATAATGATTAATATACCGTAAAACAAACTTAACCATACTTTTCCAGACTCACAAACTAGATTCTAAATTCAGTTTCCACCCTAGAGTGAGCAAAGAACATTTTTTTCTTTTCCATTGTGATAGGACATATATATTTATACTATATAGTGCCCTTTTTTCCTCACAAGTTTCTTTTTCATGTAGCTATTCCATCATAGATACATATAGGAAACATTAATTAACTTCCCTATAGGATCCCTAAAAAGAAAGATTTCTAAATTTATATCTCACTGACATTCTTTTGGTCTGGATATCTATATTTCTGAGTCATGAAAAAGGATAGGGGATTTGACTCCATTGAATCCAGTTGTAGGAAGCCACATTATAATATCTCCTAGTCAGTTGTACAAGGTCAAGTATCATGGTAGAAATACAGAAACTCTCTTGACTAAAGTAGTTAAATAAAGATATTTGAGGAGGCAGAGTGGTAGGCGAAAATGTAGAAAAATTTGGGTCAAATACTAAGCAGAATAAAAGGCACCAAGAAAGGGAATGAGTTAAAAAGATAGAGGGCTCTTAGCATTATGAAAAGTATCTAGAGAAAGCTTCCTTGTGTTTGTCAGGAATCATGAAAAACATGGCTGCCATCATGGGCTAAGATAGAGTGGCATAGAGACCAGAGCATGAGGAGGGAGTGGCCACCAGGATGACTAGGGTTCTGACAGTGTTTGATTATTCCTGCAGGGGCTTGTCCACACCTTGTCTTGTTTGCCTGATACCATAGTTAAAATGCAGCTGATACCAGAAGACAACAGATTTAGATCCCAGCTCTGCAGATAGTTTCACTTAAGGTCATATGGATTAATTATTCCTGCATTTGACCATTAGTGTTTAATCTGAGCTTCAGACAATAATGAGTTTAGAGCTTGAATACTTTGAGAATCTGAACATCACCCAAAAGAAAAGAAGCACTGTATTTGGTAGGTGCCATTCCTGCACAGCTGGAGACTGCAGTGCTAGAGAACTTGGTGCGTAGCATAGAAGCCTATGCTGCAGTGGAGGACAACAGCAAACCCCGAGTTTACTCTTCCTGCAGAGAGAGGAATTGCTTCTTTTTGCAGACTGTGTGGCTCTCACAAAGAACTAGCAGAAGAGATGAGAGCAGAAGTGGTGAGATGAAAGATCCATAATTCTGTATTCCTGAAAGAAAAGTCCATTTCAGTGATGGTGGGAAAAGGCTTTGAAGATTCTAAATGTTAAATTCCGCATTATTGAAGAAAGATCATAGAATATAAAATTGGAAAGGGATTCGATAAAAAGGGGGCATTAAAAAGTATTGACTTATTGGTAAGATCAGGGGAAAGTAATCAGTAGTGTGTATGTTTAGGAGGGGATGGTAACTTTGACTCCTAAAAGTATACTAAAGGTAGAATGGAGTTCTCTCCCGCTGTGGGATACTTTCGCATCTCTGAAATCAGGAAGTCTTGTGCTTGATAGATGTTGATTAGAGACAGAACCTAGAGCAGTGTGTATAGTACAATCCCATTAATGCGAGAAAAAGTCTCTTTTGTATGTGCATTGCAGGGGTGCTGGAGAGAGGGACATACCAACTGATGCCAATGGGTCACAGCACTGTGGTGGGCGTCAGCTGGAAGACTGAGTTTTTAATCAGACTTTGTTATGTTATTTGTATTTATTTTGGTCATAAAGGAGCTCTTAATAATACGTATATAAGTAAAAAGAAGTTTTTAATTTATCAATATATTTGGCTGTCCAACTCAGTGAAACAAATTCAATTCAGTGTTGTATATTTACTTTCTTGGTTTCTCTAAGCAGTTTTGATAAGCTTAGCAAACGTGACTTTTGGTCAAGATACTAGATCTATGAAATCCTATTTTCTCTTCTGTAAAATAACATCTACCTCAGTGGAGCTATTCTGAAAATTAATGGTAATGTTAGTAGAGTATTTAATAAGCCTTATCACTATTACAGAAAACAAAATTAGATGTTACAAATCTTTGAAATTCATTTATTCCACTACTCTGAATAATGCCTGCCTACTCTATGCCAGGAATCAGGCAGAGTGTTGGAGTAAATATGCAAATATGCTATGGATCAGGCCCTCAAGGGGCTTACAAGTCAGTGGTGGAGCAGGCATTTAAATGGGCTGAGAAAGTAAGTGCATTTTAGGTTTATAGGTACCATGCATGACATACAGTGCTGAGTGAATACTGAGTGTGGGTGGGTAGATTCTGTCCTGAGGGAAGGAGGTGCCAGTCTTATTAATTCAAAAGTTAAGGGGCACCTAGCTGGCTCAGTTGAAAGAACATCCGACTCTTGATCTTGGGGTCATGAGTTTGTGCCCCACATTGGGTGTAGAGATTACTTAAAAATAAATAAGGGAAGGCGCCTGGGTGGCTCAGTGGGTGAAAGCCTCTGCTTTCGGCTCAGGTCATGATCTCAGGGTCCTGAGATCGAGGCCCTCATCGGGCTCCCTGCTCAGCGGGGAGCCTGCTTCCCCCTCTCTCTCTCTGCCTGCCTCTCTGCCTCCTTGTGATCTCTCTCCCTCTGTGAAATAAATAAATAAATAATCTTAAATAAATAAATAAATAAATAAATGAAAGAAAGAAAGAAAGAAAGAAAGAAAGAAAGAAAGAAAGAAAGAAGGAACTGGTAGAGGACCCAGTATTAGTTCTTAATCTATAATAAACTATATTGGGGGGGAAAGGCAGCCTCTATAAATAAAGCTTCATTTGCAGTTTTTACTGTTATTTGTAATAATTCTCACATTCTTAATAAGTGGAAAGTTTGATTTTGTTTACTTACACTTTTTTAAAAAAATATTTTTATTTATTTATTTCAGAGAGAGACTTATTTATTAGAGGTGAGAGAGAGCATGAGAGAAGAGAAGGTCAGAGGGAGAAGCAGACTCTCCGTGGAGCCGGGATCCCAATGTGGGACTCGATCCCGGGACTCCGGGATCATGACCTGAGCTGAAGGCAGTTGCTTAACCAACTGAGCCACCCAGGCGCCCTTATTTTATTTTATTTTTTAAGTAAACAAACCCTCTATCCACTATGGGGCTCAAACTCACTACCCCAAGACTAAGTCTCATGCTCCACTGACTGAGCAGCCAAGCACCCCTAAATAGAAAGTTTTAAATAATTTTAAAAGATACAAGGCATGGAAGGTTAGATTAAAATACATATAATTCTTCAAAGTGTTTTTATCATATCTTTGCATTACATGTCAGGTTCTTACTAATTCTGATCTTTGTTGCCTATCTTTTATTCTAAGTTAATAGAAAAAAATCGGCCTTGTTTAATTTGTGATTTGGAAACTTACTTGGAGTGAGTTCCCTAGTATCCTATCTGGTTTTTGTCCTTTGCTGGTGACCTTTAGGGTTTTCACTTGGTACATCTTGACAATATGTTTTTCCTAAGTATTTGTTCTTTATCATCCCTCTAGGTTAGGTAGGACTAAGACCAAAACAAGGATTTTCCGAGAAGACCTCTCACACAATTAAGGAAAGTTTTTCAAACATAACAGTCTGATTGTACTTGGTCTTTGAGTCTTAAGATAACGTGCAAACTAGAGGTTTAGGATTAGGATGATCATAGAAACTTTTCCAGGAAGAGCTCAGCCAAAAAGCACAGAACTCCCACCTTTTCTTGGTAAACTACTGTAAAAATTAAAATATGTAGCCTCTGGTAGCAAAGCCTAGGCCCCATAAAGCCTATTAGCCACTGACTCTGCACCAGAAACTCACTGAAACAACTGTCCTGGAAATAAATAAGTTTCCTGGCTAGGTTCTTAGTGGACTGAGATGTGTATTTCAAAGCAGCTTCTGTAATTCCTGAAAAAGCCAAGTTACATTTTAGAGTCTAAAAATTACATAAATCTGGATCCAAATATACAGTACACTGTAGCCTGAGAGAGTGCTTGTTCAGTCTGAGCTTCACCCTGGCCATGATCAGTGCATGGAGAGCATGTGATACATATCACTCGAGGGGCTGTCAGAAGTGGCATGGTTGAGATGTCTGACAAGATGCAGGGTCGCCTGCTTCATCCAGGGAACATCAAGAATGGGCAGGCAAAAAAAAAAACGACTAGAATAGGAAATGTGCAGGAGTGCTGGTGTCCCAGAAAGTCCGAGGAGACTGGTGGATGTGGAGTTGGCAAACACAAATTCACTGGCTCCTTGTGCTGGTTCCGAGGCAGGAGAGTAAAGCACCTCGACCTCAGATTGAGCCTTGGCTAGCTTGACTTGGTCAGGATGGAACTGCTAGAAGAGCTGCCTAGGCATTTCTGTTTCAGTGGTGGAGTGCCCAGTCGCAACCAGAGGCAGGCATCTGTTGTAGAAATAGTTGGTATTAAACAGACATATGTATTGAATATCTCAATATTGGTTGAAATGTGTCGTTCCTGAAGGTTTTTCTGGAAACACGTATGTTCGTTCTGGATTCTGGACTTGGGAGAGCAGCAGTGAGGGCAGGTGAAGCAGGCGGGTGTGCTGGGAGAAAGGAAACTCAGAGGAGCTCAGCTCGGGTGCCTGGCTTTTGCACAGGCTGAACTTCGGGTGACTTGCTGTTTGCCTGAAGAGCCCGGGAGAGAATTGTGTGTGTGTGTGTGTGTGTGTGTGTGTGGTCCTCGGGAAAGAGTGCTGGCTCTAACAATAAGAGGTGACCCTGAGGGGAAGGGTGTGGACGGAGGCACCGACACTCAACGGGCCCAGACGCAGAATGGGTTAAAGCCTTTCCTTTTGCTGGCGCCTTCCGAAGTCGGCCAGAGGGAGCCCTCTGGGGCCGGCCTTGGGTTCTCCTATTGCAGTGGTGGTGGGAGGGAGGAGGCGGGGGCGCGGCCCAGCTCGCCTCCTGGACAGCCTTTCCTCCAATCACCGGGCCGACAGCCCTCACCGAGCACACCCCCTCCCGACTCTGCAGCAGGACGGCTGGGCCCTCTGCCTGGCTCGCTCACTCGAGCTCAGCTCCCCCTCCTGCCATCTTCCGTTGCAAAGCATTTCTGGGAGCTGCATGTGGGTGACGCAGCAGCATTGTTCGCAGGCACAGGAAGCCGCGGCTGAGCTGAAGGGCTCGAGAAGGAGCTCAGAACACGACACGCTGCTCCCTCTGAGTAGCCTGAAGGGTTAGAGCCGGACTGCCGTGCCTGATGTACTTTGGGAGATTCCAGAATTTTCAAGTAAATTGGGATTTTCCTAGAGGGAGAAAACCTAACTCCTTCAGCACAACTTCCAATACAGAAAACAAAACAAAGACGCTGGGGAAACTTCAACCAAGAGCCTCGGCAGCTCCAGAGCGACGAGAAACGCAAGGTCAGGCGGGCGGGCGGCAAACCCTTTCTGACTCGGGGTGTGTGTAACTGTAGGGACTTTGTCTCGGCGAAGAGGCAGAAGAACAGCCTGCCGGGCGAGTCCAGGACAATGCTCAGGTTACTTAGTGTTGCGTGAGCCGTCGTTGCACTTGTTCCCTCTCCTGGTGGGATATGCTTTTGAATTGGGTTGCTTGGCTTTTGGGAATCCTTTTCCCTTCTCTGCCCAGACGCCCGCTGTTCTCTTCCCCTTCCTGTGATGTGTGGGGTGTGGGCTTGTGTTTGAATGTTCTCCCGAATGCCAGGAGCCTAGATAGGCGTCAGCCTTTCCGCACTCCACCCCCGCTCTCCGCTCCCGTCCCAAACCCCCTCTGGTGAAGGGTGGTGGCTTCTTTATATGGTTTTTTAGAGGGCCTCAGCTGAAGTCTGCCTTTTTTGATGAAGCGGGGCGAGCTTGGTTGTATGGCCCCAACAAAATAAGGCTTGGAAGGAAATCTGCATTTCCCTCCACACCCACACAGACCCCAGTAAGTGAGTGGTATATGCGTGAACAGCTGCCCCCCACCCCCACGCAGAGACAGTTTCTCTACCTACCTTTCCCTGTCCCCCACACAAAAAATCCTGCAGGTAGAATTAGACTGCTTTTGGTGAACAGTTAGGTTCCTTTCCTACTCTTAAACAATCGCAGATCTTCTGTGCGGTCTGTTTTGCTGAAAGTGGAAAGTCCCTGTTTGTGGACAGCTCAGTGCTCTCCGGCAGAGGAAATGGGCAGAGTCCTACTCCTCGGCAGTATGACATGGGGGAGGGGAACTGTTCACTCCCTAGCACACACTTTGAATGGACCTTAATTTTTCACCCTAGGGAGATTAGGAGCCCATACCGGAGCCTAGTCCCACGTGGCACCGCACCCCGCCTCTTCACCCCCACGCTGGGCGGTGTTAAACAGGAGGCTTCAGAATAGGATGCCATAGCAACTTGAAGTAAATAAAACGTCTGCAAATGAAATCAGTTTGGGGGAGGGTGAGAGGCATCTGGAGACTTGGCAAAGGGGATCTTCATGGAGGAGCTTCCTGGGTGTGAGTTTTAAAGGGTCTTTCTGAGTCCCAACTCTGGGATTTGGATCATGATCCTTAGGTTAAGGATGAAAATGCTTGGTAGAGAAGTGCTTCATGCTTCAAAAAGTCCTGGTCTTCTAGGCACTGAACCCACAGGAATATGGAAATGATTATTAAAGATGGCCTAGGCATGCTCACGGTCCAGGATCAAAGTTTAGTTTTTGTTGACACATTTAATATACTAGGGCAACCTGAAAGGAATCTTGTAACTTGTCTTCTGGATTTGTGTTCTTTTGCTGTTGTTACTTTTGCATTAGGGCTCATGAGGTCAGAGAAAGAGGGATTTCATTCTGCTAGAAGGTTTAGGATTCAGAAATTTCTGTCTAAAACATAGACTTGCTTCCAACTAGCACTCAACCAGTGAACCAGTGATTCACTTAAGTGGCAGTTTCTTACTGTAGCATTGTCCTCAAGTCATTCAAACTAGATTGGTTAAAGCCATCAAAACTGTTGCCCCTAAGACGGTTCCTGCTCCATTTATAAGAGTAAAGCCAAATAATTGACTTTACGTGTGTGTGTGAGAGAGAAATTGATCAATTGATTCGTTGAGTTGAAGTTGAGATTTCTATAATCAGCTCTATAAGAACAGAGCTCTGGGTTGAATGAAGGCATTAAGACTCTGTGGTTCATGTTATTAATCCAGTTATTAGCCAATCTTTTTGCCACTTTGCTGAGATCTACAAAATGAAGATTGATAATATTCATTGACTGGTATTGAAAAGTAAAGGGGCAATGTGAAGTTTTACTGCCTTATATAGAACTGTGTGTGTGACAGGTAACACTTGTCGCCATGTAGTGAGTTACTTCAGTGTGCATACTAACAGTACAGTGAGTATGCAAGTGTGGGGTTGGGAGCAAAGGTAAATTCAGAGTCTTGATAGTACTACACTAGTCAGGGTTTTCTCTTTCATCTTCAGTTTGGTTTGCAGTGAGTCTCTATAAATGAAAGGAAAACACAGTTGCCAGCTTGCCCTTCCCATGTTGCTTTTAGAGACTGGGGCTAAGTCTAGATGCTGTTGGGAGTGGTTGGCTCTTTGTTCACTGTGCCCTGCTTTTCTTCCCTCTCTTCTGTCCTGTCCTACCCTCAGATTTTGCTGGAGGAGCTTGCCAACAGCGATCCCAAGTTAGCCCTCACTGGAGTCCCTATAGTACAGTGGCCAAAAAGGGATAAGGTAAGAAGCTATTCTTCTTGATCTTCAGGCTGCTGAAGCATTTTGCTGGCTGATCGTCACCATTCCAGGAAGAAAAAGAACAACTAGAGGTAGACAGCTTTTGGTGCATTAATATAAACTGACAGAAAATCATTACTCAGTTCTGTTTTAACTCTTAGGTCAGGATAATTGGCTATCTTTGGAGGTGACTCCCTTAACAGAGTTACAAAGTAAGAACCTGCCTCCAGGTTTAGATGCAAAAGTGTGCATTTATTTACCGGAATGGATTAGTTCCTATCCTTCTGGCTCAGTGATTCAGTTATTTTCACAGATATTTTTTAAAACTAGTCAAAATAATTACATACATATTTAAATGGCTGGAATATTTCTATGATGGAGTGAGTACACACTCAAGAAACCCCTTAATTTGGATTTTTCGGTATCAAATTGAAAAAAGAAGGAAAGGAATTACCTGTTAACTAATAAATTGTCAGTTATGAGTTTTCATAGGTTCTGTATAATTTTTTCCCATATTGTCCTTTATCACGGTTATTTATTAAATAAAAGTAAGGACTAGCTTTCTGATCTTGGCCATGAGTTCAGCAAGCACACAGGCCCTTCTTTGGTGTCCCCAGTTGAAATTTGCAGAGCCATCACATTCCAGGAGTGTTTAGGTGTATAGCTGTGAAAGATGTCTTAAAAGAACCATTTCCTAGGTGGAGGAGTCCCACTTAGCCTATGGTTGACCACACGAGACTGCCTCAAAACAGTCCAGTCATTTCTGGCTGTTGAGTGTTTTGTGTCAGAAATGTGTTTAAGGTCCTGTGGAAATTTGAAGAACTAAAAGATCTTGAAAAGATCTGTTAGCTGTTCTTGAAAAGATCACCAGAACAAATACAAGTAATAAAATTATAAACATATACCTGAGAGAGATATTCTACACCTAAGGGTTACGAGAGTGTCTGTTATGTACCAGATTCAGAATAATAAAGAAATGAGCAAGATCCATCTTGCCCTCAAGTAGTTTATGGTCTTATTTACTAGTATCTTCAGAGTAGTAATATTCAGGATAAGGAAATATTAGAGGGTCCCTGGAGTGACTTTGGTGCATAGAAAGCTTGGAGGAAGGGGGAATGTCACAGCCCAGCAGAGTGAGAGGGATGTGGCTGAAGTAAAAAAAGCCTGATGAGATTGGCAAACCTTTTCTGTAAAGGTAATACACAGATGATAAACATAATAAAGGCAATAAGTATTTTTGGTTTTGGAGGCCATACAGTCTCTGTGGCAACTTCTCAACTCTGCTGTTGCACATGAAAGCAGCCATAGATAATACGTAAACAGATAAGCGTCACCGTGTTCTGGTCAAATTTCATTTACAAAAACAGGCAGTGGGCAGATTTGCTCATGGGGCATAGTTTGCCAAACTGTGTAATCTTCTACCTTCTCCAGTCCTTAAAGTTACTTGATATATTTGACCTCACTGCTTTCTCTTTCCAGCTTAAATTCCCCGCCCGGCCAAAGGTGCGGGTTCCTACCATCCCCATCACAAAGCCTCACACTATGAAACCGGCTCCTCGGTTAACACCTGTGAGGCCAGCTGCTGCCTCCCCCATAGTGTCAGGAGCCAGGCGGAGACGAGTACGCTGTCGGAAATGCAAAGCCTGTGTGCAAGGAGAGTGTGGTGTCTGCCACTACTGCAGGGACATGAAGAAGTTTGGGGGGCCTGGTCGCATGAAGCAGTCCTGTGTTCTTCGGCAGTGCTTGGCAGTAAGTGGCCTGCTGGGTAAAGAACTTGGGGGTAGGGGAGGAGAGGTGGTGCCAATGGGACTGAAGTACAGGTAGAGTTTTAGAGACTTCAGAGATGGAAAGAAGTTTCTTTCTCTTTTTGGCTTGCTTTGTTTGTCCTTTTTCTCTCTGGGTTCAGAAATGATCCTATTTAATTTTTCATCCTTGCTCACCCAGTTTTCAAATGAGAGAGCAGTATTTCAAGGGCAAATCACTGCTGTCTGTCCCTGTTTAAGTGGATTAGAAAGGAGGGACCTGTGAGGCCTGGGACAGACTGGTGAGAGAGTAAATTGGTCTCTGTCTCTAGTTTTCAGCTGGTTTGTTCTCCCTGTCTTCTTCCTCCGCTGGTTTCCCTACCAGAAATCTCTCTTAACATGGTTTCCATGCTCCCTGAGTATTCCCAAGAGAATTACAGGAAGCAAATCACCCATCTTGAGTTAAGGGGAAGCTGAACTGATAAGGATCATCTAAGTCTGCTCTTTTCTTGGTTTCTGTCTTTGTCCCCTTGTAGCCCAGACTGCCTCACTCAGTCACGTGTTCGCTCTGTGGAGAGGTGGATCAAAATGAGGAGACGCAGGACTTCGAGAAGAAACTCATGGAATGCTGTATCTGCAATGAGATTGTTCATCCTGGCTGCCTCCAGGTGAGGAGGGGCTTAAGGGGCCCCTGAGGCCTCAGCTGGTGGAGTGTCTGAAGGCACTGGGTAGAGCAGAGAGTGGGAATCTGTCACAAGAGGCTGTCAGCATCCCTAATGTGGACTGTCAGTTATGAGTCATGTCACAGTCTAACATCTGTCCTTGATTCCAATGCCTGGATTGTGTGTCCGCCACTGTGTTAGACCCTGAGGATAGCCCAGGACACAAAATAATAGCTCCAGTTCCTGTCCTCCTGGAGCTTGCAGTGTGGCCTCCAAAGAGTGTATTTGAAGTCCCCAGGCCATTGTGGAACTGCCTGGTCTATTTTGGAATGCCTTGTGCCTTTAAGCATCTATGCTATGTACTTCATTGTATCTCTGGGTATGAGTTCCTGAAAGATGGTGAGAGAAATAGTATCAGCTAATGTTTAATGAGTGTTTATTCTCTGTCAGGCTTCATACACACTTGAGGGCCTCTTAGAAAAGTAATAGGGAAGTTGATGCAGTCTTTAAGAGGTCATGTCCACTCTTCAAGCATGGACCCTGGGCCTAAGTGTGTGCAGAAGCTCCTTAAATCATACTAATGTGTAACTGGGGTAGAGAACCACTGATTGATTGATTGATTGATTGATTGATTGATTCTGAGAGGGAGGAGGGGAGGGGCAGAGGGAGAGAGACTCTTAAGCAGGCTCCACTACCACCTCTGAGCCTGATGCAGGGCTCCATCTCACAACCCTATGATCATGACCCAAGCCAAACTCAAGAGTGAACCTTTAACCAGCTGAGCCACCCAGGCACCTGGGGAAGCCACTGTTTTACATGCATTCTCTTGTTTATATCTTCTTTTAAAATTTTTTTTCAAGATTTATTTATTTTGAGATCAAGAACATGTGAGTAGAGGAAGGGACAGAGGGAGAGAAAATCTTGAGCAGACTCCCCGCTGAGCATGGAGCCCAGCATGAGGCTTGATCTGATGAGCCTGAGATCATGACCTGAGCCAAAATCAAGAGTTACATACTTAACTGACTAAGCCACCCAAGCACCCCTCTTGTTTACATCTTGAAGACAGCCCTGTGAAGTCACGTCTACCCTATTTCTTCATACTTCTTTCAATCTAAGGGGCATTGTTGCTCGTATTTTGTTGATTTTTCCAAGGGTGACAACTATACCGTGACTGCCACCTTGCCAACAGTGATTGTAAGATAACTGTTAATTGGGCGCCTGGGTGGCTCAGTGGGTTAAAGCCTCTGCCTTCGGCTCAGGTCATGATCTCAGGGTCCTGGGATCGAGGCCCGCATCGGGCTCTCTGCTCAACAGGGAGCCTGCTTCCTCCTCTCTCTCTGCCTACTTGTAATCTCTCTCTGTCAAATAAATAAATAAAATCTTTAAAAAAAAAAAAAGATAAAGATAACTGTCAATTGTGAGAAGTGGCCCAATTTTAGAAATATTCAAATGTGAAAAAATATGCACCTTAGGATCAATAAGATATGGTATCATCTCCACGTCGATAAACAAAGTATTTACTATATGCTAAGCATTTTCCTAAACACATAACAGGTAATTCATTTAATCCTTGCTACAGCCCTGTTATTTATCCCCCCCACTTTATAGTTGAGAACACAGTGTCACAGAGACTAGACCACTAGTGTCTGAACCCAAGTAGTCATAATTACTGTACCCCACTGTCTAGATGAGGTCTGGCAGCTTCTGAATTGTGTGGTCAGTTCCTTTCACAAAGTGGCAGGAAACTTTCAGGAAAATAAATATATACATCTGTATGTCAGGAGAGACCCCACATGATCCAGACTCTTGGGAATCTCTGCAAATACCAGTATGTTTACAAATAGGTAACTTCCACTTTCTAACCAACTGTGTGGCTGTTACTGTGTGATAAAGGAGCCTTAAGAAACAGGTGCCCCTGGGGTGGGGGCACCTGGGTGGCTCAGTCGGTTAAGCGGCTGCCTTCAGCTCTGATCTTGATTCCGGGGTCCTGGGATAGAGCCCTGCTTAGCGGGGAACCTGCTTCCCCTCTGCCTGCCGCTCACCCTGCTTGTGCTCTCTTCTTCTCTCTCTCTCTCAAATAAATAAAATCTTAAAAAAAAAAAAAAGACTGGGGTTTGTTTTATTTTGTTTTTGTTTTTGTTTTTTGTTAGTTGTTTTTAATGTGCTAGGTTTTTAACATCCCTGTCTTAACTCTAGATGGATGGAGAAGGGCTGCTTAATGAGGAATTGCCAAATTGCTGGGAGTGTCCAAAGTGCTACCAGGAGGACAGCTCAGAGAAAGCCCAGGTAAGGGAGCCTTTTCCAGACTGCACTGGAGAAGAAAGGAAACGCCAGGCTTGGAGAATGGCTAGAATACGTTTGCCTTTGCAACTTTATTCACATGGGTTTTCGGACCTACAGAGATTATTTTGTATTGTATGTATCTTTTTTCTCCCCTTTGGTTAATTTTTTCTTCTTTTGTTTGAGTTTTTAATGTTTGGTTTTTCTGTATTACTGAATACTGTTCCTCTTGGGGTCTGCAAATTGCTGAGGTCCTTTTTACACTCTGGGACCCTAGAAAAAGAGGCAGCACAGCTGGTTGTTTGAGGAGGGCAGTGAGACGAGCACGGTTGCTCCTAAGGAATGAAACTAGAGGGAAGGCAGTGACCTGAGGCAGCAGGTAAGTACAGTGGTGTGCTGGAGTTTCCAGTTAAGCAGGCTCACATTTTTGTCCTCTTTACCTTTGTGGCCTTGCAGTAGCCTTGCCCATGTGCCCAAACATGTCCTGCAGAGGTCACCCCTCCCTGCAGGGGGACCAGTGCCATGACCTTGGCCCTGAATAGTGGAGGTTGCTGGCCTGGTGGGTAATGCTAAAGGGCCAAAAGGACTCTGGTTACTCAGACCAGCAAGAACAAGACCTATTGAGGGCACATGCGGGGGAGGCAGCCATCCAGGCCCCGGTGGTCCCCTCCAGGTCCATTGCACAGGAACAGAGACAAGTTTCCTTGTCTTCTTTCTATTTCTTCCCACTTGAGCACTGAGGTAGTTGAATTTTCAGTCTATCTGGGAAGTGCGGGGATTTAGAGTTGACTAGTGCTGAAGTTCTCCTTACCTCAAGTTCTTGTATTGGAAGCTTTTACATTTTTTGTCATTGGTGGCAGTGGGGGTAGTGGTGGACATTTGCCTCCCTCCTGTAACAGGTGGGCTGACAGATGCTGTGTTTTAGTGTTAACCCTCTTGCATTGTAAAAGCCTGCACCCAAAATGTGGTCCTTCTCTTCCATCCATAGTGCTCTAAGAAGGTACAGAGGAAATGGAGCAGGGCTTGTTGCTGAGGGACAGAAACAGTTTCCTTGAGGAAAATATGAACCGCTGCTCACTGATCCCTAGTGGAACACTGGTTTGGCATCATCATGGCAGAGTCATGATGGACTCCAAGAAGAGAAAGGTGCCCTACGATGAGGTTGTGGGCCTTTGTGGAACGTTGGCCTCACTGAACCCAAATTCCTCCTCTTTGTCCAGCATAGATGCTCTGGAGCACTGCAGTTCTTCACAGAGGTTCTCACTCTCTGCTTTATCGTCCGAGCAGTTGGTCTCTCGGGATAGGGCGAGTTGCAGAGCAGAGGAAGCAGCCTGGTAGAGTCCAGCTCAGACACTGGTGGAGCTAAACGTGGTGTTTACTGCTGTCAGAGTCTGTGTCCTAGTTCAGTTTATGTAGGTTGCTTTTCTTCTACCTCAAGCATCTTCCATCAGAAGCCTCTCCAGGGTGAAGGAGCTAAATTAGAGACAGAATTATAAATGGTCAGATTGCATAGGGGTAAAGTTGTGCCCTCTTTAAAGGATATCTTTATCCAGGGAATTATAATCCCAAAATTTGGGGCAAGAGATGCATAAGGTGGGCTGTGGAATCATGCAGCCCAAATTTGGATCTCACTCCTCTGTACTTGGACACAAACCTTTGTGTCGCAGGTAGATTTCCCAAGTGACCTATTTTAAGGGTTTGTTCTGTAATCAGCTTTCTCCAGCACAGACTTGAGCTCAGTTGCTGATCCGGCAGATTGCAGACTGAAGAGGTGACCACCCTGTAGCCTGCAGGTACCCCTTTCCCCGTAGAAGAGCAGCAATCTGTCTTCTTTCTAGTCTCCTGAGAGCAACAGTGAGGCTCACTGTAAATTTAGAGGTTTTGGAGAAAGGCGTTGATGGGGCTTTATGGGGACCTGTTTTGCAGAAACGGAAAATGGAAGAGAGTGATGAAGAAGCCGTGCAAGCCAAAGTCCTGCGGCCCCTGCGGAGCTGCGACGAGCCCCTCACGCCCCCGCCTCACTCACCCACTTCCATGCTGCAGCTCATCCATGACCCGGTCTCCCCCCGGGGTATGGTGACTCGGTCATCCCCTGGGGCTGGCCCCAGCGACCACCACAGTGCCAGCCGCGATGAGCGCTTCAAACGGCGGCAGTTGCTGCGGCTGCAGGCCACAGAGCGCACCATGGTACGGGAAAAGGAGAACAATCCCAGCGGCAAAAAGGAGCTGTCTGAAGTTGAGAAAGCCAAGATCCGGGGATCGTACCTCACTGTCACGCTGCAGAGGCCCACCAAAGAGCTCCACGGGACATCCATTGTGCCCAAGCTGCAGGCCATCACGGCCTCCTCTGCCAACCTTCGCCATTCCCCCCGTGTGCTAGTGCAGCACTGCCCAGCCCGAACCCCCCAGCGTGGGGATGAGGAGGGGCTGGGGGGAGAGGAGGAGGAAGAGGAGGAGGAGGAGGAGGAAGATGACAGTGCAGAGGAGGGGGGTGCAGCCAGGCTGAATGGCCGGGGCAGTTGGGCTCAGGATGGAGACGAAAGCTGGATGCAGCGGGAGGTCTGGATGTCTGTCTTCCGCTACCTCAGCCGCAGAGAACTTTGTGAATGTATGCGAGTGTGCAAGACGTGGTATAAATGGTGAGCAGGGATACAGGGATCAGGAATAGGGGTACGGGAGTAGGTGGCAGACATTCCATATGAGAATTGCATGCGTCTTGGCATCTGGAGGCTTACGGGGTCCCCAAGGATTGAATCAACTCAGTCTGTTCCCTAGACAGTGGGTCCTGTTAGAGATGTGACCATTTGTGCCTACAGGTGTCCTCAGGGAAGTTTGACCCTTTGCTTCCTCTCCCTGCTCCATACTTTGCCATTTCTCTCTACTGGACATATGAAACTGATTTGGGGGTTGGATTAGTACAGTTTGTGCAAAAACTTTAGTCATCAGTTTTCCCCCCTCAGGTAACCTGTACTCATAATACATTTGTTGGAAGCCTGTGCTGTGTCATCACTCCTGTTGCTGATGACACAGATGACTGCTCTCAAGCCCCTGCCCCAGTTACCTCTCCATCTACTGAAAAGAGGTGGACATGCTTTTCAAAAAATGTGAATGTTTTCACAGTTTTCCAGTTTTTGTTCTTATCCCCCAAGTCTGGACCAGAATTCCTTTCTTCAGGAAGCAGAGTCCAGTTTTGAAGCTTCCTGAGACTCACTCATCCTTCCTAATGAGACCTACCATTTCTTCTCAAGCTCAACAGTAAGACACTTAGAGGGGAGAAAAAGTCCCTCGAGATGATGAACAAACGGTTCCATAGGGCATTATTTTTCCTTTTGCTCCTAGACCCTAGGGCATAACATATCCTTTGTATCTGGGCCAAACCTAATTACAGTAGTTCTCAAAACGTGATGCTCAGACCACTGGCATTACCTAGGATCATGTTAGAAATGCGGATTCTCAGTACTTGTTTCAGTACTTCTGAGTCCGAACCTTTGGGGGTGGGGCCAGGCAATCTGTTTTAAACACGTTTTCCAGGGGCTTCTGATACCTGTTAAAGTCTGAGACTCACTGCTCTATCATAAGCAGCTTGTTTTTGTCATACAAGTTTCATGTGCCATTGGGGAAATATTTTCAGTCTTTAAATAAAGACCTCATTCTTTGCAAATGCAAGTTTATTTCCCAAATCTGAATTAATATGTGATCTACCCAAATTGTCCTAATATTTTCTCTTTGGAGGGCTAATGGGCCTGCCTGGCTCTATCCCTCAGTTTCCAGGCCAAGTCACATAAGACTCGTATTATGTGCTGTCTCCCCTTCCCCAGCTGACCAGACCCTGAGCCGGGCTTGGGGTCAGGGGTTGTAAAATATTAAACAGAAGCCTGCATGTTGCAGTGCTGTTTATGGCCTGTGGACTGTAGATTGCAGTGGGAAGGCAGGCCTTTCCCTTCCAGTTCTGGTCTGGACTGGAGCAGAAAATAAAAAGACAGCACTGAAGCAGAAACCCAAGACAGGGAGAAGACTCTCCTGGCCTGATAATAAAGAGCCTCTTTCGGCCTGATACAGGAGTGGGCTCTCTGTAGAGCTTACGGCAGGATGGGTTGTAGACATGCTGAGGAACACCCTGCATCCCAGGCAGCTGGGTATGACTGACAAGGGGGAGAATTGGAGTCTAAGGCTTCAGGCAGTAAGAAGTCAAGTTTTTTAATACGTCCTTCTACAAGCTTTGGTGGCCATATCATTTTAATGCAAATGAGGGGTTATAGTATTGTTTGCTGTGTGTTCCTAACAGTTATATTCTCAGCCCTCCCAGAGTAAATTGGTGAACTGGTCACGCTCACTGCTTAACCCGTATGGTTGCCATAAAGGACAAGCCCTTTTCTCGAAGGCAAAAAAACACCCCAAAACAAAAACAATTAAAAAACCAAAAACAGGGTGTGGTACCTGTCTGTTTGTAGAAGAGCCTAACTAGGCAGGGTGGCTCTGCTTCTCCCAGAAGCCTGCAGCACCCTTTGATGGGAGCTCCTCCGACAAAGGGTACTGGGTTATTGACTGCCAATTCTCTTTCTGTCACAGGTGCTGCGACAAGAGACTTTGGACAAAAATTGACTTGAGTAGGTGTAAGGCTATTGTACCCCAGGCTCTCAGTGGAATCATCAAGAGGCAGCCAGTCAGCCTTGACCTCAGTTGGACCAACATCTCCAAGAAACAACTGACGTGGCTCGTCAACAGGCTGCCAGGTGAGCAGGCAGGGAAGGCTGGCTATAGGAGGTGCTGCTTCAGATTGCTTTAGGGTGGGGCACCTGGGTGGCTCAGTCAGTTGACCGCTCAGGTCATGATCCTGAGGTCCTGGGATCAAGTCCCATGTCGGGCTCTCTGCTCAGCAGACAGCCTGCTTCTCCCTCTTCCTCTGTTTGTGTACGTGTGCTCTCTCTCTCTCTCTAATAAATAAGTAAAATCTTTAAATAAAAATAAAATTGCTTTAGGGCATAATCGGGTAGCAGTCCCATGCCATTGTCATCTTCCTGTTTATTAGCAAGGGTTTCACCCAGGGCCCCCTAACTGCCAGTCCCCAAGGTACCACTCCAGACTAGCTGGACTAGTCAGTCATCACTCTGAACAGCAAAGATAATGGGTCTTCTTGGCAGAGCCCCTGACAAGATGTGAGTATGATACTGCCATGATTGGCCCCTTAGAATGCCTTCTTCCCCTCAGTATTTTGAGGTCTTAGGAAGACAGGAAGCCACTCTCACTCACTACATTACTCTGGTAGGAACTTAGCAATTGGCTTTACCACCAAAGCTAGAAAATGTAATAGAGTACATGATTGCATGTCTATTTCTTCCTGTTGTAGGACTGAAAGACCTCCTCCTAGCAGGCTGTTCCTGGTCTGCAGTATCTGCCCTCAGCACCTCCAGCTGCCCCCTTCTCAGGACCCTTGATCTTCGGTGGGCAGTAGGAATCAAGGACCCGCAAATTCGGGACTTGCTAACTCCACCGGCTGATAAACCAGGTATGCTCTGTGCCTGACTTCTCTGTGTTCATCTTAGGGTAGCTTTGTCTTTTGACAGACTTTGTCTCAGAAACTAAGGAAGTGGGGCGCCTGGGTGGCTCAGTCGTTACTTGTCTGCCTTCAGTTCAGGTCATGATCCCAGGGTCCTGGGATTGAGCCCTGCATCGGGCTCCCTGCTCAGTGGGAAGCCTGCTTTACCCTCTCCCACTCCCCTGCTGGTGTTCCTTCTCTCAATGTGTCTCTCTCTATCAAATAAATAAAATCTTTTTAAAAAAAAAGAAACTAAGGAAGTGTCCAAAATGATGCTGTGGATGAGTGCAAATGAAGAACAGAGTAATGGGCTGTGCGTAAGTGCAGGTTAGCCATTTACAGCTATCTACCTGCCTGCAGGTAAAGGAGAGAATCCATCTTAGGGGTACTGGAGTTTGGGACCCAGACAGTATGATCCTGAGGAAGTCTGGGAAGTCTTCATGGTTGAGATGGGGCATTAAAAGCTGTTTGCATTATGGTCTAGAAAAGTGTGGGAGTATGGAAAGGGGTGGAGCGTTCCACACATACCCTTTCGCTATGTAAGTGAGGCATAATCTAGCAGCTGGGAAGAAAGAAAACGTGTCTGGTTTCCTAGAAACTGCCCCCACACCCCACTCACTCCCTGCAGGCAGGGCTGGGTGTGGGCAGTTCTGCTTAACCCCTGCAAGGAGGCCTGGCTTGGAAGGAGCTGAAGCTGCCTGCAGCTTTGGAGCCAGACTAGAGGTAAGAGTTGTGACCGAGAGGTGCTTTCCTTGCCTGTGCAGGTCAGGACAATCGCAGCAAGCTCCGGAACATGACTGACTTCCGGCTGGCAGGCCTTGACATCACGGATGCCACGCTTCGCCTCATCATTCGCCACATGCCCCTCCTCTCTCGACTAGACCTCAGTCACTGCAGCCACCTGACAGATCAGTCCTCCAATCTGCTCACCGCTGTCGGGTCTTCCACTCGCTACTCCCTCACAGAGCTCAACATGGCAGGTACGCTGCTGTGGCGTTTCATGACAATCAGTGCCCCTTGCCTCCTGAAGGGCTCAGCCCTCCCTGGAGCTTGACCAGTAAAACAGAGAACCTGGGTCTGTTTGAACTGAATTAAGTTGTTTCTGCATATCTGGACAAGGACACAGATTTCCCTCTCTTAACTGATTGGGGGATGGAGGCCTCAGGTGCTTAAGGGCGTGGCCATTGCCGGCTGGGGTTTGGTCGGCCTGGCGGTGCAGGGAGTGAAGCATGGGGGGCGCTTTTGGTCTCTGAGCCAGGTAGTTATGAGACAAAGAGGGCTTTTGCTTAGCATTTGAAGGGAAAGAGCTGGGGACCTGAGTGGCGGAGGCAGGCTCCCATGGCTGTGTGTGTACACAGCATTGTCCTCATGATCCCTTTCCTCACAGGTTGCAATAAATTGACAGACCAGACCCTGATCTACCTACGGCGCATTGCCAATGTCACCTTGATCGACCTTCGAGGATGCAAGCAGATCACTCGAAAAGCCTGCGAGCACTTCATCTCAGACTTGTCCATCAACAGTCTCTACTGCCTGTCTGACGAGAAGCTGATACAGAAGATCAGCTAAAACACATGCAGCCCAGACTGAACAGGAAACCGATTTTCCCCTGCCTCCCCAGCCAGGAGAGCCTCTCTCCCTGACCCTGCACGGGCTCTGAGGCCAGCGTCACACTCCCTCTCTGCTCTCCTGTCCCTTGAGCCCTTCCCCTACAGGCGGGGCAGAGAGGGTGGTAGACACCAGGCTTAACCTGCTTGCTCCTCTCCCTCCTGAGGAGAAAGGAGTAGCAAATTGATCCGAATCCGAGGGGAAAGCACAGGCTGTGTGCTGTCAAGGTGCCTGCTCGCTTGCTCACCTGCCCGCCCGCCTGCTCACTCACCGGCCAGGAGGCCAGGCTCTCAGTTTGGGGTGTCTGTGCAACCGTCATTTGTGCCGGGCCCGGGGGCCCTTCTCCCCATCATGGTCCCCAGCCGTGCCTGGTCCTGACAAATTTCCAGGAAAGAAAACGGCCCTGTCTCCGTGGCCAGGTTCTCCTCGTGGTGTCCAGTGCGTGTCTCTCCTCCACCACACTCTCCCGGCTTATGCAGGAGGGGCCAGCAGCCCCAGGAAGGCCAGACCCGTGCCGATCATACTGGTGCTGTTGAGGTGTCTAAAACCTCTCATCCGTGTCCATGCTCTCCCCCTTCCTTTAGCTTGATCCTGTCCGCTGCTCGTGGTTCACGTAATGAGGTTACCCCACCCCAGACTTGCCCGCTAGTCTCTATGAGGTCCTTGTTGCACTTATTGGGGTTGAAGCTCTTCAGAGGAGCTAGAACTGTGTACCCCAGGGACACCCCCATTTTACTGCTTCCTAGGCAGATTCTGAGACAGGCACCATCTCCTTGTTCCCCTCCCTCTTTAGCCTCCCACTGCCCTTTCCACATGTTCCTCCTTCCTGCCTGGACAGGGCTTTCCCAGGATGTGTGTCCTCAGAGGGAGCAGCCTATCTCCCCGAGTTGGGGAGAGCAGAGAACTTGGCTAGGTCCCCACCTGCCTCCCAGCAGGCTCTGGGCCTCCAGTGTAGTGTAGCCCCCAGAGCCCAGGCCTGTGTTTAGCCCCAGTGGCTCACTGATCCGGCACCTTGTGGCGGGGGGAAGGGGAGTTCTGCTTTGAAGCCAGTCACCTGCCCTCTGCCTGTAGCCATGGAAGGGGGTGTGCATGTGCCTCTGTGTGTGTGGCTGAGTGTATTACACGTGTGTGTGGAGGGAGGGAGGGGAGCGTGGTGTCTCCCACTCCACCGCCCTGTGTCGAGCCCCATCAGCTGCCCCCTTTTACTTTGCATTGAACGGCCTGTCCAAAGATCCTCTCTCTAGGGCAGCAGAGAGCTTTTTGCACTTTAAAAAAAAGAAGAAAAAAAAAAGGAAAGAAAGGTCGGAATTTCTTTTGGGTCAATATTTAAGTGTGTGAAGAGATGCTCAATAGCAGCAGCCTGTGGCAAGAGCTTATACATGATAGACGCGGATTTGCACTCTGCTCCCCAGCTGTGAGGATAGCGATAGCACAACCTTGCCCCGCCTTCTCGTCCTCCAGCCCCCGCCCTTCCTGGCCCCTTTCCTGCAGCCCAGTCTCAGGCTCTCCTCCTCCTGAAACCCTACCGGGGAGGGGAAGGAGCCCAGGCACCAGGGGTCTGAAGTGTGAGCCACCTTGAGGAGAGACGCCAACTGCACACTTGCCACTTCCAAAGCAATAGAGGCAGAGGGGCCCCCTCTTTGCCACCTAGCCCAGCTTTGACCCTGGCATTGATTGGCCTCCTAAGAGAAAACTGGGTCCTGGTAAGGGGTGGCATTGTGTCTGTTTCTTCCAATCTGCTGATTCTCTTGGCTGCACCTTAAAAGCAGCAGTCTGCTCCCGTGACCCTCTGCCCCTTCCATTGGTCTCCAGGCCCCAGTGACCTGGGGCTGAAACTTTGAGGAAATGCCAGTGACTTATTCCAGAGTGCCTCAGTTAGGGGAACTTCTCTGTAAAGAACCCTGGGTATTGAGCAAAAACCTTATTAATATTATTGTTAATGACCTATAATTGGAAGCTTCCTGCCTTTTTTTGGTTGCTCCTGTGGAAAGTACTGAAAAGATTGTTTCGTTTTGTTGTCTTTTTATAAAAGGGGAGGTGGAGAGACCCCTTCAGAGCAGGGATTGTGCCGGGAGAGTGCCTCTGACTTTGGGACATTTCATCCACAGAAATTTCCAAGCTGATGGTTTGGTTGGGGGTGGGGGGATGGGTTTTTATTTTTGTTTGTTTTTGGTTTGGAAAAACAAGCATTTTTACCGCGCACGTAAATTGATCAGCAGGAAAGGGAACCCAGGAGTGGCAGCAGATGGACCTATGCCCTTGCTGGGTTTCCTTTTTCTCTAGGACTGTGAGGGGGGAAATGGTTTTTAGAGGTGAGGGTTGGTCCGCGTGGAGGAAAGAAATGTCTCTGAGGACAGAGGATCCCGGGAGTCCTGTCGCATTTCCTGCAGTCTGCTCTGAGATGTGGCCTTGCCAGGAGAGCCTGCCCTCCTCAGACCGCAGGGCCGGACACCCCGCCTCCATCTTTCCAAGCACCGGGGCGAAAAACCACAAAGGAAAGGAAGAAAATTTATATATATATAATATAAAATCACTTGGTGATTAAAAAAATAACTGCTCCATAAATAAAACTCCTAAAGTCACTATGTTTAAAGGGTTTGGTTGTGTTTTTTTGTTTGTTTGTTTTTCGGAGAAATATTGTAAATATATATTTTTTGTTGCTGATTTAGAGTCAATCTCCAATGTTGTGCTAAAAATTTTAAATTAAATGTAAGCATTAAGGGGGCAAGTCCTGCTATCTCAGTTGACACATTGGGGTTATTTTGGGCCAGGGAAGGAGGGAAGCTAGTTGGATTTTGTTTTCTAAACGTTCTCCACTATTGGTTTTAGATAGAGCAAGGACATCTTTCCTCTGACACATACGAATGGGAGATATTTGTGTAATAAAATTTTTAAAAGACAAAAAAAGAAATAGCCTCCGATGGGAAGTATTTTGATTTGGGTTTTGGGTGTTTTTCTTTTCTTTTTTTCTTTCTTTCTTCTTCCTTTCTTCCTTCCTTTCTTTTTTTTTAAATAAAAAGGCTTTAAAAACTAAAAAACAAAACCTTTTCTGCTTTGGTGTGTGTGTGCGCATGAGTATCAGAAGGTCATGCAGGCTCTGGTGCTGGAGGCCAAGGTTAAGGGTTGCCTGCTTCATTTCCTCTGAGCAGCAGCAGCAGAACTGCCATGGGCCTGTACTCCTTGCCTTTTTTTTTTTTTTTTTTTAATGTCAAAAAGCATTACTTGTTTCTAGAAACACCATGCTATTTTACTTCATCAAGGTGAACTTTTTAATGAATGCGCAAATGTGATTACCTGATGCCCTGTAGTCCCCACCCCCCTCCCATGGTGCTGTGCTGAGAAGGCCTGGGGATTTCTAATCTTGCTATCCCTGGAGATCCAAGGCCAACCTCCATCCGATAAAGCTGCAGAGCAGGCCCCTTGACAGTGCCTGCTCAAGGTCACTGAGCAAGGTCTGGACCAGACAGGCTCCGGTCAGTATTGGTCCCACCACATCTAGCTGCTGCTCATCGCTTGGCTTGTTGAGTACAAGCTTGCAACCTTTAGATCAGTGTGCTAGGTGCTGCCAGCCAGCCGACTACCACCTCACCCCTGATGGCAGCCTCTCCGGAGAGCGGAACTCACATCTGGGAAGGCTTCCACCACTACCTTCAAGGGAGTGGGGAATCCCTGCCCATCCTACTCCCCAAGCTCCAGCTCTGCACATTCTGGAAAAGGACAGGGTCTTCAACAAGGAGTTGGTTGATTTCATGTTGGTTTCTTGAGGATGGATATGGATGTGGGGTCCAGATGTTGCCAGGGAAGGAAGGAAGAATGTCAGGTTTGCATCCTAACCATCTCAGAAACCCATCTACCTCTAGGTTACTTCATCTCTGCCACCCTACTCAAACCCGTCATTGTCTGGAACTTTGACCACAGCAAGAGCCCTGAGTGCTTCCAGTCCAACCCCTGTCCTCCAAGTTGGCAGCCAGAACATTTTTCTTAAAAGACAGATTTGACTCCTTTGCTTATTAGTGTGTTTCTCAGGACAAAGGCCTCAAGCTTCCTCACTCACCATTTGCTCCTCCTACTCCTCTCCACCCATACCTACCTTTTTTCAGTCCCACCCTCCCTGGGCCTTTGCTATTTCCTCTGCTGGTACACCTGCCTCGGTTTACCTGCTACTTCCCTCCAGGAAGCCATCTCCCACCCTGGTCAAGACTAGTCCTATGCTCCCACAGTACCCTACTAGTTTTTAGGACGCTAAGGTCATCTCCCCAGTTAGCTGAGAAGTTCCACGAGGACAAAAGATCAGTCTGTGTTGCTCCCCACATCATCCCCAGCAGCTGGCGCAGAGCTTGGCACCTAACAGGTGATGTGCCCAGTAGCTCGGATCCCCACAGGCCCATCCCAACAGAAGATGGTCTGTTGCCATCTTCTCAAAACTCACTTTTTCCATTACCTCATACAACTTTATGCTTCTTCCTTGTGCTCATGCTACCAGCCCCTTCGGGGATAGGGTGGGGGCTCTCCAGTCTCACCTGCATTCAGCTATGAATTAATGTTCCTAAGGTGCACTCAAAAACCTTAAGTAATCCTCCAGGGTCATATCTAAACTCAGCGAACTCATCCTGTAAAATGGCATCTGTAAAATGCCACAAGGCAGGTGCTTCTATGAGCCCATGAATGACACATTTGTGGTCCCCAGGCTTGCTGTGGTTTTCTTTGGGTTTGTTTTTAAGTATTTGAGAGAGAAAGCACAAGCAGGATGAGGGACAGAGGGAGAAGCAGACTCCTCGCTGAGCAGGGAGCCCAATGTAGGACTTGATCCCAGGACCCTGGGATCGTGACCTGAGCTGAAGGCAGACTCTTAACTGACTGAGCCACCCAGGTGCCCCAGGCTTGCTGGGTTTAGGATGTGCTACCCTCACTAAAACTATGAACGTTTTCCTTCAAAGCCTCTTTCTCCAAAAGCCCTTCCCATTTCCCCTCCACCCAAAACGGATTAATCTGGACATTCTGTGCTTTTTGTTGGCATCAACAGTGTAGTAAACACAGCTGGCACCTGAGGCCAGGTGGTGGGCTTATTCCTCTGTCCCTCCCTCCACTCATGCTCTCTCTCTCAAATAAATAAAATAAATAAATAAATAAAGGTGAGGAACCAAGTTATGGATATTGAACAACTTAGCTGAAGTGTCTTGGCTATAATAAAACCAACCTTAAGGCTGGCCCCAGGGTCAGTCCTATCCACCTGGCTCCCTAGGCTCTCTGTGTACTCGTGATGACATTTCATTCACACCCCAGCCCAGGGAACAGGTGTCTTCATTCTAGAGAGAACAAAGCCGGGGTTCGGAGAGGTGAAGTAAGGGCTCTAGAGTCAGTGGCTGAGCTGGGATGTATTCGAACACTAGGCCAGGGCCTACGGCCTCGACCCCAGCTCTCCCATGCCCCGCTGAGCATCCCCCCTTCTCCCATGGCTCCTCCAACTCCTTGAGGGCGGGGCTAGCCTTAGCTAGCTCAACCTCCCTCTTCACCTGTTCCAGGAGCGGTGGGATAGGGACATTGACGGAGCAGAAGGAAAGGTAGGTGTCATGGGAGGGGAAGGCAGGACCTAACTCCCAGGACAGTGACCCATGCTGTTATAGGGCCCTGCACTCAGAAGGACCCCACACTCAGCTTGACGCTCTGCTATCGCCATCTTCAAACGTTCTTTTTTATCGTGAAATTCTTAATAAGTTTTAAACAAGGAGCCCACACATTTCATTTACAGTCTATGTACATGCAGCTCTCCCCGTCCCTTCCAGGCTAGCTCTGGGCTAAGTGCCACTCGGGAGGCCAGCAGCAGAGCAGGCTGGGCACTTCCTGGCTGGGAGACCCATCCTACCTCCACCGTTCCAGGTGCCCAGGCCCAGAAGGAAAGCTCAGCATTGATACCCAAGTGGGCAAGAAACAGTGACAGCAGGCACCCGAGGTCAGGAGCACCTGGGGTTGCTCTCAGCCCGGGGCTGTCACCCAGCTTCTGCCTCTGCCACCTGCCCATTCCAGGAAATTACAGGGGGCTGGACGGTGCAGCTGACTTTCCCCAGGGTGTCATCAGAGTGCTAGGATGGCAAGACAGGACAGAAGCAGAAAGAGACGTAGACACACAGAGGAAAACACCCCCAAAAGATCCAGAAAAGACAAGGGAGAGAAAGGGAGAGGGGAGAAGAGGCCATAGAGGACGCCTAGACGGAGATACAAGTGAGGCCCACGCACTCCACGTGTGACAGTGGCCACTCAGCAAGCCATCTCTCCCAGCCCACCCCTGCACACACAGCATCTCCGTAAATTCTCAAAGCAACTCATGAGGTCAGGCTGGAGGGCAAGGAAGAGAAACCAAGTTTCAGAAAGGTTAAGTAACTTGGCTGGGGTATCCAGCCTGGGCAGTATTTAGTGGCACTACCATTTGACCCCAGGTCTTCTCCACACACATCCTCCCTCTCCCCGACACACCAAGTACCACTGGCCACAGCTTGAGGCCCGTGGGGGCTACGAGACCCGCTTCGGACCCTCCCAGGGGGGCCGGAGGCGCCAAGAAACAAACGCTCTCTGCGCGAACACAGACGATTCCAGCGCCAGGCAGAGCCGGGGGCGCGGGGGCGCACGCGCGCTGGAGACGGCGGGTGCGGGGCGCCACGGAGGCCGGGGCGGGGCGGGGGGCGGGGCCAGGGTCTCGTGGGGCCACAGGCGGGGGCCCAGGCCGGGCTGAGGCTGGCTGTGAGGCGGAAAGCGAGACAGGCGCCCCGGGGGCACTGCGGGGACTGCGTGACCTTCCGGAGGGTTCCACGGGGAGGCGCTGCTCCGGAAAGCGGGCCGGGCGGAGCCGGCTGTCTGGAAGCCCGGCCGGGAACTGTGGGCCGGTGCCTGGGAGCCAAGGGGCCAGGAAGGGCCTTGGACTGTGAGGATGGGAGCCTAGGACCGGCGTCCTGGAGAGCGGGTCTCCTGGATACTAGAGGCCTTCCCTCCCTCAGGGCCTTCGCACTTGTACTTCCTGTTCCACATGCCCGAAAAGCTCTTTTCCCTGCCCTGAAACACAGCTGTTTCCCTCCCATCCTTCCGGCTCTGGCAAAAACGCCCGTCCTTGGGGGTATCCCTGATTTACCTGAGAAGGCTCCTGGCTCTTTCTTTCTTTCTTTTTTAAGATTTCATTTCTTTATTTTAGAGAGAGAGTGTCTGCATAAGCAGCGGGAGGGGCAGGAGGGAGGGGGACAAGCAGATCAGGAGGAGCATGGAGCCCGTCCTGGGCCGAATCCCACAACCCGAGTGGAAACCAAAAGTGTCCCCCGCACCCCACCCCGCTCCCTGCGTGACCGACTGAGCCACCCAGGCACCACTCCTGGCTCTTATAGTAACTTGTCACCTGCCTCATAAGGATGATTTGAGCATTAAGTGAGATCATCTGAGCTCTAGCAACAGTACCCCACACAGACTGAGAACACAATAAATGTTAGTGGTTATTATTATGTGTATTTTGCCTGTAAGTTCACTGTTTGTCTCTCCCTCTGTTGGATCCTCAAGTCCAAGCACCAGTGCCTAGCATGTAGTAAGAGCTCAACAAATATTGGTGGACGAGTGAGTGAGTGAACAAAGCGAACTTCTGCCATCCCGGGAAGAGCCTGGCACCGTCTAAGCCCTAGTCAGCAGAGAGGTAGCTGCCCATGTCAGGCAGGAGTTTCTCCCTGTCAATCCGGACAACCCCGGTGAGGTCAGGGAAGCCCCCAAGCTTATCCTCCTGGATCTTCAAACCCTAGGAGGCTCCAGCAGGAGGCAACTGGCGCTCCTGGGTCTGGGCACATGTCAGTCGTCACCCCAACCTCACGCATGCTTATGCGCACATAATGACAAGTTCAAGACTTTCCCCACCTCTCCTGTGCCCTCCCTGACCCTTTTCCAAACCTGCCCTTGACGGTCTTCTGAACGCCCCCCACCTTACAGTACAGCTCTTGCCAGCTTAATTGGAGGTATACTTTGAGAGGTCTTCTTTACCGGACTGGGCCATCACTAAATCTGGTTTCTCTTTGCGGGCCTAACTTTGTGCCAGGCACCATGCTGGGTGTGAGGAATGATGCAGTGACCACAGCAAACAGGGGCACCAAGGGAGAGCCCCCTGAGCAGGAACCTCTCAGCCGGAGAAATGCAGAGTGAACAGAAATTGATGTTGGGATCAGGAATTTTCTTCCTGGCCAGAAAGGAGGGGAACGACATTCCAGGCAAGGGGAATTATAAAGTCAAAACCCCAGAAGTGGAAATGAACTTGGCTTGTTGTAGTGAGGGAAGACCAGATTGACCAGAGACTAAGCTGTTGGAGGAAGGGAAGATGCAGTTGAGTTAGAGAGGCAGGCAGGGGCCAGACCCTGTAGGTCTTATAGGCCAGGGGGGCAGGTGGGGGGTGTCTTTCCTTAGTGCAGAGGCAGTCACTGGAGGTGGGGTTTGCTTTAGGCCTGTAAAAACTGGCTAGAGGAGAGGCAAGGAGCCCAGCGAAGGAGCCCGGTGCAGGTATCAGCACCAGGCTGGAGGTGGTGGGACTTGGATCGGGCTCAGCAAGGCACAGTGGGAGGATTCCGGGTCTGCTTGGGAGGCAGATACACCGGTTGACAGCAGGAGTATGAGTGGTGGCAGTGGCAGGTGAGGGAAGGGAGTATTCAAGGGTGATTCCTAGGTTTTTGGAGGAAGGAGGAACCACAACCGGGATGGGTAGGTGGGAGAGAAGAGCAGGTTGGACGGGCTGGGTGGTAGGAGCCGGAGCTCTGGGTGGGATGCGTTAAGTTTGCAACACCTATTAGTCATCTGAGATGCCAGGTAGTGGCGTGTCTGTGGGCCTGCCAGCTGGGCAAAGATGGGGTTCCACTTCTCCTTCACTCCCAGCATCCCAGCGGGAGGCCAACTCACCCGGCACCTGACATAGGTTTGTTAAGAGAGGGAGTGTCTGTCTGAAGCTATGGGTGAAGACGAGTTTACGATCGTCCTTCCCTTGACCACCAGGGGGCAGCACTATCCCCAAAAGCAGCCTCCCCCGGGCCAGGGACTCACCTCAACCTCCTCCCACCCAGGGCTCCGGCAGCCGGCAGCCGCTCTCTGGGATTCACCGAATCAGTGACGACTGCCCTGGAGAAGACTAGCTCCCTCTCTAAGGACCCGGGCTTCAGGCCTGCGGGGGCCCCGGGCAGGGCTGGGGTGGGGTTTTCAGGTGGAGAGGGGAAGGTATTACCAGCTCCTGGACCAGGATGGCTGGCCTTCCAGAACCCAAAGGGAGAAGTTGATGATGAAGAATTTTATTTTATTTTATTTTATTTTATTTATCTATCTATGTATTTATATTTTTAAAGACTTATGTATTTATTTGAGAGAAGGAAAGAGCATGTGTGCACACAAGCTCACAGTGGGGGGAGGGGCAAAGGAAGAGGGAGCTGAGCAGGGAGCCCTCGGGGCTGTGGCAGGGAGGGGTGCTCGATCTCATCACCCCGAGATCGCAACCTGAGCTGAAACCGAGTCAGACACTTAACTGACTCTGCCACCCAGGCACCCCTTATTATTTTTTAAGTAATCTCTACACTCAACGTGGGGCTCGAATTTATAACCCTGAGATCAAGAGTTGCATGCTCGACCAACTGAGCCACCCAGGTGCCCTCAGGAAGAATTTTAAAAATAGGGGCTGCTCCAGAAAACTGGGTCCAGCGTGTGGCTGGAGTCCGTCCCTAAGAGTGGAAGAACTGAGGTGGGGCAGGAGGAGGGGAGGTTAGAGGCCTCCTGCCGGGGCATCCTTGTGTGCCTCCCGCTCTGTTCTGCCCCAGACTCTGTGCTTGGGCTGAGGAGCTCATTCACTCAGTCACGCATTCATCCATCAAACACGGACTGTTGCTTTCTGGGTCGTTCGTGGTGGGAACTGGGCCAAGGGGGGAACTGGGAGTATCAGTTACAGTTGGAGATTGTAGATACATTTTTGTTTTCTTTTTTACATCCGCATTGCCAACATCAGGATGCTATCTTCCAGTTGATACAAACATTTAACAAAACTTCAACCCCCACCCCCAGTCAAAAGCTTGAAATGATACATTTTGTAACTGATGTTGTTTTCAAATCAGGGAAGCAGGTGCTAAGTGCAGAACTGGAGGCTTGTCTGCACCGGAAAGAACACAGGCGCAGAGGTGAGAAGGATGGATGGGCTGGTGGGGGGATCCCAGGTGCAGAGAATGGTGACAGCGCAAGCAGGAGAGGGGAGCAGGGTCCAGTCGTCCAAGTTCCTTGACTTAAGGAACTTGCTCACCTGATCTGGTTTGAGCAGAGGGAGTGGGAACCCAGAAGCCCCCTGCGCACCCGCCTCCCCCTCTCAGCAGCTCCCAAAGTCCTTAGTAACTCCGTCATGTCTAGATTTGGGAGAGGGGTCTCTGGGCAGGGCTTGCACAGGGCAGCGACTGTGGGGGTCCTGAGAAGTGGACAGGCTTAAGAAGATTCTCAGGGCGCCTGGGCGGCTCAGTGGGTTGAGCTTCTGCCTTCGGCTCAGGTCATGATCTCAGGGGCCTGGGATGGAGCCCCACATTGGGCTCTCTGCTCAGCAGGGAGCCTGCTTCCTCCTCTCTCTCTGCCTGCCTCTCTGCCTACTTGTGATCTCTCTCTGTCAAATAAATAAATAAAATCTTAAAAAAAAAAAAAAGAAGAGGAAGATTCTCAGGCTGGATGAGAGGGTGCGGTGAGAGATTAGGCCAGGGGCAAGGGCATTGTCAATTGTCAATGATGATGCCTGGAGTTCTGACATGGATATGGGGGGGGGGGTGGTAGTGTTGCTCACTGAGAAGGGACCTGATTATTTCCGATGTGCTCTGGTGCTGATCTCAGAAGGTCGCCTGAGAAATGCACAGAGAGGGGGGCTCTGCTTGCCAAAGAGTCCTGGTTACTGACCCACAAACAGACATGGGGCTCAGACTGGGATGGAATCTTGTCATCCTGGAAAGCAGAGAAAGAAAGGCTCTAGAGAGGCGCATGTTGAGATGAAATAGGGGGTGCTTCTTTGAGACACATGGATTCCCCCCACCCCCACCCCGAGTCCTTTCAGTTCGTGAGTTTCCCTTACCAGGCAGCACTGACACACTCCTTTGTCCTCCCAGGCCGAGAGAGGTCCAATTCCATGTTGTGGAATCATGATGATTCCATCGAGATTTCACGGATGGGGGGGGGGTGCAGGCCAGGGACCTGGGTCTACAAGGGGTCCAGGGAGGGGGAGGGTTGGCGCAGGGTCCTTTGTCCTGCATGGGAATCCTGGGGCAAGAGCTATGTCTAGAGCAGGGGTGGTGAGGCCTGGGGCTGGAGTCAGCCTGGAGCCTGACTGCAGTGCTCAAGACCCAAATCCATGGTCTGCTAAATCCAAGACCTGCTAAGTGTTCTAGGTCCAGACTGGGCCCCTGGTTGGATATCCTGGTCCTGGGTCTGTGGTCAGAGTTCTTGATGTTGGGTCTGGAACTCTGGTCTGGGGTTGATGGTCCAAGTTCAGGTCTGGTCCTTGTCTCCAAGTCCACGGTTTAGGGTCATGACCATGGTCTGGGTCGGGGGTAGGAATCAAAGTTGGGGTTAGTAACCAGGATGGGATCAGTGTTTGAGGTCATGGTCCAAAAACTAGATCTGGGGTCCTTTTGAGGGCCTGAGGTCAGTGTCAGGGTCTGGATATATGGAGCGGGCGTAAGACAAAGGGTTGTGATCTCAGGTCACAGAGTCTAAGACAGTGGTCTGAGGTCTAGGCTTGGGGTCCTGTTTGGAGGCTGGGGTCAGGAAGGTTATCCAGGTCTAATGTCAGGTCGTGGACTTCGACCAAGGTCCAGAAGTCAGGGGTGATGTCCAAGGTCTGAGGTCCAAGTCCTGCAGGTTATGTTCTGAAGCGTCAAGTCTGGAGTGACGGCCGGAGGTCCACCGTGGGGTCTCGGATCCGAGCTGGGATCCGAGTTGTGGTCAAGGTCTGGGTCCAGGGTCCCCTTCGGCCCCGGGTCCGCGGGGAGTTCCAGATCTGGAGTCAGGGTCACGGCGCGGGTCGGGGTCGGGGTCGGGGTCGCGTCTGAGGAAGGGTCTGCGCCGGCCGCGGGGGGTCAGGCTCGGGCCAG
>LNAC01000014.1:5731654-5748422 GCA_002007465.1 Ailurus styani
ATCCGGCGCCGGTGCCCCCTGCCCCGCTGCCTGCCTTCCCTTCGTACGCGCTGCCTGCCCTCGCCGCCGTCGGCCCCGCGCCCCTGCTCTCTCCCGCGGGGCCCCGTGCTGCCCTCCGTGCCCCTCTCGGTGGCCCGCGGTCCCCGCGCGGTCCCCTCCTCCGCCCGCCGCCGTCCACCTGGCCTGCTTCCATCACCCATCCCTTTGCTTTGCCGGCTCCCAGCACCCCGCCTTGGCTCCCACTACCCCCACTCCTGGCCCCTTGTGGTGCACACTTGTGTGGGGTTTGGGGGTGGGGGACAGTCAAGTCTTCCCCATCTTCCCCACCCTTCTGGTGGTCACGGGCTTGGGGTCCGGTCTGAAAGTGCTTTGGGGGCCCGGGGGGTGGCGGGGGAGCCAGGTGTGATGTGTGCCCCGGCCTGATGGGGGGCAGACCCCACTGCCCCTCTGGCCTCCAATTCCTCCTCTGGCGGGCCCGCATGTGGTGCCTGGTGGGTGCTGCTTGCCAGAGGACAGCCCCGCACCTCTGCAGCCGCTGGACCACAGCTGCCACCTCTCCGTGAAACAACTGATGTCGCTGCACCTGGTATCAAAGTTTAAGCTGTTGAGGATGTGGGCACGTTCTGCTCAGCATATGGACCATGGTTGAGGCTTGGCCCGCATTTTATGGCTTCTCGAGTATTTTCCTATCGTTTGAGCCTCAGGCAGCCCAGGAGCAGGTAGGACAGGTGCGGTTTTGTCTCCATGGAACAGGTGGGAAAGCTGAAGCCCCAGCGTCACAGGCCATCCAGGGTGGTGCCTGGCCACCAGATCAGGGCTTCTGGCTTCTACTTCCACGCAGGCCTGCGTGGGGGCCTGGCCGCTGTGGCTCTGCGGGAGCTGTGTGCCCCCCGAGATTGCTCCTGCCAGGGAGTTGGCATGCTGGAAGTCTAGGTGGCATGGGAGCCTGGGGCTGTCCTGACTGTCGTGGTCTTATCATGTGACTTTGGGCAAGTCCCTTCCTGTTTCTGGGCCTCGGTTTTCTCATCTGTGAAATGTGGATCGCGTGAAATGGGGGTTGGGACCCTATGGCGCCCTGAGTGTGTGAAGCCCAGCCCAGAGCTACAGGGAGTGCCGTGCCTACCTCTCCGGCGCCCTTCTCTGTGCCCTGTTCACTGGGTTTCGGATTGACTGAACACCAGCCCTGGGAGAGGAAAATTGGTCTGCATTTTGAAAAGGCCGTTAGGGCCCTTTTTTTCTAAGACATTTGCAATCAGATTTCTCAAAACAGGAACCAGGCTGACTGTCAGCTGGGGGCTGTCCAGGGAGCAACGACAGTTAGAACAAAAATGTGTTCAGAAATGACAAAGCCATGAGGGAGGAAGCGGGGTGGGGGGGTAGTCAACCTCTGGGGCTCACAATGGTTCTTCTTGGTGGCTGCGGCCTTGAGTCCCTCCTGCAGGTTGGAGTTCTGCAAAGTGTCAGAGCCTTTTCTGGAACTCTCCGTGTTTGGGTAATCTCTCCCCAGAATGCATTGCTCCTGATGGGGCCCCACCTTGGGTTGGCTTGCAGGTGTTAGACCCTGAGAAACGAGCTGTTCCTCTTTTCCTGTCCCCTTTACCATCTGTGGTAGTGACGGTGCTGAAGGGAAGGATGGTGAAAATTATAATAATTTATTATTTATTTTGACATCTGTCATCTCAGTTGATCCAAAAACCAACCTGTGAAGTTGCCAAGGCCGTGCCTTGCACGTAGTAGTTGCTCAAGAAACGTCAGGACTAGGCGATGCATGGAAGCAGGCTGTGAGTTTTCGGGGACCAGCAGGAGACCAAGAGCCAGGTGCCATGGGTTCTCATATGGGGTCACCATTGAGCAGTGCACCGTGGGACAGATTGCCACGTCTGCAAGATGGATAGAGGCTCTGGCGGTCCCTGCCAGGGAGCTGAGGCCAGACCTCTCCTACAGCAGCAGCCATGCCACCTTCTTTGTGCTTTGCACGCCCAGTGGGTCAAAGGCCTCCTGCCCTGAAGGTCGCGATGACTGTGTCTCACGTTTGCCTAGCGCTTCCCGGTTGGCAAAGTGGTTTAGGTGGTGTTCTCCCATTTAATATTTGAAGCAACTGAGGCTCGGGGAGGGGAGGAGACAGTCCCGGAGGTAAGCTGGAATTTGAACTCGGGTCTCCGGCCCCCCTGCGAAGCTTCGTCTCCTCCACACACCCCTGTACACGTCTGTTCTCCCCTCCAGCGCCCCTCGCCCAGGGAGCCGTGATCTGGGCTCTGTGACCTCAGACCCCTGGGCTGTCGGCTGCCCTGGTTCGCGAGGCTCAGTCCCCACCCCATCGTGTGGGACAGAGTCGAGCTGCGCCGGCAAAGCTGGAGTGTAGAGGAGGTGGCTCCTGCCCGGGGTCACGGCTTCCCCTCACCCACAAGGTCAGGGTCAGGGAGAAAGGCCGTGGTTTGTCCGTGACAGGGTTTGGAGCCGTTCCCACCTTGGGGTGGTCCGTCTTGGCAGCCTCCCTGCTGCTGGTGCCCAGGTTGTGGCTTGGCCCGGAGCTGGGGCTGGCATCAGCTCTGACTTCCCAGGGCTAGGAGCAGGAGCTGCTGGGCAGGCACGGTGCCACTTTGAGCTGGCACAGGGTCCTCCCCTTCTGTCACCCCAGACGATCCGAGGAAACAGAGCCGTTGCTCGGCCTTCTTGTGGAAGGAGGCAGTGCCGTGTAGCCGGAAGACAGGAGACCCGGCTTCTGAGCCCCCTGCAATACCAGCCTGTCCCTTTTCCTGCCGCGCCTGCCTCCGTTCCCAGCTCGGGAGAGCCAGGGGCCGGCCGGCCCTGCCGCCCTCGTGCTCGCTCCGCTCTCAGGCCTGTGGCCTGCGCTTCTCCCCGGAGGAGCGGCTGTCTCCCCCGACCAGCAGCCGGCCTGGAATTACTGTCATCTGCTTAACATGAGCACGGAGGCCGTGTGTAATCACTCTCTGGGCTCCTGGCTGAGGGGCCGAGCTTGGGCGGTCCCAGGAGCTGCCTGCTCTCCCTGGCCCCAGCAGCAGCCCCAGCAGCAGCTTGCCGGAGCTCGGTGCCTCTTGCAGCCTCCCATTTTCTTGGCTCTTTCCTGGTCCCTCCCCCACCATGGATTTCCTCCTTCCTGCCCCTTTCTGGCTTCCCTGTCTCCCCGGCCACTCTTCCTCTGCTTCTTCTTCATTCCTGTTAACTCTTTGCCTCCAGGACTTCCTGCCCTTGATTTGTGGGCAGAGGGGGGCGGGGAGGAGAAGGGGTGCAGGGGAAGGCTTCCTCCCTTCTTCCCCCACTTCTCCATCACCAGCAAAACCCTGTTTCCAGCCTTATCCCTCACCCAGAACTTTCCACCCCAGTAGGAGCTCTCCTGCTCAACTCCCCGTCCCCAGAACAAGGGGATCTTTTGGGCTGTCAGCTGTCGTTCCCTCTGGGCCTTTGAAGCCCCTGCTTTCCTCAGGAATGGGTCCCGGGGACGTCTGTTCCCATCTGTTCTCCTTTCCAGAGCACAGGGCTTCACATTTTTGCCGTCACGTTGCTCGCTCGCCCGCCCGCCATTCCCGCAGGAAGCAGATTTGAAGGGAGCGTGAGCGTCACAGGTTGGAAGCCGTGCAGGGGAATCTGGGCTCTGTCAAACCAGGAATAATGTGTCCTGTTAATGCACGATCAATTCCTAGTAGTAAATTCCCGGTGACGTCAGGTGTAGGCACTCTGCAGCCGGCGGTTCCTCCCCGCCCCGGGCACCCAGGGGCTGCGCGCGCGCGGCTGGTGCTTCCAGGATATTCTGCTCCTGCCTCGGAACAAACGGCAGAAGTCAGGAGCTCGTGAGAGGCTTTGGGGACCGCACAGCCTCCACCACACCTGCCCTTTTCTTCCTGCAGCCCCCGGGGGGGGCCGTCCTCTCTGCTGGTCCCGTAAGACAGACTTGGGTTCAGGTTATCATTGATCTGTGTAAAGCAGGAGACCCTAGAAGTGACCTGTTTGGCTGCAGCATTTTGCCACAGCAGGAACCTCCCTTCTCGGCATCGCTGCTGCCCCGACGGGTAGCCTGTGTGTGGGCAGAGGGGCAGGGGTTCACATGCGAGCCTTCTGCTGTCGAAGTGTCGGCAGCGCTGTGTCTGAGTGGGGTGTTCGCGGACCCCGGAGGCCGCCGCGTCGGGGTCAGGGTCAGGGTCAGGGTCGGGCACAGCCCCTTCCCGGGAACCCCAGGCCCCGCAGGCCCGCAGCTTTGTTCTGGGTGCGTTCTCACACAGCAGCAGCAGCGCGCAGGGTGTGGCGCTCAGGGCACGTTCACACAGGAGCCGTGATGTGTGACCAGGCTGCCAGCACGCGTGTCCCCTTCCGCTCACCCCGGGGGGAGCCTGGGATGTTCCTTCGGGCGTCTGCAGGGTCCTGTGTGGGCGCTGCCCGGCACCTGTCGTCTCTTCCCGGGCCCGGGGCTCGGTCTTGCCCATTGGGTATGGCCCTGCTCTCGAGCTCTGAGGACACTGTGAGCCCCAGGGAGAGTCATTGAGAAATATTAATCAGAAGCCTCGGGGGACTTCCTCCTACTGCTGCCACCTCGGTGCCAGGTTTCCTGGAAGTGCCACCGAGGAGCCGCAGCCACAGTCTGCTCGGCGGGCTCGTTCGCCGGCCGGTCCCGGAGGGTGGCTGGTCCAGACCTGCCAGGCCTGCAGCCCCTGTGCCAGCCTGCGCCGTCCTGGGCTTTCATGGCCCTGGCGTCCCTGTCACACAGGAGCGTGGCCACCACGGCCCTGCCAGGTGCCGGCCGAAGCTGCCCAGAGCCTGCCGGCCTCCCGGGAGCTGCTGCCTGCGGCCCGGCAGGGACGGACGGAAAGGGGGCCTGGGCATGAGTCTGGGGTCCTCGGGGACCCCAGCCCTTCTGCAGAGGCTGAAGGGAGGCCCCTGCCCGGTGGGACGCCCTTTCTCAGGGAGAGTTGGACGTCAGCTTGTTCTGCGGCCGCTAACTCCGTGTGGGATGCGGGGCAAGCCGCTGGCCGTGACCCCGTGTGGGAGTCACCTGTGAGGGCCCAGATCAGCTCACCAGGCCTCCGTGCCGCAGAGCAAGGGACCTTGCTTTTCTTCGAACCGCGTGGTTCCAGAAGCTCCCGGAAGTTCTCCCCCACAGCCCTCGCCGCCTTCCTGCCTGCCGTCCTGTCACCCCTGCCTGCACCGCGGCCTGGTGGGGAGGACGTGCTCTCTCGGCGTCGGGCTCGGCCTGCTCCTCAGAGCAGCTGGGGCCCGAGCGAACAGCCCTGGCCTTGGGCGGCGGGGTCTGGCAGCTCCCCGTCGAGGCAGGACGGGCCCTCCTGCCAAGGGGCCCTGGCTGCTTCGTTGGGCACTTCCCGGGCTCTCCCCACCCCCCAGCCCCCGGGGCCGTGCTGTGAGCAGAGGGGCCTTGCACCCCGCACCTGACCCTGACCCTCACCCAGGGGGTGCTCCCGGCCCCGGTGAGAACACGCCAGTACAGTGGGAGGCCCCCCGGCCATAGGACGTGCAGGTGCCGAACCCGAACAGGACCGAGTAGCTCGGGGTCACGTTCTAGAAGCGGCGCGGGCCGTGGGATCCCAGGAGGAGGGCCACCTCCCGCAGGGGACACGAGCTGGCCGTTCTCACAGCGAGGCTGGCGTCGGAGACCACTCCACTGCCGTGTCCCCTCAGGCTGAGTGGTCAGCGCGGTGCCAGCAAATTCAGCCTTCTGTCGACATCCTCATTTCACAAATGGGGAGACGGGGCGTTTCAAGTCCACGGCTAGGCCTGGCCCCCGGGGCGGGAGACTGGGGAGAGCCATGCAGGGCTCAGGCCTCAGGGCCCTTCCGCAGAGAGCCCGGGACCCTTCTGGCGGGGAAGGGGTGGGCGCTCGGCTCCCCGGACCCCCCAGAGTGGGCCCGGCAGCCACGTGCTCCTGGCGTCAGAGGCGTTGGCTGGACGGGGGCAGCGTCGCCGCTCGGGACTCCACCAGTATGGGAGCGGGTGCTGGAGACGGAGGTAACCCAGCCCCGGAGGCCGCCACCGCCGCCCGTGCCAGCCTGGACTTGCCGCCCTGGCAGGCGTGTGGCCCATTACACGTTTTTCTGACCTGCCAGCTCCCTCGGCTGCCGGCCCCACGAGAACCGACAGGAAGCCCTAACGTGGACGCTTTGGGGGCCTTCCATGCAAGGGCTCTGCTCAGTCTGATCTTGTGTTTGGCTTGGGGGGGGGTTGTTTATTTTATTTAGAAAACATTTTTTTCTTTTTAAGGAAGAAAGTGAAGTGCTGTGGGTTGGGAAAAGAGCTGCGGCCGGGCCCGCGGAGCTTTGGAGGGGAGGCGGGGTCAGGCCCGCCCCCCGGGCCCCACTTTCTGCTCTTTCCTGGGCTGAGCCCACAGCAGAGGCACTGGGGAGGGAGGAGGCTGTGCCAGAGGCCGGCTGTCTGGGCTCTCTGAGCGGCGACTGTCCACAGGCCCCTGTAAAAAGGGCATTTCCCTGGCGAGTCCGGTCCTGGTTGTTCCCAGGGCTGCCGGGTCCTGTGGCCCGAAGCGCTAGGCATTCCCGTTCTGTTGTCTTCGCTAAGCCAGTGCCAGTCTCGCTGGCTCCCAGGAAGCCAGTCTGGGGCTCAGGCGGGCTTCCCAGTGCCCAGCGCCGGGGCCGTGCCCCGCAGGCTGGTGGGGTCACCCTTCGCGGCCTGGAGGCACTTGGCCTGTCATGTGCATCCCCTGGTCTGGGCGTCCCGCCTGACTGCACCTCACCACCGCCTGACGGTTTTGTGATATTTTTTCCCCACCTTATTACTTTGTCCATCCCCTCCCATAGACCCGAATGTCCCCAAACACAGAATTGGGTGCAGACGTGCAGCGCCAAGCACTGACCCAAGGGCGGGGGTGGGGGGCGGGGACCCAGCCTTCCTGGTCCACTTCACAGGTGGAATTCAGGCCCTTGGCCCTTGCGGATTCCCGGGGCTCCGAGCTTGGACCCTGACTCCTGGCCGCCTGGTCTCAGGACCCTGCTGGGCCTTCTCTGCCTTGCTCTGGGCCCCCATTGCTCTGTTGCAGCCTGCACCCCCCCCCCCAGGGCTGGTCCCACTGTCTTCCCAAAGGAGGCCCTGCGCTCTCCCTCACAGGGCGAGGACCCTTAGGGCTCCAGTTGCTGATTTGCGGGCCCCAGGGCAGGGTTTTCAAGCTCCTGCCGTGTGTGAAGCACAGAGTGGGCCTCCTGAGTGTCTGTGTGTCCCTGTGAGTCCCACGGGGCCGAGGAGACGTGTTCTCGTTGGTGGCTGGTGGGTGGGAGCTGGCGTGTGGCACTCAGGAGGGGAGGGTGGGCATGGGTGAGGGCCACCTCCTGGGCTCTGAGCCCCTGCACGTGGCAGAGGGCATCCTTGCTTTCCCCAGGGGAACCAGCATGAGGCCACCGAGCCACCGGTCCTCGGCTGGGAGCTCTCCCCTTGTTGGCTGGAGTCAGAGGATGGGGACACAGGAAGGCTGTCCTGGTCATCAGCACCCTTCTTCCTGCTGCAGACGCTTTCAGACCTCCGAGGGTGGGGAGGCAGGGGAGGGAGTCACTGCTTACGACAGCTCCCAGCGCTCCCCGGTTACCTTGCACGGCCTTTCCTTGCGTGGCCCAAACTTGGGCAGAGGCCTGGGTGGGCTGGGGTCTGGCTGGAAGGAGAAGGAGGGTGCTGAGGGGAAAGGGGCTGGGGTCCCCCTGCCTTCGAGCCCCAGCGCAGAGGCTGGGCGGCGTCCCTGGGCCGCAGCGGCCCTGCCCGGAGTGCTCTCACCTCAGGCTCCCCTCCACGGGTGAGACCCGGGCAGGCCTGGCCCGCCGTCCCGCTGACCCGGGCGGTTCCCATCCCACGCTCGCCCGGAGGCCCGAGCCTGCTCCCACCCCGCGCGGTTTCTTCCCTTCCTTGCTGCTCGTCCCTCTTGCGTCATCCCCAACGGGGCTTCCTCCTGTGGGCGCCTCCAGCGAACTCCGTCTGCCCTGGACTGAGCCCCCTCCTGCCTGATAGCCTCCTGCTTACCCTTGGCCGCGTCTTCCCCTGCTTGTCCCCGCATCCCCCCCTCGGCCCCGGGCTTTGCCACCTGTTCACATCCTGTTTGTACGGAGGAACTCAGTGAGGTTCCTCCTCCACGCAGCCTCTCCTGACGGCCCAGAACACTCTTCCCCTCCCACGTGGGTCCCATCAGGCTTTGTCACACACCATCTAATGTCTCAGAGCCGCAGATGCAGAACTTGCTCCCTGGGAGGGCCTGCCCAGACGGCAGGGGTGCATGGAACCTTCTAGCAGAGGGTGTGCGGCAGGCCCTGGTGACCCGCGCTGGGCTCCAGGAGGGATGCGGTGAGGCGGGGGCACAGAGCCCGGACTCTGTCATCCTGGTCCTCACCAGCTGCCCTGTCTTTTATCAGTGGCCCGCCAGTGGCCCCACAGAGCCTCAGGGCTGTGAGCACGGCGTGGGCTCAGGTGTGCCTGCCCGGCTTGGTCCCCAGTACCGGGCTGGAGTGTTTCCCCAGCAGCCCAGGCTCGGGAAGGCCAGAGTGATTACAGCTGGCCGGCACGACAGGCAGGCTGGCCAGGGTGGACTGCAGGTGGCCCAGGAGAGTGGAGGAGGGGACAGCAGGGTACCCCTGAGACATGAAGCGTCGCCCCATGTCACCTGCCCCGACGGTCCTCGGTGTGGAGCGTGAGCTCTCGGGTGGGGACTGCTGGCTTGGGCTCTCATGGTCACGATGGCCCGTCTGTCCCCTGCTGCCATCCTGGGCAGCCCAGGCGGAGGGGGCTCAGGTTTAGTTCAGATGTTGGGGACACAGGAACTGAGCCTTGGCTTTTGTTGTGTTTTTACTATGTAAAAACTTTGAAATAGGATTCATGCAACATAAAATTCATCATGTTAAAGCATACAATCCGGTGGATTTTAGTACATTCTCTGCGTTGTGCAACCCTTGCCCTACCTCATTCCGGAATATTTCCATCACCCCAGAAAGAAACTCCGTACTTGTTAGCAGTCACTCCTTTCCTCTCCCCCAGCCCCTGGGCACCCACCAGCCTGCTTTGCGTCTCTGTAGATTTGTCTGTTCTGGACACGTGAGATAAACTTAATCTGGGGCCTTTTGGGACCGTCTTTTCTCTTAGCGCGCTGAGCTTCATCAGCGTTAAAGCATTTCTGCACGTCGGCGCTTCGGCCCACTTGACGGCCGAGCGGGATCGTACGGTCAGGTCAGGCCCCATCTTGGGTACCCAGCATCTGCTGATGGTGATGCCTGGCTTTTGAGCGTGGCTGGGTCCCCAAAGCCTGCACGAGGCGGTGCTGAACGGCCACCTGCGGGCCACCCTGGCGTTGAGGCACAGAGCATGGGCAAGCAGGCCCAGGCTGGTGGTTGCCTTCTGGAGGGAGCAGTGACAGTGTGCATCCCGGGAGAGGAAGCCGCGGGCTTCCAGGCCAGCAGGGCCGCTGGGCCTGGCTCACCGAGGCCCCCCTGTCTCTCAGTATCCGCAGTGTCATGCAGAAGTACCTCGAGGACCGGGGCGAGGTGACCTTTGAGAAGATCTTCTCCCAGAAGCTGGGTGAGTACTTCCCACCACCGTCGAGCTGGCCAGGCCCTGGGGTGGGAGGGCAGGAGGACCCCGGAGGCCGCTTGCCTGCCCCCCCCCCACCCCCAGCCGGCCTCTGTTCCCCGCTCCCTGGAGGGTTGGCCTCCTCTCCGATCGATCAATTGATCGATCGGGCAGGGAAGCCGCGAGAACCCCGTCTCCCAGGGTGGCAGCAGGGCTGCTCCGGGCCTGGGACCCGTCGTGGCTCCCAGCCCCTGGCTCTCGGCCCCGGGAGCCCCGTGAAGGGGGTGGGGGCCCAGCAGTCTTCCAGGGCTGCCGGGGAAGTTCCTCCTTGGGGTTTTTGTTTTTGAGAGTTGCAGCTTCCCCTTGGCGCAGGCACAGCTGCTCTGGGCCGTTGGTAGAACTGACAGGAAGGGGCGGGGCCCTTCCTGTGGCGCCTGGCGAGCTGTGGTCGCCACCCCCGCCCCCATGGGCCCTCTTTGTGAGCAACCTGCTTTGGCCGGCCCCTGAGATCCTCCCCCACCCCCTCCAGTGCCCTTGTTTCACCAGCCGCCCCGCAGACCTGGCCCACAGCGCAAGGTTGGGGTGTGGTGGGTCTCAGGGAAGCTCCGCTCTGATCTGGCCTTCCAGAGCGCGGGATCTCAGCTCTGAAACGGGAGTGGCCTGGCCTGGCCTGACCTGGCCTGACCTGACCTGGCCAGATCAGGCACTGGAGGTCAGTCTATCAGGAAGCACGGTTTGGGTTTCCAGCCTGTGCTGTGTGACCTCGGGTGCGTCGCTTCACATCTCTGAGCCTGTTGGTGTCCTCACCTGGCAATTAGGACTCAGAAGCCCTGCTGCCCGGCACTGTTGGAGGGCCGGATGAGGCGGCCTCAGTGAAACCCCCCTGCCCGCTGGGAAACCCAGGTCACAAGTTACTCGAAAGCCAGGCCTCCTTGCCGGAGGTGATGGCTGTGTGCTCTGGCAGAGGTGCTCAGACAGTGCCCCTGGAAGACACCTGTGCGAGCCTGGTCCCCCAGGTCAGGCTGGAGGGAGGGGGCGCTGCCCTTCCTTCTGCTTTGAACCTTTAGGGCTGCCCTGGGGCCAGGCCTCAGGCCCCCATTCCCTGGGAGGGGTGAGGCCTGACCTGCCCCCTCCTGGCCTCCTGGGACCCCTTCCTGTAGCTCGTCCCACGTGTTCACCTTCTCCAGTCTCCCTGGGCCTGTCTTTCCCTGGAGCTCCCATCGGGTAGAAGAGCCCCAAGTTCTACTCATGCCCACCTGACAGGCCTCCCGGAAGTCTGTTTCTGTAACTGTTTCTCAGGGCTGCTGTGAAAATCAGCCAGATGTCGGTGGGGGGTGGTCGGGGAGAGGCCCCCCCGGGAGACTGCCTCCCCGCTGCTGTGGCTGGCCCGAGCCGGCGGATCCGCACCTGCACAGCCTGCCCCGTGGGCCTGTTGCCCTTCAGCACAGGTGCAGGCCCTGGGCTGCAGTAAGAGGGCAGGCACCCAGAGCAGCCCCCAGCCTCCACCTGCCCAGAGGGCCTGCCACATTCCAGCCCCCCACCCCTCCGCCCCGAGGAAGCAGACTCTGGGAGATGCAGACACCCCTCACCCTGGAAGTGGGGGTCTTCAGTGGGCGGTGGCTTTGGAGGCACCTTGCCCAGTCCCTGCCCAGAGCCCTCCTCGGCCAGTTCTGCCCACGCCGCCCACCATGACGGAAGGGCCTCCGAGGGGTGTGGTTCCGCGTGACCCGACACCCTTGCTTTCAGGGTACCTGCTCTTCCGAGACTTCTGCCTGAAACACCTAGAGGAGGCCAAGCCCTTGGTGGAGTTCTATGAGGAGGTGAGGCTCCTGCGGCCTGGAGAGAGGGGAGGGGGTTGGGCTGCTTTTGTTCGACTCCGCAAGATGCCTGGCGCTGGCGCCTCTGTGTCACCTGCGGGGATCTTGTCGTCTAGATCAAGAAATACGAGAAGCTGGAGACCGAGGAAGAGCGCTTGGCTCGCAGCCGGGAGGTCTTCGACACCTACATCATGAAGGAGCTGCTGGCCTGCTCACACGTGAGTGTCCGGCCAGCTTGTCCGCAGGCCTAGCCCCGAGTGCCGGCCCGCAGCGGCCTGGGCGTTGGGATGGAAGGAAAGGACCCTGCGGAGAACTCACAGCCACCTCTGTCTCCCCCAGCCCTTCTCCAAAAGTGCCACTGAGCACGTCCAGGGCCACCTGGTGAAGAAACAGGTGCCTCCGGATCTCTTCCAGGTGTGTACTGGGCCTATGCCCCGCGGCCTCCCGGGCCAGCCAGGGTCACCCTCGGGCAGCTGAGGTCACGGAGCCCGGTCAGCTCCTAGTCTGGCTCCGTCACCAACCTCCAGCTTCCTCCCTTAGCCATACATCGAAGAGATTTGTCAGAACCTCCGAGGGGACGTGTTCCAGAAATTCATCGAGAGGTGAGGGCCGGGCACGTGCGGGAGGGGAAGGAGAGGAAGAGGCTGCTCTGGGAGGGTGCGGGCGGTGTGTCGGAGAACAGGCAGCCACGTCGGGCCGGCGCCCTGTGCACACACCCTCAGAGGTCGGACAGGCTCCCCGCTGTCACTTCCTGTGCGCTCCCGCCCTGCCCTTCTTGGCACCAGGCATCTCCAGGGAGCGAGGCACCACCCAAGTGTCTTTCCTTCTCGTGGACTTTCCTTCTCGTGGACCTTGCTGGGCCCATCTAGGCTGAGAAGCATCAGGGTGACGGTAGGGGTGGGCACGAAGGGACATGCTGTCCTCCACTGTGGCCCTCATGGCCGGAGCCGACTTCAGCCTGATGGAAAGAACAGCTTTCTGAGGGTCCCAGCTGCCCAGCCGAGGAGTGAGAGCCTCAGGGGGAGTGAGCGCTGCGTCGCCGGAGGCATGCAAGCAGGGCCGAGCTGAGCATTGTCAGAGCTACGGCAGCAGGAAGTCTGGATCAGACCCGAGGACCTCTTCTGCAAGCTTACCTGAAACCCGCCGGCAGGTGGCCAGGCCCCACCTGGGCCAGTGCTGTGCCTAGGCAGTCCGGGCGGGGGCGGGAGGGCACGCTGAGGCTGGGGACCACAGGCATCTGCCATGATACGGGGCAGGCTTGCACCCGGTGTCATTGTGCCCACTTTCTGAAGCTCATCGGAACCCCGGGTTCTTCTCTTACAGTGATAAATTCACGCGGTTTTGCCAGTGGAAGAACGTGGAGCTCAACATCCATGTGAGTGGGCTGGCGGCCGTGGAGGACTGTGTTCTCCGCTCCCTGCCGCCCTCCCCAGGCTTGGTCTGGGCTGGGGGGAGGGCAGGGGGGTCTGCCCTTTAGCCTGCAGGGCGGTGGCTGGGGGTTCTGTGCCAGGATCCCGGTGGGGATGGCCCCTTGGCAGGCAAGTGCACGGTGAAGGGGGGCCGTGCGTATGCCACCCCCCACCCCCCCGCTGCTGCCTGCGTGTCTTTGCCCCGAGGCGGGGCCCGGGCAGCCCGTGGTGACCCCTGCTGTCCCCACCCCCACAGCTGACCATGAACGACTTCAGCGTGCACCGCATCATCGGCCGGGGCGGCTTTGGCGAGGTCTACGGCTGCCGGAAGGCCGACACGGGCAAGATGTGAGCACCGGCGCGGAGCCAGGGGCGAGCGGAACGCCTGCGGGAAGGGAGGGCCCCCCGGGGATGTCCGTGGGGCTCCCGTGTCCTCCCGCGCCGGGCGTGTGCTGCTTCTCGCCCCGCAGGCCCCCAGAGCCCCGACTCACCCGCGCTTTCTCCAGCCGACGCTCTGTCTTGACTTCGATCCGTCCTGCGCTTGTCGCAGTGTCTAGTCTTCGCTGCAAGAGCCCTGCGGACTGCCCCCCGCCCCTGCTGACGCCAAGAGGCAGCCCTGGGCTCTGCACCGAAGGTGCGTGTGGACTGACTGACTGACGGGCGTGCCCCCCCCAGGTATGCCATGAAGTGTCTGGATAAGAAGCGCATCAAGATGAAGCAGGGGGAGACCCTGGCCCTGAACGAGCGCATCATGCTGTCCCTCGTCAGCACCGGGGTGAGCCGGGGGGCCCGGGCCGGTCCCCACAGCAGCCTTTGGTTCCAGAGCTGGGCCCGGCCTCCGCCAACCTCCGCTGATCTCCCCTGCGTGCCCTCCTAGGATTGCCCGTTCATCGTCTGCATGTCGTATGCCTTCCACACGCCAGACAAGCTCAGCTTCATCCTCGATCTCATGAACGGTGAGTGCGTGGCCTGGGCCCAGGCGCACCCCCCACCCAGCCTGGGGCTGGGGGCTGGCCAGGGAGCTGACGCCGCCCCCACCCCCGCCCCTGCGGGGCTGCCTCCCTCAGGCGGGGACCTGCACTACCACCTGTCCCAGCACGGGGTCTTCTCCGAGGCCGACATGCGCTTCTACGCAGCCGAGATCATCCTGGGCCTGGAACACATGCACAACCGCTTCGTCGTCTACCGGGACCTGAAGGTGAGTCCCCAGCCGCTCCCTCCGGCCCCGCAGCACGCCTGGCCCACGCCTGTGGCATGGGCTGGCCGGCTGCTCCCTCCCTCCCTCCCCCTGCCCGGGGCCTCGTCCCTGGACACTCGGGGCCCTCTAGAGGGACCTGACCCTCGCTTGCCTGGCCACACCCAGTCCTGGGCCGGCCTGGAGGCAGCTCACGAGGCTTCCTCCACAGCCAGCCAACATCCTTCTGGACGAGCACGGCCACGTGCGCATCTCAGACCTGGGCCTGGCCTGCGACTTCTCCAAGAAGAAGCCCCACGCCAGCGTGTGAGTGCCTGGGTCCCCCGCTCCCTCCTCCGCCCTCGGCCCGACCCACTCACGGCCTCCTTGCTTCCACAGGGGCACCCACGGGTACATGGCCCCCGAGGTCCTGCAGAAGGGCGTGGCCTACGATAGCAGTGCGGACTGGTTCTCCCTGGGCTGCATGCTTTTCAAGCTGCTGCGGGGGTGAGTGGGCTCTCCTAGGCGAGTGGGCGATGGGAGGGAACAGTCCGGGCAGCGGCCTGGGGGAGGGGCGCCTCCAGCTGCCTGGGGGTTAGGGTGGCACCATCCCCGGCTTTCGGCGAGGATCATTGCTGTTGCCTGCCTCAGTTTCCCCATTCCTGTCCTCTGACCTTGTGCCTCTTGTGCAGGCACAGTCCCTTCCGGCAGCACAAGACCAAAGATAAGCATGAGATTGACCGCATGACCTTGACAATGGTGAGTGTGGGGAGACTGGGTGGAGTCCACGGGGGGCCACGGTGGGGCTGGGGTCTGCTGTGCGCGTCTGGGCCGTGGACTCTCGGTTCTCACCAACTAACCACAAACTCGGGCCACTCATCCTTACTCTGGCCTCCTGCCCCAGAGGCTCCCCATCCCTGTGTTGTCAGAACAGACACGCCTGCTGGGGTGAGTGAGGAAGCTGGGCGCTGTCTCTCTCTGTGCCGGGGGCCAGGACTCTTCTTCGGCCCCTGCCAACGTCCGCTCCTCCCTGCAGGCCGTGGAGCTGCCTGACTCCTTCTCCCCCGAGCTCCGTTCCCTGCTGGAGGGGCTGCTGCAGAGGGATGTCAACCGGAGACTGGGCTGCCTGGGCCGAGGGTGAGTGCCCGGGGCCGGGGCCCCTGTCCCAGGGCCCCCTCCCTGCCAGGGTCATGTGGGCATGCCGCTAGGCCGGCCTGAGGGTGAGGCCTGGGTCCCATCACCGGAGCCCCCTCCCGGGGCCAGGCTCCTCTGAGGAGCTCACGGGGTGAGGCGCAACTGGCCCCTCCGGTGGTCTCAGGGGGCAGGGCTACCTGGGGTCACAGCTACTGGAGCTGGCTGGGGACCGGCTTCCAGAAGGGGCCCTGGAACAAAGGTGGTGACGATAGCGATGATAAGAGCTTCTGCTATTTATTAAACATTTATTAAGTGCTGGGTATGATGTTGCAAGATTTATAAACGTGAAAACTCACAACAGCCCTGTGGTGAGGGAAGTGTTGCTCTCCCTGTTTTAGAGCTGAGGGAACAGGCTGAAGTTTAAGGAACTTGCCCAAGGGGAGGGAGCCAAAGAACTCCGTGGGAGTTAGCCGGGGCCACCTGCTCCAGCGCCCGGACGTGGCCCCCGGCCTGACGCCCCGCGTCTCCCCACAGGGCCCAGGAGGTGAAGGAGAGCCCCTTCTTCCGCTCCCTGGACTGGCAAATGGTCTTCTTGCAGAAGGTACCAGCCCGGGTTGGGGCCCAGTGGGTCCCCGGGAGCCCCCGCCCCGTGCTGACGTGCAGCCCGTACCCCTCCGCAGTACCCTCCCCCGCTGATCCCCCCTCGAGGGGAGGTGAACGCTGCTGACGCCTTCGACATTGGCTCCTTTGACGAGGAGGACACAAAAGGAATCAAGGTAGCGGACTCGCCCCTGCCCCTCCCATCTGAGCCCTGATCCCGGCCCGCGGGCTCCTGCTCCCCCAGCATGCCTGGCGCAGGGGTCGGGGGGCTGTCGGACCCGCTGCCCCACCGCCTGGGAGCCCTGGGGATTGGGCAGGGCCGTGGCTGATGGGTGTCCCTGCCCTGTCTGCGCACCAAAGTTGCTGGACAGTGATCAGGAGCTCTACCGCAACTTCCCCCTCACCATCTCCGAGCGGTGGCAGCAGGAGGTGGCCGAGACGGTCTTCGACACCATCAACGCCGAGACGGACCGGATGGAGGCCCGCAAGAAAACCAAAAACAAGCAGTTGGGCCACGAGGAAGGTGAGGGTTCGTGGCCGCTGGGCGCCCCCACTACTCACTGTAGAGACGAGACCGAGGCCCCGGTGGCGGGAAGCCGCCCGCGGTCGCTGCCCGCGTGGCCCCGCGGGGATTCCGCCCCGGCCGGGCCTGGCTGAGCCTGCCTCTCGCTCCCCCTCGCTCCCCCACGGCAGACTACGCCCTGGGCAAGGACTGCATCATGCACGGCTACATGTCCAAGATGGGCAACCCCTTCCTGACCCAGTGGCAGCGGCGGTACTTCTACCTGTTCCCCAACCGGCTGGAGTGGCGGGGCGAGGGCGAGGCCCCGGTAAGAAGCAGGCTGGGGGGCCGCCTGGGCGGCTCGGTGGGTTAAAGCCTCTGCCTTCGGCTCAGGTCGTGATCTCAGGGTCCTGGGATCGAGGCCCGCATCGGGCTCCCTGCTTGGCGGGGAGCCTGTTTCCCCCTCTCTCTCCGCCTGCCTCTCAGCCTACTTGTGATCTGATCTCTCTGTGTCAAATAAATAAATAAAATATTTAAAAAAAAAAAAAAAGCAGGCTGGGGGCAGGGGGTCCGGAGGTGGGCAGCTGCCCTGCCCCTCCGGCCGCCCTCACCGCCCCTC
>LNAC01000014.1:5776191-5812890 GCA_002007465.1 Ailurus styani
CCCACAGGTACCCCCGGGGCGCGGGCCGGGCGCGGCAGCCGGCGGGATGGTGGGCGCCGCAGGTGAGCGTGGAGGCGCCGGGCAGGACGGCGAGCGCGCCCGGGGTCGCAGCGGGCTCTGCTCTCACGGGGCCGGAACCCGGGGCTCACCGCTCGGGGCCTCGGTCCCCGCGTCAGTGCGGCTTGGGCTGGAATTCTGGGCACCCTGCGGCCGCGTAGCAGGGCAGCCTCCGGCTCGGTGCGACCCGGGGAACGAGCCCCGTTCTCTCCCCGGGCCCGCTTCCTCCTCCTCCGTCACGTGGGGAGGCTGGAGCAGACGATCGTTCCGGCCCCTTCTCGAAGCTGTGGGATCATTACCCGCTCGCGGCACACCGCGTGCAAGAAGGAGGAAAGGGAACTGGATGCTTTGAGCGACAATCTCAGCTCTGCATCTGGAGTCAGAGAAACTTGGGTTCGTGACTTTGGGCAAAGTTATTGCATCTCTCGGGCCTCAGTTTTTTTTTTATTTTTAAGATTTTATTTATTTATTTGACACAGAGAGAGAGATCACAAGTAGGCAGAGAGGAAGGCAGAGAGAGAAAGAGGAGGAAGCAGGCTCCCCGCCGAGCAGGGAGCCCGATGCGGGCCTCGATCCCAGGACGCTGAGATCATGACCTGAGCCCAAAGCAGAGGCTTTAACCCACTGAGCCACCCAGGCGCCCTCAGGCCTCAGTTTTTTCAGTTGCAAAAGTGGAGGTGATGATAGTGCCTCCTCAGGTGTTTGAAGATTAAATGAGAGAACGTGTGTAAGTTTTAAACCCCAGGCCCACACCTAGTGAGTGTTGTCCCAAGTCCCAGCCATCATGGCCAATACTCCAAGAAACATTCCTTAACTACCGTGAGACCTTTCCCTAAATTTTGGAGTCACTTCCTCTATTGATGGGCAAATCCATTCTTCTGGGCGGGATGGTTTTACAGACTGATTCCGATGGGGGATCAGCTGTGTATGTCCTCCCTTCAGCTGTAGTCTGGGTCATATCATCACCACACATTTGCCTCTAGGGAGGAGGCAAAGCCCACACCACGCGGTGCAGAAGATACTTTCCCTTCCTTCAGATTCATGGAGGATGTGAGCACTTACATGCTAGGATGCAGAGACAGCTGAATATTGAATTATATTTGTATTTATGGGACATTTACATAGGACTGGATACACACACAGTTATAAGGAATCCATGAGAGTCCTATGCCACTTGCATTGAGTTCAAACTTTGTATTAATTGGGAGAACCCCAACAAGGAATTTTAACTGAGTGATACAATGTATTATTTATTAAATCCGGGAAGTCCCACTGGCTTCACAAACAAGCCTTCACTCATCCAACAGGCATCTTTGTGTGTAAGCCCTATTCTGCGAGTTGTTTTTGATCACCTATTATGTACCTGGTACTGTACGTGGTAGTCTGAAGGATACAAAGATGTATGAAATGATGTTTGCACTCAGAAGTCTGTAGCAGGGTGCCTGGGTGGCTTAGTGGTTAAGGGTCTGAGTCTTGATCTCAGGGTGGTAAGTTCGAGTCCCTCGCTGGGCTGCACACTGGGAATGGAGCCTACTTAAAAAGTCTGTATAGATCGTTAATGCATACCAAACACAGACTGCAGGAGGGAAGTGATGTGTCATGAGAGAGTACAGGTGTCTGCTGTGCACATGCAGAGGCAGGAGACACCACTGCTAAGTGGCTGCCTCATGAGGGCGGCAAGGAGCAGACAGCATTTCAGCCGGGGCTTGGAGGATGTGGACAATGGGCAGGCGAGAGGAAGTAGGGCAAAGTTATCGTGGGCCCTTCTGGCAGCCCTGAGACATGGGGGAGAAATGTCTGGGGCCCTAGCTGGATGTGAGCTGAGTCTGACTTCCTGCATGGCATGTGTATGGCACGTAGGAGATATTAGTGAAGGAACAAGGACTATGAGTTTCCTGCAGAGACGAGCCAAGATGTGGTCTTTGTACTATCCTGAGACCCTTTTATTAAGCTTCTGTGCTGCCTTACAGATGTCCTTCTAGGGGAGGAATGTGAATAGGCAGGTGATTATGGGGCATGGGCTGTATTGTTGGCACGTTTAATACAGTAACTGGGAGCCAAGTGAGTAGGGTCTCGTGAGTGGGTAGGAGGGTCTGTGAGCCTCCTTCCCTGGAAGTGAGCTGAACAGCCACAAGGGAAGGACCCTGCAGCATGGGATGACGAAGGGGTCTTGAGGCCCAGTGATGGATACTCCTTCGGGTCTGTCTGTGGCATTTGTGTCTGTTCTCGGCTCTTCTTCGTGGCCTGCTCTTCCCCGGAGAGACTTCTCGCCCCTCTGTGACCCACCTGGGAGTGGAAACCGTGTCCACCGTGCCAAGGCCTACAGCAGCTGCAAAGGAACGAAGCTGGCTTCAGCAGTGCCATCTTCGGGCTGACTTCTGGGCCCCGTCCTTCTAGTCCTGCCAGGCCCTGACCCTGTGCCAGGAGCGAGCCCTGAATCTGACCACTTCAAACAGCTCCAGTGACCCCAGGGAGCAGAGAACTGCCTTAGGACCTGGGATAGAGGAGTCACTTGAGGAGGGCAAAGCAGAGACTGTGGAGAGGAGAATGGCTTGAGGAGGGGGCAGACCCTCCCATGGCCTGTTTAGACTCTCCTCTGGGGTCCTCTGTTGCTCACAAAGGGTGGAGTCAGCCTCAGAATGAGGAAGCTGGGGAATGATTCAGTGGGTGCGACAAGAAGGGCTGGGGCACCGCTGACTGCTGATTTTGTCCCCAGATGTGGGGAGCGCAGGACTTCTGGAGGCTACAGATGCTCCTCTTCCTGAACAGGGGACCCAAAGCAAGCTGTTCCCTCGTCTCCCTGGAGCCCCGTTCTTCCCCTCGGTCCTGCCCCTCCAGTGTGCTCCCACGCCACTGGCCGCAGGTAAGTGCCTGCTGGGTGTGCCAGGATTCCTGCATTGCTAAGCGCCACGTAAAGCTTTAATAAGTCTAGAACCTGGTGCTCGAGAGGAGGTTACCGCAGCTCAGCGCCTGCCATGGGGGCCTCCGTCAGCCTGTTCAGGGGCACGCTGGTCCTTTACAGTTCACAACGGCCGGCGAGTCTTACGTGATCACTTCCCCTCTTCCACCTGTGGGATCTGAGTTTTTAAGCTATAGACCAACGAGCCAAATGGTGGCGTTGCGACCAGCGATCTTTCCACTGCCCTGGCTGTCACTGAAGGGGCGCCATCTGCCTCCTGGTAAGGCCACGGTCGTACTAACCTGAAGGTAGAGCTGTACTCGGCTTCCTTCCTATGTCAGCCAGAGTTCCCTCCCATTTTCCTCAGTTTTCCAGCCTGGCCCAGCTGCTCTCTGTTATCAGACATATTTGGCCGTAGTCTGTCATTGTCACGCCCTCTCTAGACACTGACTTGTTCCCGTGGCGGCATGTCGCAGCAGAAAGCTGGCGCTCTGCCCCCTCCTCTGCCAGATCTGCCTGCTCCCGGGCAGCTGCCCTGGGTCACTGGGACGTGCTAGGGATCCTGTGTCTGGGTTGAAGGACTCAGGTACAAAGCTGTGGCACCCCTGGCCGCCGCTCCGTAAGCCTCAGAGGTGAAGATGGAGAGGGAGCTATGGTAGGAAGGGGCGCGCGGAACAAGCCCGGATGCAAGCAAGGCCCCGTATGCTGGCCTGGCTCGAGTCAGACGTAATTGTGGGGGTGGGCAACAGGTTGGGGAAACAATCCTCGAGGATGCTTCTCGAGGCCAGAGACGGAGCTGGTTGTATGGACCCCACAAAGTGTATGTGGCCTGGAAAGACTTGGAACTGGGTGAGGGTGCCGGGGGCAGCAGCTGACTGCGCCGCTCATTTCTGGGTTTGGTGGGCTGACTCCCATCTGCCAAAGGCCTTGGGAGACCTTCTCCACAGCCGTGCCATGAACTATATTGATAAGGTTGTGCACCATTGCCACCATCCCTTTCCAGAACTTTTTCATTAAACATCCATCCCCCACTGGTAATTTCTAGTTACCTACTTCCTTCCTTCCTTCCTTCCTTCCTTCCTTCCTTCCTTCCTTCCTTCCTTCTTTCCTTCCTTCCTTCCTTCCTTCCCTTCGGTTTACTTAATATTTTAGAAAGAGAGGGAGAGAATGCGTGTGAGTGGGGGGAGGGGCAGAAGGAGGGAGAGAAACAGATTCCCTGCTGAGCATGGGGCTTGGAACCAAAGTCAAGAGTCCGATGCTCAACCTACTGAGCCACCCAGGCGCTCCTTGATTCTACTTTCTATCTCCATAGATTTGTTTATCTTAGGTACCTCACGTAAGTGGAATTGTTCACTATTTGTCATTTTGTGTCTGGCTTATATCACTTAGCATAATATCTTCAAGATTCATCTATGCTTCTGGCATGTGCCAGAATTTCATTCCTTTTGAAGGCTTGATAACATTCCACTACATGGATAGACCACATTTGGTTTAGCCATTCCTCTATTGGTGGACATATGGGTTGTTTCCATGTTCTGGCAACTGTGAATGATGCCGTGAACATGAGGGTACAAGTATCTGTTTGGGTCCCTGCTTCGGTTCTTTAGGGCATGTGCCTAAAAGCAAGCCTGGCGATCGTATGGTAAGTCTGAGTTTAACTTTCTGAGGAATTGCCAAACTGTTTTCATAGCGACCAAGAAACTTCACAGTGATGCAATATTATTGTCTAGATTGCCTACCATAATTACATTTCTCCAAATATCCCTAAATTTTCCATTACAGCTTTTTTTTTTTTTAAAGATTCAAGACCCAGTCAGGGATCACAGACTGGTTTTAGTTATCGTGTCTCTTGATTCTTCTTTTTCTTTTTTTTTAGATTTTATTTATTTATTTATTTATTTATTTATTTGTTTATTTATTTATTTATTTATTTGAAAGAGAGAGAGAGAGAGCGAGAGCGTGCGTGCGTGCGCACAAGCAGGGGAGGGGCAGAGCAAGAAGCAGACTCCCTGATGAGCAGGGAGCTGGACACAGGGCTCGATCCTGGGACTCCAGGATCATGACCTGAGCCGAAGGCAGACACTTGACTGACTGAGCTCCCCAGGACCCCTCTTGATTCTTTTTTAATCTAGAATGGTCCTCCTGCCTGTTTGTTTTTCATGACACTGACATTTTTGAAGAATCCACACTGGTTGTCTTGTAGAACATTTCTCCAATTTGGATTTGTTTGAATGTTTCCTCGCAATTAGATTCAGGTGAGACCTATTTGCAAGAACACTTGCAAGTGAGCAGTATGAGCGCTATGTTCTTTCTGCTTCATTACTTCAGTCACTTAATGTTGCTGTATCTCATTACTGCTGATGCTGAATTCAAGTGCTGGTTAAGATGCCACTTTCTGGATCTTTCCATTGTCCTTTTCCCTTCACAGTCATGAACTGTGTGGTAAGTTGAGGCTGTATGAATACCCTGTCCCCAGCAACCTATCAGTCATTGGTTTTAGTATCAAGTAATGATCTCGGCCTGAATTATTTATTTCATTTTTTAAAAAGACTTTATTTATTTTTGAGAGAGAGAGAGAGTGAGGGGAGGGGCAGAGGGAGGAGCAGACTCCCCGCCAAGCAGGGAGCCCGATGTGGGGCTCAATCTCAGGCCCCCAGGATCATGATCTGAGCTGAAGGCAGATGCTTAGCTGACTGAGCCACCCAGCCCGCCCTGGAAAACATGGTGGTCTTAATGGGGAGTCTTAGCAGAATAATTAAAACTGTAAAAAATAACCAAATAGACTGAAAAATCCACTGGAGGGACTTAAAAGAAGATTGAAGAAGGCTTGGAAGAAGAAAAGGCCATGAGTTTAAGAACAGATCTGGAGAAATGATCTTCTCTGAAAACCAGAGACAAAAGTATTGAATAGAAATTAACAGTGCTGTGATCTGATTATCAGTGATCTGTGGGATGATATCAAACAGTCTGGCAGATGTGTTTGGAGTTCCAGAGGGAGAGGAGAGAGAGAATGGGACAGAAAAAAATATTCGAAGGGATAATGATCAAAAGAAATCTGAAATTTGATGAGAAACATTCACTTACAGATTCAAGAAGCTTGGCAAGGCACAAGTAGGATGAGCACAAAGAAAATCACACCTAGACTGGGCACATCATGGTCAAACTGCCGAAAGCCAGAAGTAAAGAAAACATTTTGAAAGCAGGTGGGTTACATATCAGGGAACAGTGATGTGGAAGAGCGGGGGACAGAAGACAGTGGGGTTGTACCTCTAAAGCCCCAACAAAGAAGAGTTTCGATCTAGAATTCTGTACCCAGTGGAAATACCTTGCAGTAGGAGGGAGAAGTATTGACATTTTAATGACAGAGGAGAGAATTTGCTGTTGGCAGGCCTGCACTATGAGAAATGCTAAAGGACATTCTTTAGGCTGAAAGGAAATTTGGCAACTTGGATCCACAGGAAGGAATGAAGCACCACAGAAATGATAATATCTGGGTAAATTTAAAAGCACAGCTTTTTTCTTTTCTTGATTTCCATAAAAGACAAATGTCTGTTTACAGCAAAAGTAATGTTATCACAAGATACAGTTTATGATATATGTAGGAATACAACATAATAGCAAAAAGAATGAGAGAGCAAAGTTATATTGTAACGTCCTTATATTCGCAAACTGTGAAGAGGTTCGGTTAGACTGTGATCAATTAGTGATACACACTGTAATCTTTCTTTTTTAAAAAAAGATTTTATTTTAGAGAGAGAGAGAGAGAGACAGCATGCACACAATCAGGGAGAGGGGCAGAGAGCGAGGGAGAGAATCTCAAGCAGTCTCCCCACCGAGTGGACGCCAGGCTTGATCTTACAACCCTGAGATCAAGACTTGAGCTGAAACCAAGAGTCAGACACTTAACCCACTGAGCCACCCAGGCACCTCGCATACTATAATTTCTAAGACAACCATTAAAAAATAATAAAAAGAGGTATAACTACAAAGCAAAGAAAGGAAGTAAAATATAACATTAATGATAATATCTTGACTATTGAATTCTAATATGTAAATATAATATTAATTATATTCCGTTCCTCAGAAGAAGGCAGAAAAAGGAGAGCTGAGGAACAAAAGAACATAGACAAATTTTAAAAATGTAGCAAGATGATAGACTTTTCTACTATTTTTTTTAAAGATTATATTTATTTATTTGACACAGAGAGAGAGATCAGATCACAAGTAGGCAGAGAGGCAGGCAGGCAAAGAGAGAGGAGGAAGCAGGCTCCCCGCTGAGCAGAGAGCCCGATGCAGGCCTCGATCCCAGGACCCTGAGATCATGACCTGAGCCGAAGGCAGAGGCTTTAACCCACTGAGCCACCCAGGTGCCCAGACTTCTCTACTACTGATATATTGAAATCCTCACCCCCCAGCACCTCAGAATGTGACTGTCCTTGGAGATAGAGCCCTTACATAGGTATTAAGTTAAAATGAGGTCATTAGGCTAGACCCTAATGCAGTATGACTGGTGTCTTTACAAGAAGAGGAGATGAGGGTCCTAGGTGGCTCAGTCAGTTAAGCATCTGCCTTTGACTAAGGTCATGATCTTGGGGTCCTGGGATCGAGCCCCCCATCAGGCTCCCTGCTGAGTGGGGAGTCTTCTTCTCCCTCTCCCTCTGCTCCTCCCCCTGAACTCATGCGCTCGCTCACTCTCTCAAATAAGTAAATACAATCTTAAAAAAAAAAGAAGAGATACAGATACAGACATGTACAGAAGGAAAACTATGTGAAGACACAGGGAGAAGTTGGCTGTCTACAAGCCAAGGAGAGAGGCCTGGAATAGATCCCTTTCTCACAGCCCTCGGAAAGAAGCAATTCTGTCAACATATTGGTCTCAGACTTCTAGCTTCCAAACTGTGAGAAAATAAATTTCTGTTGTTTAAGCCACCCAGTCTGTGATACTTTGTTATGGCGGCCCTAGCAAACCAACACAGACTTAAACCCAACCGTACGAATAATTCCATTAAATGTAAACATTCCAGTTAAAGCAGAGCTTGTCAAGACCCCACTATATAATATGTAAAAGAGAGATACTTTGTCTACAGACACAGAAAGTGAAAGGATGAGAAAGGTATACTGGGCACATAGAAAGCACATGGAAGCTGGTACAGTTACATTAATATCAGACCAAGTAAACATCCAGACACAGAGAATTCGCAGAGAGAAAGAGATACATTTCATAATCAGAAAGGGACCCATTGAACAGGAAACTCTACTCCTAAATGTATAGGCACCTAATAACAGAGCTGCAAAAAAATGAAGTAAAAACTGACAGAACTACAGGGCAAAACAGACAAATGCATAATCACAGAGATTTGAATACTCCTCATTGCTGATTGATAGGATAACTAGATAAAAAAGCAATAAGATATAGAAAATCTGAGCAACGCAGCTGACCAACCTGATACAGTTGACATTGAAGGAACCCTGTCCCATCATCGCAGGACACAGTGTTTTCAGCACACATGGAACACTTGCTAAGCTAGATTATATCCTAGGCATAAAATATATTTCAATAAATTTCAAAAGACTGGGGTGCCTAGGTGGCTCAGTCATTGTGTCTGCCTTTGGCTCAGGCCATGATCCCAGGGTCCTGGGATCGAGCCCGCGTCAGGCTCCTTGCTGCGTGGGAAGCCGCTTCTCCCTTTCCCACTCCCCCTGCTTGTGCTCGCTCTCTCGCTGTGTCTCTCTGTCAAATAAATAAATAAATAAATAAATAAATAAATAAATAAATAAATAAAATCTTAAAAAAAAAAAATAAAGCATCTGCCTTTGGCTCAGGTCATGATCTTGGGGTCTTGGAATTGAGCCCCATGTCGGTGTCCCTGCTCAGCAGGAAGCCTGCTTCTCCCTCTCCCTCTGCCACTCCCCTGCTTCTGCGCACTCGCACTCTCTCCCTCTCTCTCAAACAAATAAATAAAATCTTTAAAAATAAATAAATTTCAAAATGTTAAACTCTCACAGAACGTGTTCTCTGATCACAATGGAATTAAACTAGAAGTAACTAATAATGTATCTGGAAAATCCCCAAATGTTTACAAATTAAAGAATATATTTGTAGGGGTGCCTGGTTGACTTAGTTGGTAGAGCATGCAACTCTTGATCTTGGGGTTGTGAGTTCGAGCCCCACGTTGCATGGAGAGATTACTTAAAAATAAAATCTTTTAAAAAAGAGAATATACTTCTATATAACTAATGAGCCAAGGAAGAAAACAGTGAAGTTAGAAAACACTTCAAACTGGGGGCTCCTGGGTGGCTCAGTCAGTTAAGCATCCTACTCATGATTTTGGCTCAGGTCCTGATCTCAGAGCTGTGAGATCGAACCCCGTGTCAGGCTCTGCATTCAGCAAGGAGTCTGTCTGAGATTGTTTCTTCCTCTCCTTCTCTCTCTGCGCCTCTCCCTGCTTGCACTCTCTCTCTGAAATATATAAATTTTAAAAAATACTTCAAACTGAACAAAAATGAAAACACAACATATCAAAATTTGTGTATTGCAGCTAAAGATGTGTTTAGAGGAAAACTGATAACTTTAAATGCCTATATCAGGGAGCAGAAAGATTTAACATTAATATTCTATGACTGTACTCTAAGAAGCTAGGAAAAGTTTGGCAGTTGTTCAAAAAGTTAAACATTTTATCATATGACCCAGTAATTCTACTCCTAAATATAGAATACCCAAGAGAACTGAAAACATATATTTACACAAAACTGGTACACAAATGTTTACAGAAGTATTAGTCATATAGCCAAAAAGTTGAAACAACCCTAATGTCCACCAGCTGATGGATGGATAAATGGTGTCTGTCCACACAGTGGGAAACTGTTCAGCATAAGAAGAATGCGGTTATGTGTCACAACATGGATGAATCTTGAAAACCTTATGCTAAGTCAAGGAAGCTGGATACAAAAGGCCACATGTTTGATTCCATTTGTGTGAAATGTTCAGGGTAGGCAAATCCAGAGAGACAGAAAGTAGATAAGGAATTGGCAGGGGGATTGGGACTGACTGCTAACAGGCTTCTTTCTGGAGTGATGGAAGTGTTCTGGAAATAGGGACAACTGTTGTACAATGTAGCGAATATACCAAAAACCACTGATTTGCACCCTTTTCCTTTATTTTATTTTTTTAGTAATCTCTACACCCAGCATGGGGCTTGAACTTACGACCCTGAGATCAAGAGTTGCATGCTCTACCGGGTGAGTCAGCCAGGTGCCTCACCACCCTGATTTGTACACTTTTAAGTGATGGATTTTATGTATTATATTATATCTCAAAGAGTAAAATAAGACAAGCTAAAAAAAGAAAAAAGTTAGACCCCAAGAAATGAAATAATGAGATCAGAAATTAGTGAAACGGAAATACACAAAGAACAAAGAAAGCAAAACCAAAAGTTGGTTCTTTGAAAAAAAATCAATAAAATTGATAAACCCCTAACAAGACTGATTAAGAAAAAAAAGGGGGGAAGTGCAAATTACCAATTATTGGGAACAAAAGAGTGAAAAGGGGCAAAGGACAGTAAGGAAACTTTTGGATAGATCGAATGTTCTAGGTCTTCCTTGGGTTGACGGTTACATCAGTGCCTACATTTACCAAAACTATATGCTTAAAATCTGTAATTTTGTTGTAGATAAATTATAGTTCAACAAAATAAAAAAATTTAAAAATTCTAGGGGCACCTGGCTGGCTCAGGTGGTGGAACACACAACTCTTGATCCTCTGATTGTGAGTTCAAGCCCTGTGTTGGGCATAGAACTTACTTACAATAAATAAATAAATAAATAAGTAAAATTTTAAAATCTATATACTGTTATCTCCAATTCAAATCTGACATTTGGATTTTTCCTTAGGATTTTTTCCTTACCTTCCTTCTGTATCTTATCTCCCTTTTTCCACGAAGTGCAATCTCCGACTTCCAACATCTATATATCTATTCATTTTTTGGTATCCTTCATACAGAAACAGCAAAACAGTTTTAGAATCGCTACACCAATCCATTATCAACAAGAAACCTGTTAAGTAAAGTTCAAGATTTTTTTTTTTTGTAGTCCTTAGGAAGCCATGAACTATATTGAAAATTTATTTGTATTCTTGTATTATTTTTTCTGTGATTATATTATCAATTTGATATACAGTTAGGTTCAGTTATTACTATTTGTAGTCAATTTTAGGATTTAAAAAAATCTCCAGATATGTTTTTGAATTTGTAAAATATTCGTATGATTCAGGAGCTGAGACTATACAAAAATACTTAGACAAATCTCCCTCCTGTCCTCTTCCACCCCATTCTTACCTAACCCCAAAAGGATCCATTTTATTCATTTTTAGTTTTCTCTTCCTACGTTTCTTCTTTCAGATTTATATCTTATTTTCCCTTTTTTCCTTGCACAAAGGTATCACACTACATATTTAGTAATTTATCCTGGAAATCACTTTGTATCAGCTAATGGGAATCTCTCTCTCTCTCTCTCATTTTTTTAATTATTTTTTTTATAGCTACACAGAATTGCATTGCTGGGTTTATTTAATTAGCTTCCATGGATGGGAATTTCCAATGGAAATTGGTTTCCAATGTTCTATTACAAATAATGCCCACGGTGAATAAGCTTCAGCCTATCTTGCTATATGTCTGTGGAAGTGACTCTTTGGGATCAATTTCTAGAACTAGCATTGCTGGATTGGAGGGTGAATGTTCTGTGGCTTATTAGGGCTACCAAATTCCTTTCCCCTGGAGGCTGTGCCAGTGGTATACTCCTACACGTTCCCCCCCAGCCTGGCCAACAGACTATAGTGTCCAAGCTTTTTAGCTCATTTGACAGTGGGTATCTTGCCATATGTTGAAGGGTGGGCTGGAAACACTTTGAGGCTCGGGGCCCAAGCTGTGTATTCCATATACTGCTCACGCTAACATGTGCCCCGTACTGGTTAAACGAGGAAAGAAAGAAACCGGTTGGATTTCTCCTGCACTCATCACGTTTGGAGTCTTGTGAAACCCGTCACCTTGACAGTTGACTCTTGTCCCAGCGTGGGCAGTGCCAGGTGCCCGGAGGGGTCCAGTGGAAGAGGAGAGGGGCCCTCCCCCTGCCAGCACCCCCACCCCCACCCCTAAGGACAGGTAGAAGACCCTTCTCTCCCGGCGGAATGTCATAAAACGAGTACAGCATTATGAGTCCACAAAGCCATTGCAATATATGGCACAAGGTCCCTTTTACCTTAGAATTGTCTCTAGTGCTGTTAATATTCGTTAAACACGTCCACATGAACGTAGTAAGACTGTGTTTCTTATTGACTGATTAAATAGGTAATATAGTCACATCGTTCAAAATGCATGTTAATAAAAAATTTCCCTTCATTCCCTATTTCCAGCCCACTGAGTTACGTTCCTCTCAAAGGCAACTAGTGGTGTCAGTTTCTTGAGTGGCCTTTCAGAGATATTCATGCTTAGTGTAAGTGTGGATGCACATGTTTTTTACCCAAATAGTAGCATATTATATACGCTCTTCTATAAATCTTTTTTTTCCCTTCCTACTTTTTTCACATATATTTTGGAGTTCATTCTATCCTATACCAACCCATACAGAGCTTGCTGGAGCTTCTTCACGGTGTGGTATCCGTCGTGTATCGTAACTTCCTTTACCGGTGCCTTGTTGACAGACACTTGGGCTGTTTATAGTCCTTGCTATTACAAGTGCTAAGATAATAAGTAACCTTCTATACGTTATGATACACATGCAAATGTATCTGTAGGAGAAATTTCTAGCTATGGACTGAACGGAATGTGTGCCTTTGTCATTTTGACCAATAATGCCAAACTGGCATCCTCGGAGCCGTACCAGTTTACACCCCTGCGTTGCAGGTTGGACTGTGTGGGAGGTCCCTGGGCAGCCGACCCCTGAGAGCCGGGGGAGGGGTGGGCTGGTCCTGTGCGCTCTGGATGTGACGGTCTCTCCTCTCTGCACCCGGGAGGCCTCCCAGGAGCACTCCGTGCGCTGGCCCAGTGGAGCCACAGGCTCCACCAGGAAGTGTAAAGGAGCCCACTTCTGAAGGTGACAGCTTCCACGCAGCCCTGGCTCAGAAGGTTCTAGAAAAAGATGGCTCGTGCCCTCAAGGCCACACCCCCGCCCCCAGAAACGACTTAGGTAGAGACCATATTTCACTCAGCTGACGCCTGCGTGATTCTCATAGGCTGGACAGGACCAACAGACCAAACAGGAGGTGTGAATGACGTGGGGAGTTTCTGTCCGCCTTGAGCGCCTGCTGTGTTGTGTAACCAACCCTGTGCTAGGGATGAAACACTCTGGCAGAGGAGACCACGAAATGGAGCCACGCGACGTGCTCTCGCCGAGTAGAAACAGATTACCGTGGGGAGCAGAGGAGGGAAGGCTGCACAGAGAGAAACGGCGTGTGGTCAAGGGCAGGGCGAGCTGGACCGGGAGCGGGCGCAAGGCGAAGGAGGCGCCTGCCCGCAGGGGGGTTTCTGGGAAGTGCCTTTTCCTTCAAGAGATCAAGGACCAAAGTAGGGCTCGAGAAGGACCCGGGAACTTGTCCACCTCGTGTCCACCCCACTCGTTCTAAAATCCTTAGCCACAGGGCCGTGTTCAGGGAGCCCGAGTTCCCACAGTATCACGTCCACACCTGGCTCGTGGCAGCGTCTGAAATTTGCTTGCAGGGCCTTCTCTCTCTGCCCCCACCCGGGAGGCTCTCGAAGCCACCACACGGGGGTTCTGACCATCTGACACCCGATGTTTTCTAGTTTAGGGCTCAGGTGAGGGGACGGGAGGCCCAGGAGCCGTGCTGAGGATCGCCTAAGTCCTAGAGGTCGTGTGAACCCAAATCCACCTCAAGCCACCACTGCTGTGGCCTCGGTCTCCTTCTAAACCAGCCTGGAAACGTGTGCCTTTCTTGTTTACTTGAGTTTCTTGGCGAATTAGCTCCTGAAGCCTTTGTGTTCCTAGTGCATTTGTCTGAGTTTAAGGCGGATAAATGCGGCCACACCTAAGTCAACAGAGAAGGAATCGCGTGACCTTCACTGGTGGGTGTGGCCCTGGTAGTCACCCTGGCAGCCTGGAGGGGGGTGGTGGTGGCAGAGAGAACTGCCACAGGGGGAGAGAGGGACGCAGGAAAGGTGAGGACACTGAGAGCAGGCCAGTCCTTTCCGCCTCCTCCTGCGATAGCTTCTGGCGATGTGCCACCAGCCGCTCGCGAAGTTCGCAGAACCGCCTGGGCGCTGGCTCTGCCGTGGCTCTCCTGCCACTCGGCCACTCGGCCACTCTCCCTTCTCCCTGGCTGGTCTTCTGCCTTCTGGAGAGGATTTCCTGGGTGCCGTCTTTGGCCTTGTCTTCACGCCGCCTCCCTCTCTCTTCACCCCCGGGAGCTCCCCCGTGTTCATGGGCTCGAATGTCGGCTCTACACAGGTGATCCCCCTGGGCCCCGATGCCACCTCTCCCTGACCTTGCCGCTCCACTGGCCCTCGAGGCTGCCACTGCCTCCTGGATGTTTCCTTTTGGGTGTCCTGTCATCATCTTAAACCGCATATGCGTGAGATCCATTGCCTCCCCTCCCAGTTTCCGTTTTTCTGCCCCTGGCATCAGCCTTCTCTCACCCACCCAAGCTCACATCCTGAGTCATCTTTGACGCCTCCCCCCCACTCCTCCCTTCCCAAACACAAGCCTCACCACCTGCCTTTGCAACAGCTCTGGTAGCTCTCTGTCCTTTGCATTCTGTCTCCTAATCCTGGGTCTCAGCACCCATGTCCTAAATATTTTTTTTTTAAGATTTTTATTCATTTGTGAGAGAGAGAAAGAGAGAGAGAGAGCAAGTGAGCACGAGCAGGGCGAGGGCCAGAGGGGCAAGCAGACTCCCACCAACACCGGGCTCCATCCCAGGACCTGGAGATCATGACCTGAACCAAAGTCAGACACTTAACTGACTCAGCCACCCAGGCGCCCCTGTCCTAAATACTTAATAGCTTCCCCTGTGGTCTCCCTGCCTGCAGTTCCTTCCCCCTCTTCCTTTCTACCTGGCCAGACAGATTCTCCAGAATGATTATTTTTATCCTCTCTCTCTCCTGCTCAGCAGCCTTCTGGCACCTCATCACCATGGGTGAGTCCAGACTCCAGGCCCTCTGTTTGGTCCCAGCCCCTCTTGCTGGCCTTATCCCACATGACATGCCTGCAGGCGTCAGATTCTATTCCCGACCCTTACGAGCTGTGTGACCCTGGGCAAGTACTTAACCTCGCTGTGCCTGAATCGCCTCTTTAAAATCTCTTTATAAAAAGTATATCATCGGGCGCCTGGGTGGCTCAGTGGGTTAAAGCCGCTGCCTTCGGCTCAGGTCATGATCCCAGGGTCCTGGGATCGAGGCCCACATCGGGCTCTCTGCTCGGCAGGGAGCCTGCTTCCTCCTCTCTCCTTTCTCTCTGCCTGCCTCTCTGCCTACTTGTAATCTCTCTCTCTCTGTCAAATGAAAAAATAAAATCTTTAAAAAAAAAAAAAGTATATCATCGTTTCTAGGGGAAGGAAGGCACTCAGTGCTGCACGTGCAGGAAGCACTGACACGCTAGCTTTTTGTTGCCGAGTTTCATAAAGCAAGTGCTGCAGTGCGCACACCTCTTCCCCTGGGCGCCCCATCTGCCTCTCCTCCTCCGTACCCTTCTTCGGCCCAGTGCCTCAGTCTAGAATGCTCTTCCCTGCCCACCTACTCCTCCTCACCCTTCTTGCACCACTGACCTCCCATTTTGCTTCAGATGAGCCCTTGTTTGCTGCTTCCCGCAGCACTGGATGGCGGGGGGTCGTGCTAGGGTAGATCGAGCCCGCCAGAGACCACACATGGCACGGCTTCCCGGAGGGTTCATTTTACTTGGTCACTAAGTTCATCCATTTTTAATGGTACGGCAACTACGCAGACATATCATGGAGTAGAATGTAAAAGTGGCCGGAGATTCCGAAGATAAAAGAAACAAGTCGGAAGAATTTTCACAGTGGAGGTGTCTTGGGCCTGCCTCGCGCTGCCCTGGGGGTCCTGCATTCCTTCTGCAGCAGAAGGGTCTGAGAAGCAGGGGCGTGGGGAGCAGAAGGGGTGAGGCTCCAAAGTCAGGTGGAGGGAACCACTGCAGTGGGAGGTGGCTGTCCTGGGCTCAGGGTCCCGGCAGCGAGGGTCTCTAACACATGTGCTCCCTCCCTCCTCAGGACTCAGTGTTGATACTGCTCCTCTGTTTTTGTTTCGACTTTCCACACGGGTGGATCTTATCTGATCCGCAGCGCCCTGAGCTGGAGCGCAGGTACAGGCGGGGAACAGGTGTGGGGCGACACAGTGGGGAAGGCGGCCCTGGCTATGAGTCCGGCCCTGGTGTTTCCTGATTGAGCAAGTTTCAGCCTCAGTCGCCTTATCTGTGAGCCCGTGGCTAACACTCCCCTAATGACGGTGTTCTGAGTCACTTCGTCAACCATGTGAGGAAGGTGCGGCATTCGGCCCAGCAATTGGCATGGAGGTCACTTAGGAAACCTCAGACCCCTCCCAGCTGCACGAGGCTCTCAGCAAACATCAGATTCTCGAATGTTCCCACTGCTACCATACCTTCCCACCTGCATCTACTCGCACATCCTTGGCCTCCCTTCCTTTTGCACTGGATGCTCCTGCCTGAGGCCACCCTCTCCCTGCGTCCTGGTCCTGGCCCTTGTTACTTTCACAAAGGCCTCTCTCATGACCGCCACCTCTGTCTCCTGCGGCATCAGTACCCTCCCTCTTGGCTCACTCTCTCACTGTGTGATCATGCTCTCGTGTCACTCTAGCTAACATAAAACACAAGGGGCAGCTGGGTGGCTCAGTCAGTTAAGCATTTGCCTTCGGCTCAGGTCCTGATCCTGGAGTCTCAGGTTCGACCCCCCTCCCCCTTCTGCCCAGCTATCCAGCTCTCTGCTCAGCAGGGAGTCTGCTTCTTGTTCTGCTGCTCACCCTGCTTGTGTTCTCTCTCTCTCTCAAGTAAATAAATAAAGTCTTTAAAAAAAAAAAGTACGTTTAAAACAAAGGACAAAACGACATACCAGAACCCCTCCCTTGAGGGGCGCCTCGGTGGCTCAGTCAATTAAGGGACCAACTCTTGATTCCAGCTCAGGTCATGATCTCATGGGGCTTGAGATCAAGCCCCGCATGAGGGTTCTGCACTCAGCGGGGAGTCTGCTTGAAGATTCTCGCCCTCTGCCCCTCCCCCACTTGAATTCGTGTGTGCGTGCGCGCGCCTGCTCTCTCACTCTCTCTCAAATAAATAAGTAAATCCTAAAAAAAAAAAAAAAAAACCCAAACCCCCCTTCTATCCCACGTCCCTCTGGTCTCCACTCTATTCCTCTGTTCCCTTTACAGTAAAAGTCCCTGCAAGAGTTGGCTTGCTCTTGCTCTCCCCTTCCACGGCCGTTCCCTCTGAGCCCACTCCAAGCACACTCTTACCCTGGCACTCATGGAAACTTCTTGTCCCCAGTGACCTCTGCATTGCCAAGTCCAGCATGCTGCCCTCGGGCTTCCTTTTACGAGCCTCTCCAGAGCATCTGAGACCCAGAAATACCAGGCTTTCCTCCACCCTGCCACCCCCAGTCTCCTCCTCCCCCGCCTCTAAGCATAGAAGGTGCAGGGCTGTCCTTGGACCACTTCTCGTCTCCATCTGTACTCACTCAGGTAACCCCATCCACATTCAGGGCTTTAAATGCCATCTAAAACACGCCCGCACTTACACCTCAAATTCAGGGCTTTAAATGCCATCTAAAACACGCCCGCACTTACACCTCAAATTCAGGGCTACCCAGAACCCCACACTTGCGTATCCGCCACCTACTTCCCAGCCCTCCTTGGGTGTCAGGCGCGAACTCCTGGTTCCCCAGCCCGCCCCAGCCCTCACAGGTCTTTCCCGTCTTAGTCATGGGAACTCTGGCTTTCCAGCTGCTCGGGCCAAAGGCTTTGGAGTTCTCCACAGTCCCTCTCCTTGGAGTTCTCCAAGTCCCTCCTCCCTCAGACCTGCAGCCGACTGATCTCCCCACCCTGGTCCGCATCACCATCAGCTCTCTCAGGGCCGACCCCAAAAGCCTCCCAAGCGGTGTTGCTGCCTCTTCTCCCAACCCCACAATCTGTTCTCCATCAACAGCCAGAGTGATGTTTTCAACACATAAGCTTGACTGTGTCATTTATTGGCTCAAAACCCACCAGTGTCTTCCTGTTTCACTCAGATTAAAATCCAGATTCCTTATCTCAGCCTGAAATGCCCCATGGGAGCGACCTGCTACCTCTCTGGCCCCATTTCCCACCGTACTCCTCTTGCCCCCTCTGCCCTGGCTGCGTGGCCTCCATCCTGTTCCTGGACCAAGATGGACATGCTCCTGTCTTGGGCCGCGTGCTTGCTGTTCTTCCATCCAGAGCACCCCTGTAGGTGCAGGGGCCGTTCCTGTGCCTTGTTCAGGTCTCGGCTGAAATGCCACCCTCTCAGAGAGCTTCCCTGTTCGACCTCTGGAAGCACCCCTGGCATTCCTTGACCTCTAACCCTGACTTGCCTACTGCAGACCACCACGTGGCATAATATTTACCTGTACGTCTTCTTCCATGTCCTCACCGCTAACAACACCCAAGAGGACCTCTAAGAGCCCAGCGTAGAGCAGGTGCTCAGCCGATGAGCCGGGGCATGGGTGCAGACAGAGGAGCCTGGTGCACATGGCCTCTCGTCCCCATGTGCCTGCTGGTGCCACTGAGCAGCCACACAGCCCCTCAGGGCTCCAGGGTCCCGCTCTATAAAATCTACCTTGACAGCCCTTTAGGAATTTGAGAGATGATTCATTTACAGTTTGAGGCACAGGCAGTGCCCAGGACTATGGGGGCTGAAGAGGCCACTTGGCTGCTCTGTGAGTCTGTCCCCAAGGAGTTGATAGTGGTTCTGTCTCTGCTCAGGACGGAGGGCTGCTACAGCCAGTAAAGGTGAACACAGTGTGAGGAGCACTGACTCCATTCTCCATGTCACACCATCCAAGGGTCCCCTAAGCATTGCTTCTGCCCCACCCAGTTCCCCACCAAAGCCCATCAGATGATGGCCATCTCGGAGCAGGACCGGCGGGTTCAAAGCCTCAACGCGCTTTGGATCCAGGTTGCCTCGATGTGGAAAGCAGAGGTGCTTGCCGGGAATGTGCAGGTCTGGACTTTATGAGGCATGGGCCCTAAGGAGCCTCCTCTGACAAAGGACCCATTTTTGTGAGGTGGGCCACACTGGGCAGGCCAGGTGGCCATGCCAGGTAGGTTTTCTCTGGCTGGTCTCTGAGGGTGGCTAAAGAGTAGTTTCCCTGTAGACCACCAGGGGGCGCCAGAGGCTGATCAGCTCTAGTGAGGACTCGTCCCACCGTCTAGCGACGTGTCTTTCTTCCGTCCCACGTCTAGGGTTGGGCAGCAGACGGAAGGCGTAGCGCTGGTGCTCTCCCTCTTAGCACCGTGCTGGTTGCTTCCAGCCCACGCAGGGCCACATTAAGGGACTGGAGGTCAGGCTTCCAGGCTCATTGTTCTTTATTGATAAGCATTAGCGAACCCCTTGCCAGTTCTGCCCTCGGATTCCCAGCCTTAGGTGGGGAGTGCATCTTTGCCTCTTAGATATCTGCCTGAGTCTGCCTGTGTCCAAGGCGGTGCCTATTTGCCACACTATTCCCAGGACCACAAGATTTGTGGTCAGAGAGGTGTGTAACAGGCATGTGAAAGGTCCTGGCCAGGTCCTTGTCCTCAGGGACCGCTCTCCATGTAGGCAGTGCAAGCTTCCGCTGTGTTGGCTCTCAGAGGGGGCTCCAGGAGCCTGCTGGTTAGACGGAGGGCTGCGCCTCAGAGACCTCCAGATTCAGCCTCTTTTCTCTTTCTGTGAGGCTCTTTCCTGCTAGAGCTTCTTCACAGCAGAACTGAGTCAAGGGGGTAACAACTGGCTCTCACTTGTGTCTTGAGGCTCTGGGAGAGGGGGCAGGGGGTCTTAGGTGGTGCCTCAAAGGGGATAGAGATGCCAGAGGCTGTGCAAGGGGAGGGGGGAGGGAGGGAGGAACCAGAGGGAGTCAGTTAAGTCCTTGACCTGATTTCACCAGCCCCAATTCTTGGCCATGGTCTATAGAGCTTGGCCAACCCTTCTATCCTAAATAGACAGTCCCTTGGGTCCTGGGTGCACCCTTCCCCCACCATTAGCTTAAAGCAATCGTCTGCCTCCCTGAGACTGGCACCTTGGAGACCCTTCTTGCCGATTCAGCAAGGCCCCAAAGCCTGCATCCCTTTCTCCCTCAGGCCAGGTTAGCCCCCACCCCGGGGGCCAGCAGGCTGGTGGGGCCCTATGAACCCTGGCTCCCCCAAGAGCCCTCCCTGGCCTGTCTCTGACCTGAACTGGAAGCGGGGATCTCCAGGGTGGGTCTGTAGCAGCTGATGCACTTCTGGGGGAGGCTCCAAGCCCATCTGCTCCGCCCGATGCCAGCGCTGCAGCCGTGTGATCCCTGCCAGGGCGGGAAGAAGACTCTGGCACCTCAGGGGGGTGCGGAAGAGTTCAGGCTAGACCATGTGCGTGGAGCGGTGTGTCGGGACCTCCACACCCCCTAGTCTCAGGAGACAGTGGCCGAAAGGGTCAGGCAGGGGCTTGGGTTGCTTCAGGGACGTGCAGGTGACAGGGCTGTCCCCAGGACATGTTCTTGGGGCCTGAGAGGGTTCTCACCTGTGCAGGGCCCATACTGCCAGGCGAGATCGAACTGCCTCAGCAGCTCCAGCTCGGCTTCGTCCACGCTCAGGGGCTGGGGCTCTTCCCCTGCAATGACATGCGGCTCCTCAGACCTGCCCAAGCCTGTGCCCTGCAAGGCCAGCCCCTGCCCCTCGCCTCACGGCAGCCCCACTGCTCCCCAGCCCTCGCCACCCCTTTGCCTCCGCCGGCCACTGCCAGGCCTGGAGTAGGAAGTAGGGGACACACTTCACTTCCTCTTGCATTGCCCACGTCCGCCCACGTCCTCCCGTGCCCCTCAGCGCTGTCCGCTGCTCCCGCCGCCCCCACACGTAAGAGACCTAGCTCTGGTGCCAGCTCCCCCTTGCTGTGCCCAGCGGGGCCCTCCCTCCTCTTCACTACAGGGTAGGAGTCAGTGATGAGCCGCTTCCGGCCCATGGCGGCCACCCAGGCAGGCAGAGAAGGAGGCGACCGCGGGGCAGGGGAGAGACCGGCCAGCGGGCACGAGAGAGACAGCTGCTGAGAGAGAGAGAGAAGAGGGCTGGGGCCAGAGAGCGAGCCGAGGGCCAGCGACAGGCAGACAGGGTGACCCAGACGAGCGGAGAGGAAGTCCGCGGGTTCCAGGGAATGACGCCTGTCCCCCGCCCCCACAGGCGCGCAAACATCAAAGCCCTAGGCCCGTGGTTGGCTGCCTCTGAGGGGCGGGGCCCGGCCCCAGCCAATGGCAGGCGGCGGCGGCAGAGGGGGCGGGGCAGCCGCGGCAGCTGTGTTCTGGGGGGAAGGGGTGAGGCTGGGGTGGGGGACCTGTCAAGATGCCCCAGACTGCACCACCTCCTCCGGCCCGCCTCCTCCCCACTGGTCTGCGCTGGGTCTCGGGGGACTTACGGAGCGTCACCCTCCGCTCTCACTTCCCGTTTTCCCTTCCTAGGCAAATGTTCCTTTCAGCCTCAGTAATCCCCGTGGCCGGTTGGTAACTCCCCAGGGTCCAGCTGGAGCCTCCACTCCCACCCCTTGTCCCGGAGCCTTGTGGGGGCAGGTCCGGAGGTCCGAGGAGCGTCCGGGCTAATCCAGCGCCCTTCCCTACTCCCGCCCCACCCCCACCGGCCCCAGGAGGCCTGGCTGGAGAAAAGCTCCTTTCTCACAGTCTGTGCCCAAAGACCCTGCCCGCTCCGAGTGCCCGCTCTTGGTCCGGGCAAGCCTTGTCGGCCCTCCGGGGGTCCCGTAGCCTGCGCGTGCCTACCCTACTAGTCAGGAAGATTCCACAGGGAGCAGAGGCCAAAGTGTTTGTATCTTTATCACTAAAATCTGCCCTGTCTCACCAGTGTGACAGTATGAGCAGAAAATACCAACCATCAACTGAACACTTTCATGGCACTTACGGTGTGCCAAGTACTGTTCTCAGCACTTTCCCACATATTCACTCAACTAAAATAGATGTAAAATGCTCCTATTTTTTTTTAAGTCATCTCTACCCCCAGCGTGGGGCTTGAGCTCACCGCCCCAAGGTCAAGAGTGGCACGCTCCACCGACTGAGTCACCCGGGCACCCCATAAAATGGTTTTTCAAAGTAGGAAGTGCTGATGGTGACAGGCGTTGTGGGGCCCCAGTTAAGCCACAAGTCCCCCTGTGCCCTCCCCGCCCAGGAGCTCGGAGGACAATGGGGTAGGCACATGGGACACACAAGTTGTCCATGCAAGGATAAAACTCCTAACAAACAGGAAAGGGGAGAAGGGTGGGTCAGCGAGGAGCTGGACCACAGGGTTGGCTCAGCACTGGAAGACCTCCTGGAGGAGGCGGGCTGCTGTAAACAGTGTCTCTCAATTCTCCACCCATGACCTTTGTCCCTTGGGCTCCTGTCATCGCTGAGTCACCCCTTCACCCGCCTCCCCCTCACCAACTTCCTGGCAGCAGGCAGAAGTGCTGGTCAGTGGGAGTCTGGGAATCAGCGCAGGGACCAGCCCAGCTCTAACTGCCCTTTAGAGCTCGCATCCAGTTCTTCCGGGAGAGCAAGGGCCTGTGCAGACGCTTCTGCCTCCCTGCTCTTGCTGCTCTGCGCCCCGGGGGCTCTGCGTTAGGAGTAGGGTGGGCATAAGAGAGGAAAATGCTGCGGAGTGCAGACCACCAGAGGGGAGGAACAAGAGGCCGTGTCTTCAAGGGGCCTCCTCCTGCTCAGCTCTCCGCAGCCACTTCCTCGAGGAGGGCCGAGTGGGAGTCAGAGCTTGGGACTGCCTGCACAGAGCTGGAGGGCTGGGCCTGGCCTAATCCCCCATTTGCCTCGTGGACTAAGTGGGGCCCACACTGAGGGAGACGGGGGCCCTGCCGCACTGGGGAGGAAAACAGGGAGGCCCTCTCCCCCGGGCCTGGGAAGGGCTGAGGGGCAGGGGCCCGTCAGGCCTGGGCATTCTACGGAGAGATGGTGCCCAGGCTCTGTGGGGCTGACCACTCTCTCCCCGGAGGGCGTTCCCGGAGGTGTGCGGCACCTCACTCCCGAGCCCACAGAGCCCCGAGGGAGTAGGAAGCCATGGGTGGGGCAGACCCCTCCTCATTCCTGGTCCTTCCCACCCCTGAAAGCTGATAGCCGTGGGGCCCTGCCACCGCCCAGGGAGCGTGAAATGGGGTGTGCCGCTGGGCGGCCACAGTGGCTCCTACCGCCGCCCGAGCTCATTCCCTCTTTCCTCTGGCACCCTGACCTCCTCTGTGGGCACCGTCTGGGCCATCCCTGCCAGCTGCCCCCAGCTCTGCCTGGCCCAGGCCCTGCTAGCCTCTCCCACCTAGCCTGCCTTCAGCTTCCCCCAGCCCCCAGAAAGGATCAGGGCGGTTAGCGCGAGTGCAGGTGCCCTAGGACCGGCTTTCTGGAGTCAGGAGAACTCTACGCAGGCAGCATTACCCTCCTGTCCTAGTCAGACAGTAGTGAGACTGAGCTCCCAGCTCAAAGGTGTTGGCAGCCAGGGGTTCTGGAACCACCCCTGTCTCATTGGCATCCTTCCCCAACTCGGCTTCTGGATCGCTGAGGTGTGCTGGCCACTAGAGCCTTGACCTGCCCGTCCTCAGGTCTTTTCCTTCTTCACTCCTCTAACCCTGTCTGCCCCCATCACCTTTCTTCCTGGAACCCCTGTCCCGACCCAGGCAGCCTCCTGGCTTACCCCCCAAACTGCTGTGGTGGGTTCTATCACAAGTCGGGTGTCAGGCCAGGGGGCCAGGCCAGAGGTCTGAGTTGGGAGCTGAGTCCTCCCTCCTTCAGGGAATTTCCTGAGACCCAAGAGCCTGTTTCTATGTCAGCTCTGACCCCCAGAGGCTGGTGATGGGACTAGCAGGACTGACCTTTGCACCTCGGTATGGAAACACTGAAGAGCCTTGCTTTTTTAGGTCAGGCCAAAGTCTTGGGAGAACCCAAGAGAAAAGGAGAGCAAAGAACTGGAACAGGAGCCCAGCACCTTCCTGAGGGCTCAGGCCCACTGCCTACTGCTCCAAGGGGAAGGGGTTTAGGCCTGGCTTAGCTCAGACAATGTGGCGGGGTGGGGGGGCCTCAGCACTGCGCAGGCGCCCTGGGATCCCCCTTCCGCCTCCCCCAGTTCACACTGGGGCTTGTGGAGAGAGCCAGCTAGAGCTAGGAAGGTGGGGGCAGGTANGGGGGGGGGGGGGGGGGGGGGGGGGGGGCGTAGGCTGCCCTCCTTCCTTATCCAGCACGCCCTTCCTCAGGCCCTCAGGCTCTGCCACCCCCCTGAGCTGGAGATTCTGGGCAGCCAGACTCATAGCCCCAGCCCCCACCTATTCACACACCCTGGGCCCCATTCCCCGCCCTGTGGGCCAGAATTCTCTCAGGCAGCTCACCCTCCCAGACACCCCACCTCTCCCTGCTCTAGGGTCTCCGCCCTAGTGGGCTTAAGGGGCAGGAGCCTGATCAAAGGCAAAAGTTGCCCTGTGTCTTGGTTTTTCTGCCACTGGCTGTCTCTTCTGCTCTGTCCCAACCACCTCCTTCCAAAGCTCCCATCACCTCCCCTTTCACTTTGGCCAGCCTGGCCCTGGAGAGATTCTGGGGAGATTTGAAAGGGATCCTTCTGGCCATTTCTCACCTTGGCCACCAGGTGTCAGACTTTGTCTAGCTGGAAGGAAGGTCCTAGTTCGTTTCCACTCCATCAGCCAGGCCTTAGAGATGTGGGCAAGTTGGGGAGGGGCCTAAAGGTGACCTCTGAACTCGGGAGGCTGCAAGACCCTGAAGGTTGGGAGAAAGAAAGGGCTGGAGCTCTGGTCCTACAGTTCACAGCTACTCCCTCCTTGTCCCCACCCCCACCTCACTGACAAGGGCTTTGTCCACTGCTGGGAATCGGGGAACCAGGCTGAGTCAGGGAGCTCAAGAATTGCAGGGACAAAGGCAGGGACAGTTGTGGCTCCAGAGACGAAGGCGGAGCTGCGAGGCAGCCATCCATCAGAGCCCTCAGCCAGGGGCCTGGATGACTGGCCCTTACCCTGTAGGTTAAGAGGAACAAGGGCCTCCCTTGGCTCTTCCCCATTTGGGGTGGCCGTGGCAAGTGGGTGAATGTGTGCATGTGCCTGTAAAATGCGGGCTTGAATGCATCTCTTCACATGCTGGGAGGGCTCTTGGCCAGTCTGCGCACACGCAGGAAGCTAGCAAGGCGTCACTCCCCTCTTCTCTTTCGTACCCGCTCCTCCCCCTGCCCCCGACATTGCCTCTCCCAAGTGACAGCTCTCCAGCCTCCCCACAGCCTCTCCCACGAAGGTGCGAAGGTGCGCTTCCAGATGCCCAAGGCGATGCTGAGATTTCTAATAGGAAAAAAGCCGGTCGACTTGTCATTTACCGAGAGCTACCTGCCTCACGGTCCACAGCTCCCAAACCCACAGCAGGGGGCTCACACCCCGACAGCATCCGTAGGGAGCTATTTGGGGGAAGAGTTCAAGAACGCAGACTCCGAATGCCCTTTCTGGCTCGGCTGTCCTCTGTGTCCAGCTCCCCGCCTCGCTGCCGGGGTGTCCCCTCTGCACCTTTCCCGGGAGTCGCCTCCAGCGCTTGCCTACCCTTCCCGGCCGCTCTTCTCCCGTCTTTCCCTCTGCTACCAACCCTGTGTGCGCTGTGGCGCCCAGCCCCTCCAAAGCACCATTTCTAACCTTCTGGAGTCTCAACCAACCCTCAATTCTCTGCCGTTCCTGCTTTGTCAGTCCTCGGCCTTGGGAAGCACCCTGTCGTCTCTCTGTCCTGGCCTCTGGCCATCTCTGGCTCGCTAGGGGACGTCACAGCCCATGACAGAGATGCGGGTGCTGGTGCCACCTGGCCCCACGAGGCTGCCCAGCGACCTTCTGATTCTCTTCCTCTGCTTGTCCCTGATTCCATTCCCTCCGGCTCTCTACATTCTTCCCCCGCTGCACCCCTCCACAGCGATTTCGTGTTTAGATCTCTTCTGTTTCAAAACAACAGCAAACCAGCCAACCCTACAGAAAAACCTTCCACGCTCCTGCTACCCGCCTGGGTATTCCTTTTGCCACCAAACGCCGGGGAGAATACACTTACCCCTTCTTCTTTCTCAGCACCTCCTTTAACCTCACAATTTGGCACCTGCCTCCCAACTGCGCTTGCAAAGGTCACCCGTGACTTCCTGATTTCTCAGCGGGTTTCTCCCCAAACTCTTCCCTCGTGCTTCCGGGGCCTCTGACACTGTCGATTGGCTGCCTTCCTAAAACTCTCTTGACTTCTCATACACTATTACCTTGACACTCTTTAAATCAGCTTACGTTAAATCATGGAGTACTCGCGTTCCGTTGGGGCATTGCGCTAGAATGCCGTAGGGATGCAAAGACAAGTAAATGGTGGAAACTTCCGTGGAGATGCTACGTGCTTAAAAGGGAGATAGACACACCAAACCTACCCTTGTTCTGCCCTTGTCCAAACCCTACCTGGAGACGCTGTGCAGCAACACCTGCTGTGTGATAATAAGCCCTGGAAGGACAGCGGTGACGGCAGACACCACGGGCTCGCAGACCAGCACCCTCAGCGGGGGGACCCCATCGCTCCTTGTCTCCCCAGGGATTTCACCTGGGTCTTTCCGCAGCTAAGCAAATTCTGCCTTGGATTTTAGCATTTGGGACAAAGGATCCCTTTTCTAGGTGGTTGGGTTCCACACGCTAATTGAACACCTTTGCGCTTGCGCCTGAACTGGGATAGAGAGATGGGGGAAACTCAGAGTCTGTCCCCCAAGAAGCTCACGGTACAGGAGTGCGGGGTATGCCTTCCTTCTCCTGGTATTCTGGCTAGCCCCTTGCCTGGAGCCCGACACCTTACAGGCTGCTACTCATTCTGCCCCAGCATGGAGACAGCCCAGATGCCCTCTCCTTCCTATCGTTAGGCAGGAAGTGGGCTTGCAGGATGTCTCGACAGAGCCAGGGCAGATATCCCCGCCCGAAGAGCCTGGACCCCTCCGTGGGGCATGTCCCCTCCATGGTGGGCCAGGTGATTGTGGGACCGTCAGCAGAAGCCGGCTTGCCCACAGACAAGTCCAGTGGCTCCTGCACCTGCACTCACGCACACGGTGGTAGTTTCAGTACCACCGTAGTAGATCCGATTGGATCACAGGCTCCATAAGGGCAGGAGCCAAGTTAGGTCTCAGACTTCCCTGGAGTTCCTACTCAGGTTAGCATAATGACGGGCAGGCCTCGAAAGTATTTGTCGATTGCTTGACGTCAACATCATTTGTTACTTCCTTTGCTTAGGACACCGTCTCCTGGTAAGTAGTTCTGTGTCACCTGGGAGCAGTCAGCCCCATAACTTACGCCGCAGCTCTTTGCTAGAGTGTCCCAGCAGGCCGACCTGCCCCAAGTCACCTGTGCTTGCTGATTCCTGCTGCTGGGTCCAGGCCCCTCACTTTTATCGTTGTGCTTATCCTTCAAACAGTCTTACAAGGCTGTTTCATCATCCCCATTTTACAGATGGGGAAACCAGAGAACAGAGAGCTTTAAGCAATTTGCCCAAAGTCCCTCCAGGAGGCTACATGGCTGGGCTAGGAGCTGAGGTCATCCCTTGAATAGCACCTACCCCGTTCGGCTTGCAGACCAATCTGAGTTTTTCGCTTTCTTCCAACCCGCTGTCTTACGCTGGAAAGAAAGGAGTAGAGTCACAGCTAAGGCCTGTGATTTGGCCGCAGTCAGTCACACACCCCAGGAGAGGAAGGGTATTGAGGTGAGGGTCACTGCTGGGGGCCCCAGTGGGCTCCCACAGGTGGGGGTACTGGCAAAACGGAAGGCTTACTGCGCATGGCTGACCGGGGGGTGGGGTGCCAGGTGGACAGCTTTGCAGGGAGACAGACCTGCGAGACTTTTAAAGTTTTCTTGAGAGGTGAGACGAGCCGGCTGAGCAAAGGCTGGGAGGGGGAAGACAAGAGGTTGGAAGGACTAAAGGACACGCCGTGGGTGGAGGAGCAGCCAAGCTCTTCGCCTCTCAGAGCTAACCCTTGGACTGGCAGACTCGAAGCCCAGGAGGGGAAGGACCAGGAGAGCGAGTGAGGGGGCCAGGGGGAGGGGAAAGGCCAAGCAAAGAGGTGAAGTCCTGGGGCAAAAGCATTTTATTTGTTGATACAAGAATAGAAATTTTGCAATAAATATCATCTAATAAATAACATCTCCAAATAAATAAATATTAATACAACAAACTTAGAGTCAGGAGTGGGTGAGGCTGGGGGCAGGGCCCGGGGGTGGGCTGCCCCCCGCACCCTGCAATGCTACTGCAATGTAAACTTTCAGGGAACCCTGCAGCTGTGGCTCTGGTTGCCCTCCCCAGCCTGGGCAACGCACAGCCAGCCCGGAAAGGGGGTGAGGAGGAGGCACCGTGATGACGGCGACAAGACGCAAGGCGAGGTCCTTTTGGCTGCCATCCTGTGCCCCCGACGGCCTTGGTGACGCCTGGGTCCGGTCTGTCCCCGGCCTTATGCTGCAGTCTGACCTCCAACGCAGACCTGACCTCTTCCACTTTTAGATCCCATTTCTCCCTGTTTGGACTTGCCACTGCGTGCGTTTCCTGAATCGGATGTACCAATTATTTGGGGGTAGGAGAGCAACACCTGTCGGAGAAGAGCGGGGCAGCCAAAGGGCTTCACCCCAGAAAGGCACGGGCTGTGTGGCCCCCTCCCTGCCCTACAGGCACGCTTCCCGGAAGCGCCCCTCGAGGGGCCGGGTGGCACAGACGAGTGCTGGGCAGGACACGGGAAGCTGTGAGAGCCTTTGCACCAACTGGAACCCCTTCGGGCTCCCGGGAGCACTCCTCCCTGGGGCGATGGGACAGGGCCTCTTGCACCTCTTCCCCAGACCTGCACGACTCTGGGAAGCAGGGAGGGGACAGGCCTTATTGCATCACACCCTCTTCCAAGTCCGGAGAGGGCCAGAGGCTCAGGGCTTCTGCCTCCTGGCTCAACAAGTGTTGGCATACAGGTTTCTCCCTCCCCGAGCCGGAGCAGGGTTTGGAGGAGGAGCTGAGAGGGGAGGTGGGAAAGGTCAGAGGTCAGAAGCCGTGGGCCTCCAGGTGCAGGGTGACTGCAGCCGCTGGAGACTGCATCTTCTTCTTGAGCCGGTTGAAGTCCTTGGCTGAGCGCCACAGCCAGGTCTGCAGCTCCTTCAGCAGCCAGAAGTCGTCCATCTTCTGGAGGAAGTCGCTGTGGGCAGGGCCAGGGGCCCAGGTGGGCTCAGTGCCGGGCAGAGGCTGGGGCAGCGGGTAGCCCAGGGCCGCCATGACGCCCGCAATACTGCCCAGCAGGCCCTGGAGGCTGGTGCAGAAGTGGGCCAGGCTGCGGCGCAGCTCGGCCGTGGCGGCCTGGCGGTCGAGGCCTCGCAGGTAGCACAGCAGGTGGCTGTAGGCCTCATAGTTCTGGGTCAGCCGCAGTTTGTCGTTGAGGCTTCGCCACACATCCAGATTGACGGTGGCCCTGGGCAGGGTCTCTGCCCCCAGCCGAGGTGGGTTGAAGTCAGGCTCGTTGAAAGGGGGGCCCAGGTAGTTCAGCTGTGAAAAGGAGAGGGCGATGGGGAAGGAGGAGGGCCGAGCCGCCAGCGGCCACCAGGAGACAACTGCCCCCAGAGCGGCTACGTCCTGGCTCCCCGGACACCGGCCCCGTCTCCACACTAGGCCCCTCTCTGCTGCAGGGCCTCCCCCAAGTTTCTCCGGGGATGTCATTTGCATGGAGGTGACAGCTGAGGCAGTGGGGGTGATGAACTCTCCGTGGAGAGGTGCAGAAAGAGAAAACCTCGCAGGAGCTACTCAGGGAGGACGTGCTGATTGCCTGAGTGTGCAAAGCCTTGGGAGCAGGCCCACCGCGGGGCAGGGCAGAGAGGAAGAGGAGCCAGGAGGACCCAGGAGGCCAGGCTGCAGAGGTGGAAGGTGGACCAGAAGAGTGCAGAGCCAAGAAGAGGAGTTCAGAAGGCAGCAGAGCTCGACAGTGTGGCTGCAAAACAGAGATCAAGGAGAATGAGCCCTAGAAAATTCTGTTGGGTTTGGCCAGAAGGAGGTGCCTGACGACCTTGGAGAGAGCGGCTTCAGTGGCTTCAGTGGCCGGGAGGCCAGATTGCAGGGGGTTAAGGAGTGAGTGGGTGGAGAGGAAGCGGAGGCAGAGGGTGTAGACCACTCCTTCGAGAAATTTGGCAGGGAAAGCCAGGAGAGAAAAAGGGTCGGGAGCTAGAGGGGGTAGCAGAGTCAAGCAAAGGTTTTTGGCCAGGGGAGGGAAAAGCGGGTGGGAAGGCAGAGGGGGCCCGTGGGAATCCGAGCTCCATCTGCCTCCCCACATGCCTGGTCCCACCAACAGAAGGGCCGGGGACAGACGGTACTCACGAAGCACGGAGTCCCCCAAGGAAGGGCTCACAGGAGCAGGGCTGCAGAAGGAAGAAACTGAGGCAGTCCCAAGAATGAGGCTGGAGGAAGGATAGAGGAGGCAGTCTAGGGAAGAGGACAGAGCTTCGCCAACCCTCAAGGGAGAGGCCTGGGGCCCAGGGAAGGGGCTGAGGGGGACGCTGCAGCCAGAGAGAAAGGGAGCAGAGAGGGGCGAGGCCTGGGATAGGCAAGGGCCCAGGGGGAGGTTCACACGCTGACAAGCACAGAGACAAACTAATTTCCTCGGTGTATCCTGGGGCTGGAGCCAGCTCCCCCACCACCCTCCTCCCCTTTCTTTCCCTGGCTCCAGAGTAGGGTCTGGGATGTGGAAGAGGAACACGGGAAGAGGGGGCCGGTTCCCCATGGTCCTCGGCAACTCTGACCCTCTTTCCTTCTCTCCTGGGCTCTCGGAACACCTCTGGACTGCCCCCAAATCCTTATGGCACAACTTCCATCCCCACCCCGAACCTCCTGCCACTACTGGCCTGGCTTCCCCGCAGCCCCCTTCCCCCAAGTCCCCCCTAGGAGGCCCAGCTAGGATGGGAGAGGCAGACAGAAGGGAGGCCCATGGGTCCAGAGCAGCAGGGCCCCAGGTCTGGGGCAGAGGCGAGCTGGAACACAGGCATGGGAGGTGGGGCCCCTCCATCCCCACCCAGCCCCGCCCGTGCAAGAGACACCACAACACGGTGTAAACAGAAGAGACTTCCCCGGCCCCCAGGGGGAGGCGGACGGCTGGGCCGCCAGCCAGCGGGGCAATGGGCCAAGGCGGGTGCGAGGCCTGCCCACATGCCTAGTCCTGGGGCCAGGGATGGGGAAGAGGGGGGCACCTAAGAGGGAAGGGCAGAAGATAGGCCAGACATGGGGACCGTTTGGAACCAGAGGCCCCCCCCCCAGGTCATCGTTGCTCACGGGGACCCCTCCACCATTCTGTCTCTCTTCCACCAACTTCTCCCTCTTCGCCCGACGCCCAGACCTTTCAGCTGCCCCGGGTACTCACGTAGGTCCCAGCCAAGCTGCGGAGCTGGTGCTCCAGGTAGCGGGTGAGGTCGTAGGTTTTCTGGATGGAGGGGCCAGGCCCCGGGTCCCCTGTGCGATTGAGGGCCGGCACTGCGGGGAGGTGCCAGAGCACAGTGCACAGGCAAGCTAGCAGCCCCCACGAGTCCCCTGTGGACGGGAGGGGCACGAAGCATGAGCGTGGGCCCAGGCCCGGGCCCCGCAGAGGACGTGGCTGGCAGCCCCTCAGGTGTCTGTCCCCACCTTGGTCTGGGAGGGGGGTGGGGAGGGTGGGCCGCCAGATGGGAGGCAGGGGGGATGGAGGAGGGGAGCGTTCCTGGCCGGGGTGTGTGTGTGCACGGAGGCATGTATGTGTCTGAGGACCAGGACTTGGCCTCTGCGCGTGTCTCCCAGCGCATGCCGGAGAGCATATTAGTGTGTCCGCTGAGAGTCACCATACGGGGCGACGTGTGTGCGTACTCGGAGGGATGGGGCCAGCCCGGGGGTCTGGGAATCAGTGTTCCCGGGTTCAGCCTCCCAGTCCCACTGGAGCCGAGGGGGTGGGAGACAGCCCGTGTGCCTGCTGCCAGCCCGGAGCAGGCAGTCCTGGGAAGGGACCGGAGAGGCTGCCCCGAGACAAGTCCAAGCTGAGCCATAGGAGGCAAGCGGTAGGGTTAGATCACCAACGTCAGGCCGAAGGACAAGGCCTGGCTCCTGCAGTCAGTGGAGGCGCATTCTAGCATAGGATTCCTGGCGCGGGCTGATGCAGGGTGGAGGGTTTGCCCCGTTCTGATCTAGAAGGTTGGATAGGGAAAAGTTTGACCTGAATGAGTTTGTTGTGTTTTTTAAGATTTATTTATTTCAGAGAGAGAGAGAGAGAGAGAGAGAGAGAGAGAGAGAGAGAGAGAGGGAGGGAGGGAGGGATGTGTGTGTGTGTAAGCGCGGGGGAGGGGCAGAGGGAGAGGAGGAAGCAGACCCCCCCCCATGGAGGGTGGAGCCTGACTGGGGGCTCCATCCCAGAACCCCGAGATCATGACCTGAGCCGAAATCAAGAGTCAAATGCTTACCAGACTGAGCCCCCCAGGCGCCCCCTGAATGGGGTCCCTTGATCAGCCCGCAGTGAAGAGGGCGCGGGTGAGAAAGGGAGGAGGAGAGGGAATACGATTTATTTGCTGGGTTTGGTTTGTCCGCCAGCGGTGCTGGACAGTGTGGACATCTTGAGATACCAGAGCCCCCTGGGCTCTGTCGGTTCTGTGAGGACAGGCAGAGGCAGCTGGGAGACGTGATTTTCCCGGCTTTTAGGTGAGGTCCACCGTGAGGAGAACGAGGCCAGGACTCAGTGGGCTTTGGGACTGGGGAAAGGTTCGGGTCAGACTGGGGTGAGGCTATCATTGGCATTGGGCTCGGTTAGGTTGAAGGGCTAGGTCACTGCTAAAGCTGCGGGTTAGTTTACTGGGATTTGGCTGACTGAGTGTGGTCGGGGTTGGAGTCCGGCTGGGGGCTGTGGTTAGGTTTGGACAGGCAGCACAGGGTTCGCTGCGGCCAAGGTCTGTGAATGTGTTCATTTAGACGTCAGCTGGGGCAACACAGGGCACGTCACGAAGAGAGGGCTGGATTGGGTTTTAAGCTCGGGTAGGTGTGAGATCATGAGTAGTTTCTTCTACTTTCTATTTTCTGCTTTCAAAACTTCATAATGACGTACGTTGCTGTGATAGTTAGAAATGAGTTGGATATGCATTTGACAATTCAACTGTACTTGGAGTTAGGGGAAGTTTGGAGTCAGCCTCGATGCTGGGTCAGGGTTTTAGAGAGGGTTGAAGACTCAGACCATATATAATATCTGTGACAAGGGTGTGGGGATCAGGTGGGGACTTCTGCAGCGGCCCAGCCCGCCAGTCTTAACTTTTTCAGATGCTTGGCTGCCAACTTCATTGACGAGCCTGGGAGTGGGCAGAGTGGGTGAGAGCACTAGTCCCAGAGACCGTGCCCCTGGGGGTGAGGGCCTCTCGGTTTGGACCCTGCCCCTGGGGATGAGGGCCTCTCGGTTTGGACCCTGCCCCTGGGGATGAGGGCCTCTCGGTTTGAGAGCATGGGTGCATGCCCGTGTGGAGACAGAGAGCAGGACCAGGCAGGTGACTAACCCCCTGTCCTTGTCCCCATCTGCAGCCTGTGGCTTCCCTTTCCTTATTCTGTCTTTCCATGCCTAGCTCCTGCTGACTCTGCGTTCCTTTCTAGTCACTGTTGCTCACATCCCAAGAGAATTCCAGGCCCTTCTCCTCTGCACAAAGCCTGGGGCTACCGTCAGTCTGGATATCTGGCAGTCACCTCCAAGATCCTAAGGGTACAATATGGGGTTAGTTTTGGAGGTTGGAGACCTACTGAGGTGGGCAGTGGCCCTTCCAGCCTTGAGTTAGCAGCGATGCTGAGGGTCCCAGCTGAAACCCGGACTGGGAGCTGGGCTCACTTCTTTCCCCACCCTGCTTTGGGCAGCCCTTCTGGCCAGCGTTCTCAGACTGGGTTTTGCCAATGCCATGGGGGGGTCGGGGGAGAGGCACGGGGTCAGGACCCCAACTCTGGGCCTTGTTTTCCCCTCCCCTTCTGGGCCCTGCGGGACGTCCCTGGGGAAAACTGGCTCCTTACACAGGGACGACAGGGGGAGAAGCCTTTGGATAAACAAGAGCTAAGTCATCTGGGCAGAAAAACGGCTCATGAAATTAACCAGACGAGGCCGGTGTTTCCAGGAATATTTCAGTTCTGAGGTAACTGTGTCACTGCAGGCTGGGGGGTGGGGGCAGGGGAAAGAGCAGGAGGATCGGACTGACCGACCCACGGAGAGAGCCAGAAAGAAGGAAGGGGTGTCAGGTGTCTGGAGGGAGAAGAGGCGAAAGGGGACAGGGCTCTGCTCTCTAGGACAACAGCTTCCACTCTGGGCAAGACGTCCCCATAGCTCAGGCAGCAAACTGATAGCCATCGGGGGCAGAGAACACCTGTGGTTTAGTTGTGAGCCGTGGGACCCGGTGCAGCTTGCCGCTTGCCTGGATCCCTGGGAGGGAGAACTGGGTGGGCACCCGGAGCCCTCTCCCATCCTTCTCGCCAGCCTCGCGGTGTGCAGGTGGACAGGGCCACTGGGGGCTGTGTCTGGGGCCCCCTCCCCGGTCCTGGCCCCTAGCCCAGCCCCCACCCCAGCTCTGCCTCTGGCTGCTGCCCACTGATTGTTTACATCCCGTCTTCCCTTGTGTTTATAAATCCGGCTGAGCACGTGAGGAGCTAATGAGTGCAGCTCACGTTTCCTGCTGGAGCCCCCCACCCCCCATCCCGGCCCCCGCCCGGCGGCCCTAATTCCATCCAGATCCCTGGGCCCTGGGAACCTAGGCCCCTCTCATGAACACACACACACATACTCAGCCCACGCAAGCGCATGGCCACCCTGACACGGCTGCACAGGCAGGCAGAGCCGCGTACGTGTGTCTTTAGCCAGCTGCCCCTTGATCCCTGGCCGGTCTCCTCCAGGCTGACCTCACTCCGTGAGGGTGGGGGGCTCAGTGGGGCAGATGTGCCCGGGCGGCCAGGGTGGGTCGGACACATCGGCCAGGAGACTGCACCTGGGATGGCTGCCTATGAGCTGTCGGCCAAAAGTGTAGGAGCCGGGGAGGCAGGGGACGCATCCCAGAGCTCGGGAGGTCCTGAAAACTGTGGGAGCCCGCCCGAGAGGCTCCGCCCTCAGGCCAGCCCCGGCCCAGCTTCCCCGGTGACCTTGGAGGGATCTGTTGAGGGGAATTGGGGGAAGGAAGTGGTTGAGGGGGTGGTGGGTCCCCTGGAGTGTGAGATCCGGGCACTGAACTCCAGGACACGGCCCTCGGGGGCTCCTCCTGACCTGCCTCCTCAGGGAGAGGCCCCCAGAAACAGCCCATCTTGCCTTGTCCTCTGGGCGGGCTGCCCTCCCCTGGCTCTTCTCCCTTCCATCCTCTCCTTGGTCCCCTCTGCTCCAGGTCACTGAGAAGTGCTTAGTGGGCGAGTACACGTAGGCCCAGAAGTCGGGAGCCCGAGATTTGCCACCAGCCCACCAGGTGCCTATACAGACTGAAGTCCCTCTCAGCGGAGCCGCGCGGGGCCCCATGCCTGCTGGCGTCTTCAGCAGCACCCTCCCTGCCCCTCTCTGGCACCCTAAATGACAGAAGAAGAAACTGAGGCCCAGGGCAAGAAGCAGACAGGTGGGCCAGCCGCCCTGCCTTGTGAGGTCAATATGGATACAGGAGTTGAGCTGTCGGAGTGAGAGGGTTCCGGATGGTGCCGCAGGGGCCCAGGTGTTCCCAAGGGGTGCAGGATCAAGCGGGGAGGGGGGGTTAGGGCAGAGCTGGACAGCCAGCTGAGAGCCAGGCAGGGGGGCCAAGAGAAGAAAATAGTCTGGCCAAGTGTGTGGGTGAGTTAGAAAGGGGCGGGAGGGGCTGGGAGGGAGCGGGCAGGAGCCGGGGTGTGAATAGGCAGGTGGGACCGGATTGTGGAGAGGAATGTGAAGTGTCACTAACGGAGTAGCTGGCGAGGCCGGGTGGTGTGCACAAGTGTGAACGGGGCGGGAGCGCGGGGCTCTGGGGAGGGGAGAGGGAACCATGACACCGGGCTGGAAGAGGGACTGGGGACGGCGGGGCGGCGAGGTGACACTCGCTGCCATCTGCCTGGTGCCTGTTCTCTCCCTGGTTGAGAGTGTGGCTCCGGGGCAGTGACCGTGAGTGTGGAGGGGCTGCTGTCTGGTCTGTCGCAGGAATGTGTCCCGGTGTCCCCACGGAGGGGTGGTGTGTGCTCGGAGCCGGAAACAGCGTTTGGGGGGGGGGTTGTGAAAGCCCGGAGGTGTCAGCCTCTCAGGCTCAGGCTCAGGCTCAGGCTCAGGCTGGGAGGGTGCCCGAGGAAGGTGTGTGTCCAGAGCCCTCACCCACAGCCTCTGCCTCCGAGGCCGGGGCCTTCCAGCCTCCCCTCCCCTCGGGGCAGCTCCCTCCTACCCCAGCCGGGAGGGCCTGGCCGGGCGCTGGGCGCCGCCGGGAAGGGGTCCCGTGGGACGGGGGGGTGTGGGGTGGGGGCTCCCGGAGCGCAGCGCGGGGTCTCGGGAAGGAGGGTGAGGAGGGCAGAGACGAGGGGCCGGTGGCGAGGCCCCGGGGAGCCGGGG
>LNAC01000014.1:5835060-5846980 GCA_002007465.1 Ailurus styani
GGCCGTACAGCAGGCCGGGCGCAGCGGCCGCGACGGCCCGGGGGCGGGGCATAGGGGACGGGGCGGGTCTTGGGCTGAGTTTGGTCTGTCTAGGACGAAGCCCGGCCGGTGGGTGGAGCTTGGTGGGGGGGGTTGAGTCTGGTCCCGCCCCCGGAGTGAACCCGGGTCCGGTTCCGAGAAGATGGGGCCGGAAGTGCTGTGGAAGTTGTTTTTCTCTATCAGAGGCTAACCAGCCCTTCCCACCCTGGGCGGGAGTGTGGTGTGAGCACATTAATAACCGAGTCCCCAAACACTGCGGATTAAGCCCTCGAAGTGCAGAAGTGCGGAAAAGGAAACTGAGATAGCAAGGGGCTGGTCCAAGACCCTGACCTCCAACTCCTGAGTCTCTGTGGCCCCCCAGGCAGTTGGCCGGACCCAGACACGGGCTGCTGCACTCTGAACCCAACTTGGTCCACGCTGTGGTCCACGCTAAATTAATATTTTTTTTGTAAGATCCATTGTTACTTGCTGAGTGCATAATAATGCTGCATTATGTGCATATTCAAAGCATTACCTTGTAAAGAGCGAATATTAAATAAACCATAATTTTCACTGGAATCTTGAATTATTTACTTATTTGTTTTTTTTAAAAGACTTTATCTGTCAGAGAGAGAGCAAAAGAGCACAAGCAGGCAGAGGGAGAAGCAGGATCCCTGCTGAGCAAAGAGCCTGATGCAGGAATCAATCCCAGGACCCTAAGATCATGACCTGAGCCAAAGGCAGACACTTAAGTGACTGAGCCACTCAGGTCCCCCTGGAATCCTGAATTGTTTTACAAGCTGATAAGCTCAAAACTGGAGGGGGCCTGGCCTCTGTACCCGGGGTGGGTCCTGGCCCCTTCACACCCACCGCAGGAACCCAAGCCTGCAAGCCAGCCAGCCCATGGGGAGGGGAGGGGAGGGGAGGGGAGAGGAGGAGCCCACGGCCCAGGGGCAGGCCGGAAGAGCCTCGGAGAGGAAGGGGTGCCCCCCCCTTGGGAGGGGAGTGTGGGAGGGGCCCCCCAGCGGGTTGCTGAAGCTGCTGAGAGGAGGAAGTGAGAGGAGGAGGTGAGGTGCAGCAGGAAGGTAAGCTGGCCTGGGGGGCAGGGGCTGAGTGTGGGGCTGGGCCTCCATACAGAAGCCTGGCTTTTCTGCCACTTCAGGGCCCTCCCCCCACCCCAGTAAAAGAGGGACAGAAGGGGCTTGGTGAGATACCTTGAAGCCTCTCCCCCTCTGAACCCTGCAGCCGGGTCCCTGGGCTGGGGATAGGCTGACCAGAAGCTGCGTCTCACACGGGCTCTCTCCACATCTTACAGCCCGTGGTAGCTTGGGTCTCGGGCATCATGGCCCAGGCCCTGGGGGAGGACCTGGTGCAACCTTTCGAGCTGCAGGATGACTCCAGCTCTTTGGGGTCCGACTCAGAGCTGAGTGGGCCCGGCCCATATCGCCAGGCTGACCGCTATGGCTTCATTGGGGGCAGCTCAGCAGAGCCAGGGTAAGAGGGGAAGGGAGGGGGGCAGGGGGGTGCTGGGATTGAGGGTGGGGGCTGAGGGCTGAATTCTAGAGTGGGGCTCAACCTCGAGGGTTCGGGAGAGCCCAGGGGCTCAACCAGTGTCACCCCTCTTCATGCTCCAGGTGGAATCCTAAAGCGGGCAGAGCTGAGGCAGGAGTCCTTCATATGACTCTTTTACCCCCAACCTCCCAGGCTTTGCACCTATCCTTGGAGCCAATTAGCCTTCCCCTTTTAATCTGCCCCAATAATCCCAGAACCCAGCCAAAGAACCCACACCTCTACGTCTCCCCTCTCCCTTTCCCAATATACAGACGGGAAAACAGGTCCAGATAGGGACTTGCCCAAGGCCACACAGCAGATCAGATGGAATCACATTCGAACTCAGGACTCCTGGCTTCTAGTCTGCGGCTCTGTCCATCTTGCTTCTCTTATGGGTTGTCTGCGTTCCTACCCTAGGGGACAGCCAGCCGGCCCCTCCCCCAACACGCAACTACACACCCCCTTCAGTCTCTCCTGCTTCTGCCCACATCAGAGCCACATCCTCTCCTGTCCCTATGACAACCGTTGGCAACTCCTGGGTGACAGGTTACCCCCCAGGGCTCCCCAGAGAGCTCCACGGCCAGGAGCCGAGCTTCCCCGGGGCAGCATGGAGGGTGGCAGACGTGGGCCCTGGGTACCAGCTAGCCAACGCCCCCATGCCTGTGCCATGTGCCCACAGGCCAGGTCACCCTCCTGCGGACCTTATCCGTCAGCGGGAGATGAAGTGGGTAGAGATGACCTCGCACTGGGAGAAAACCATGTCTCGGCGGTACAAGAAGGTGAGGGGAGCATGGGGCTCCCTGTCTCAACCCGCTTCGCCTCTGCTCCTGCCCTGGCAAAATTTACCCCTCCTGTGTCCCAGCACCTCCTGCCTTTGTCCCCTCTACCACCCAAAGTGACCTTTGCCCCATGACAGGCTGGGGCTGGGACCTGCCAACAGGAGCGGGGGAGGCTGGCCTGGCTGATCTAACGGGGCCCCCTTGGCCCTTGGCCTCCCCCGCAGGTAAAGGTGCAGTGCCGGAAAGGCATCCCCTCGGCTCTGCGGGCCCGGTGCTGGCCCCTGCTGTGCGGGGCCCATGTGTGTCAGAAGAACAGCCCGGGCACCTATCAGGTAACAGTTGCCAGGGGGCCCTAACTCCCCTTTCCAGAGCCCCTCGCCACTCTGAGCCCTCACATGCACCTTGCCGTCCGCCCGCAGGAACTAGCCGAGGCCCCTGGAGACCCACAGTGGATGGAGACCATCAGCAGGGACCTGCACCGCCAGTTCCCTCTGCACGAGATGTTTGTGTCACCTCAGGGTCACGGGTAGGCAGCCGGTGACACCCAGGGACCTCCAGTCGCACAACCTCCAGGGCTGTCAGCCCAGATCCCTAGTGCAGCTTTATAACCTTACGTCGCGGAGGGGACCCAGCAAGGCCCAGTGGGGCTGAGGCCTGGGAAGAGGCCCCCTGAGGGTGGGGGAGGGGTACCTGGAGAACTGGCCCCTGATGGGGTCTCCTGGCACAGGCAGCAGGGGCTCCTGCAGGTACTCAAGGCCTACACCCTGCATCGGCCGGAACAGGGCTACTGTCAGGCCCAGGGCCCTGTGGCTGCTGTGCTACTCATGCATCTGCCCCCAGAGGTGAGTGCCCTCGACCCCATGCCAGGGGCTCGGGACCCTGAAACCCCAACCACAGGGATCCATGATCCCCAACGCTGGGAACTCAGACTTTAGGCCCCTTGAGACCCTTGAGCCACACCCTAGTGACCTATGGACCTAGTCATCCTGGGCTCTGGACCCATGACCGCAGCCCCCCAAACCCCAGGAACTCTGGACTCAGGGACCTGGGATCCTTAACTCTCAGATCCTGTCCTAGTGACCTAGGGCCTCATGACCACCAACTTCAGTGACCTTCAAGCCCAACAACCTTGACTCCAGGAACCTGGGACCCTTGGTCCCTGCCCCCTGCTCCTTGTCCCAGTGACCTAAGAATCTGGATGTCATCACCCTGACCTCATGAATCCTGATTCTGAGCCCTGATCTCAGTTACCATGATCTCAATGACCCCAAGAGCTCAGGACTTGAACTTTGGGACCCTCCCACCCCTTGACCATTGAGCCCCAACTCTGTGACTCTGAAATTTAACATCATGAACTCTATGACTTCCAACCCCCTAAACCCATTGGTAGGCCTCTGGACAGTGGGGAGACTTTTGGTAAGAGCCCGAGTTTAGGCTGTTTAGGCTCCGGGCTCCAGAGTCACCCCAGAGGGTACGTAGGGCCCTCCCCTGTGGTCTTTTCCCTTACCCTGAGGTTCCTTCTGTGATCCTCTGGGCGGGGGCGCTCATGGCCTGTGCCCCCATCCAGGAGGCCTTCTGGTGCCTGGTACAGATCTGCGAGGTCTACCTCCCTGGCTACTATGGGCCGCACATGGTGAGAGGCTGGGAGGGGGCCGGAGGGCACCGGGAGGGGCTGGGCAGGCGGGCAGGGGCCGGGGGACGCACAGGGGCAGAGCCTGGGCTTCGGGAGTGGACGTGCTGACAGACGCGGCTACAGGAGGCCGTGCAGCTGGACGCCGAGGTGTTCACGGCTCTGCTTCGACGGCTGCTCCCGCGCGCGCACAAGCACCTGCAGCAGGTGGGCGTCGGGCCTCTGCTCTACCTGCCCGAGTGGTTCCTGTGCCTCTTCGCCCGCTCCCTGCCCTTCCCCACCGTGCTGCGCGTCTGGGACGCCTTCCTCAGCGAAGGTGAGTGGGCAGCGGGCCGGGAGGCGTGGCCTGGGCTGGAGCCTCGGGGTGCGCCCAGGGACGGGCGCGCACAGGGACGGGTGCGCCAGCTCCGCTCTGCTCCACCTGCCGCTGCCAATCCTGGCCCGGCTCTGGGTGCCGGAGTGTGCCGAGGCTGATGGTGTCTGGTTGGCTCTGTGGGGAGCAGCCTGGTCCCCACCTGTGCCTGCCCTGCAATGACTGGCCGGCCCTGCCCCTGTGAGGAGACCCCCTGGGGGAGGGCAGGCTCTGCTGGGGGCGGGCTGGAGCCAGGGAGGCTCTCCCCCGGTAGGTGGGGCAGAGCTGGGGAGACCCCAGCGGTGGAGCCGTTCGGGGACTGGGCTCAGGGGTACTGCTGGTGACAGGGCCAGGGCCAGGGCCAGGGGGAGTGGAAGAGCACTCGGTGAGCCCTCGCTGGTGCCCCGCACGGCCATACGACCCTGGGACCCCTGGGTGAACAAGACCTACATTCTGGTGAGGGTGGAGATGGGAGCCAACAATAACCAAATTAACAAGATATTTATAGGGGCGCCTGGCTGGCTCCGTGGTGGAGCATGTGACTCTTGATCTCAGGGTCGCGAGTTCAAGCCCCAGGTTGGGTATAGAGCTCAAAATAAAAAAAAATGTATTTATAGATTGTTGTAAGTGCCACGAAGAAAATAAAACAAGGGATGTGACAGGGTGTTAGGGGAACAGTGGGAGGAGAGTGCTGTTTCCAAGGCGCTTTTGGCCTCTCCGTGGGGGCCGTGGGCCTGCAGGGCCCCTGCCGGAGGCCAGGAGAGACACTGTCCACAGGGTCCTGGCATGTGGGGGTGGGGAGAGAGATGAAGCCAGAGGGATCAGGTCAAGAGTGGGGGAGGTCGGGGCAGAGCTGAGCTGGATATTTTAGGACTTTGGGGCTCTGCCTCGGTACCCCCATCAGTAACCCACCTGCTTTCTGTTCTCTGTGGGTTGTCTGGCAGCTACAACCGAAAAATGGTAGAAATCAGTGCATTTATTGAGCATCTGCTAGGTGCCCTGTTGGCTCCAGGTCCCCCCCCCCCTGAGAGCTCTGGTTACAGGTGTCCAAGCTGCCATCTATGTGTCACCACCCCTCCAGCCTCAGACCTCGAGGGCTGGGCGGGGCAGTCGGAGCCCTCTTTGTCCTCTTCTCCGAGGACAGGACCAGCAATGTCACAACCTCCGTTTCGTCATGGTGATGACACGAGTGTTTGTGATCATCTCTTTACAAGGCATGGTTGTCCCTAGGCCTCACTGGTCCCCAGACTCGAGGCTGCCCGGAAGGGGTTCTGAGGTTGCGGGAACAGTCCGAGGTCACACCCGCACACGTGCCTGTGAGCGTGCACGCTTGGGTGTGTGCATGTGTGCACTATGCTCCTGGCTTAGCGGTGAAGAGCTCTGGCGAGAATCTCTCTAGAACAAGAAGGACACAGATCTGAGCCGGAAAGGCCTTCCTTGCAGGGACCAGCTGCAAAGGTGCAGAAAGCAGGCGCGGCGAGTCATGGCCCCTGGCTGCTGGCGTGCTGCTCTGCCCGGAAGCCTGTGCCGCCCCATCGCGGTCCCACTGTCACTCACTGCTCCTGGTCTGAGTCAGGCTGCAGAGCTGCAGGAGGGTGGAAGGCGTCTGGCGGAGGGCAGGGTCAGGTACAGAACTGAGGAGCGGCAGGGCTGGCCGTGCACTGAGTGAGCCCCCCGGCCCGCAGGCGTGAAGGTGCTGTTCCGCGTGGGGCTGACGCTGGTGCGCCTGGCGCTGGGCACCACAGAACAGCGGCTGGCCTGCCCCGGGCTCCTGGAGACCCTGGGTGCCCTACGAGCCATCCCCCCCGCCCAGCTGCAGGAGGAAGTCTTCATGTCCCAGGTGGGTTTCCCCGCCCGCCTTGCCTTCCACAGTGGCCCAGCCCCTGCTGCTCAGGTGGGGAAACTGAGTCTCGGAGCCGGAAGTCAGAGTGAGCCCCGGGGCCCAGTTCCTGTCCTCCGAGCAGCAGAGAATGTGCAAACCCCAGGCTTCAGGTGGCTTTCTACGGTTGCCTTAGTGAGCCTGGCTGTGGGTCCCTCAGCCCTCAGCCACTTCCTGGGGCTGTGTCCTGCCCGCCCTGTGGGGACCTCACGGTTTCCTGCCCTCCCCCAGTCTGGGCACACTCGGTACCAACCGCCCCCCCCAACAGGTGCACAGCGTGGCGCTGTCTGAGCAGGACCTGCAGCGGGAGATCAGGGTCCAGCTGGCCCGGCTGCCCGAGTCCACGTCCGGGCCACCCCCCAGGCCTCAGGCCCGCCTGCCTGGGGCCCAAGCCATCTTTGAGGCCCAGCAGCTGGCAGGAGTGCGGGGAGGCACCAGGCCCGAGGTGCCCCGGATCGTGGTGCAGCCCCCGGAGGAGCCCAGGCCGCCGCGGCGCAAGCCCCAGACCCGAGGCAAGACTTTCCACGGGCTCCTGACTCGGGCCAGGGGACCCGCTCTCGAGGGCCCCCCCAGGTCTCATCGAGGCTCCACCTCCTTCCTGGATACCCGGTTCTGAAGGTTGACTTCTGAGGGCATCATGGACTCAGTGTCCCCGAAGCGCGATCGCCCGATTGGCTGATGCCCGCCTCATAACCGGGCCCTGCACTTTACCGCTGGGATCTGGCGGCTCAGCTCCATGGCCAGGGACCGTGAGACTCGAGGAGGAAGGCAGGTCACGGGGCGCAGGGTCGGGGGCCCCGGCCTGCCATTCTCCCACAGAGCCGTCCTGGTGCCCGGGCCCTCGCGAGCGTGGAAGCGGGCGCTGGAGGAGTGTGGGGTGCAAGGCACCTGGCCGGGCTCGGGGACCCCAGAGGGCTCCTGGGGAGGCCTGGAATAAAGTCTGACTGAGCAGAAGCCTGGGTGGATTTGGACTGAATGCTGCCCACCCCCAACTATAGACCCACTGCCCCTTCCCCTCCCAGCCCTGCCTCTCCGCCGCCAGAGTTCCCACGGGATACACTGAGGCTGCCCATTGGCTGCTGAGAGCTGTTTACCGGTCCCAGGACCCAATGGGGAGCCGCCTCACCCAGCCTCTTGCCGGCAGGTAAGCCTCTGGCACCTGTGGGAGGAGGGCCCCCCACGTGGAGGCTGGGCCCCGGAAGTGGGGCTCTATCCCCTGTTCTTCCCCTCCTCCCAGGTTGGGTCAGGACCCCCAAGGGTGGGGGGGACTCTAACCCAAGTCTGCCCCCCACCCATGGTCCTGTCCGGCCCTCAGAGACAGCCGGGCGAGAATAAAAGCCTACTGTACCAGGACAAAGGAGAAAGGTCCCACGGGCTCTTGCCCGCTCCCAAAGCCTGGGTTGCACCCCCTCGGGGCTGCCGCCATGGAAACTCCCTCCCACACTTGATAATTGCCCCTGTGGGTGCCTGGGGTGCCTGCGACATGAGCCGTCACCAGGACAACAGGGCTGGCTCCGATGCCGGCTTGTGTTCCTACAGTGGCCCTTCCGGGGTGCCTTGCCTCCCTGGGGGCCCTCCCCTGCAGGGGGGAGGGGGGCAGGGTATGGCAGGACTCTGGAGTGCTGGGAGAAAGCGTCTGGACCCGTTTGCACGGTGGAGTTTTCAACCTGCTCGTCCCAGTGACTGTGCTGGGAACACTGGCCTGGCCGCCGGTCCGACCCCTGATTTGCAGTGTTCTGGTGACAGGGCACTCGCTCTTTCATATGTTCATTTGGTGCTTAGTATGTGCCTGGCCAGGCCCTGGGTCTGGGGGAGACTCTCCCATAGCCCAGGAGCCTACCGCCTGGAGGAGGGAACACGGAAGTCCAGAGCCAGGTGTGCGGAGTTTCCTGGGGGAAACTGAGGCTCAGGAGGGGAGCGCATTGGCCATGATCTCGCTGCACATGGCGGACCCCAGGTTTACCCCTGCCTCCACGTCATCCACCATGAACCTGTCCTCTACAACTGGGCGCCCACCCAGGTCTGTCCTCCTGGGGTTGCTCTCTCTCCTGCTCCCACCCACTTCCTCAGCCAGGCCCCAGCCTGAGTCCCAGCCCCTTGAAATGTGGGGCAGCAGCTGGACCCCTGGGAGTTAAAGAGAGCTTCCAGGGCTCTCCCTCCCTCCCCCTCCCCCCTCCCTTCCTCCTCCCTGTCCCACTAAAGTACCCGTAGCTTAACTATAACTCACTCACCTGCACTTCTCAGAACCCCTTCTCAGATCTCCTCCCCCTCCGCCTGCTGCACTGATAACCTCACTAGAACAAGGGGAAATGGAGTGCGCAGCCCAGGATCACCGTTAGGGGCAGAGCCGCTGGAGTTCAGGCTCTGTGCCTTCTGGACAACGCCTTAGCCTTAGGGCATCCATGCGGGTCGGTCGGTGGGGGGGACCTACCCCTGGAATCTGCTCCTAGACTCCCTGCCCTCCAAGGGCTCAGCTCTTCTGCTGGGAGGGTGGGGAAGCAGGAAAGTGGCAACCTCGGCCCTGGGCCTGGGGAATCTGTCATGAGGCTGGGAGGGGGGCCATGGTGACAGTGGGTCCCTAGGGGACGATGGTTATAGACCCTAGGGGCAAATGGTCTCTGGCAGGACTCCTCCAGCTAGGGCTGAATCAATGCCTTTTCTGCTCAGGGAAGCATTTTCTGGGCAGGTGACATTATCGAACATCTACGTGGGGAGCCTAAGCCGGGTAGGGTGTGGGGGTGTCAGACCAGAAGAGAACTAGCTCCCTCCTCATGTGAACACTTTTCTGTACACATTGTCCTCCCAAGGCTGTGCTAGCCCCTTCAGCCCCTGTGTGCTAGTTGGGAAAAGACACCTCTCCTCCAGCCACATGCGGCCCTATGTGGCAGAGGGGAAGTGACCACTCAGCTGGGTGCTTTTGTGCAGTGATCAACCTGAACAACCATACTTAGTAAACCTGGCAGCCCCAGCTCCCAACAAACCTGCTTGGAAAGGAGGTCTTGGGTAAGGCAAGCCATGTATCTTAAGGCACTTAGCCTGCAGGGACTGAAGCTGGGATGGCACCCAGAGATGTCCGTTGGCCTGGGTCAGGCCCCGGGGACAGGAGTGGGGGCCAAGCAAAAAAGTGGAAGGACAGGGCCCCTGGCTGGCTCAATTGGAAGAGCATGCAACTCTTGATCTTGGGGTCTTTGAGTCTGAGTTCCACGTTAGGTGCAGGGATTACTTAAAAATAAATAAATACACTTTTTTAAAAAGCTGAAGGGTAGATGGATCCCCACCTTGGTCGTGGGGGAGGGCACATGATTCTCCATCTTGCACTGCCACACACAGAGGTTCTCCATCCCCACGCCGTCCAAAAGCCAAACTCGGACTCCCTGCAAAGTCCCTGTATAGGAAATATCCTCTCGCTGTCTGAGCTTAATTTTCTCCTACAGAAAACAAGATAAAAGCTCCCACCCCAGCCCCAAGATCACTCTCTGTGCAGTGTGTACACGCTCCGGCAGATGGAAGACCCCCGCTCCGCCACTCACCAGCAGAGTGATAGAGACCTGAGCCAAGATCAAGATTCGGACGCGTGGGGTGCCTGGGTGGCTCGCCGGTTGAATGTCTGACTCTTGATTTTAGCTTCGGGGCGTGGGATCAAGCCCTGCATCAGGCTCCTGCTCAGCCCAGAGTCTGCTTGAGATTCTCTCTCTCTCCCTCTGCCCCTGCACTTGCACACTGTCTCTCTCTAAAATAAATAAATAAGATCTTTAAAAAAAAAAAAAGTCAGACTCTTAACCCAGTGAGCCACTCAGGTGTCCCCAGAAATGGAACCTGAAACAAGGATCAGGACTCACCTACCAGCCCTAGTTAGTTAGGTCTTCTGATAGATCTTCGCCATCCCCTGAAGGAAAGCGACCTTGCAAAACCCACCCATGTCTTATCTGGTACAACTTCCTTGTCCTTGCTCCGTTCTGCCTATAAGTCTTTCTTTGCGCACAGCTCCTCAGAGCTCCTTTCTCTCTCTGCTAGATGGGCTGCTGTCAATATATGAATTGCTGAACAAAGCCAATCAAATCCCTAACATTTACTCAGCTGAATTTCCGTTTCTAACTCTTGTTAAGTGCCAAAGCTCATGTTTTTTGATGACATCCGGGTCCCACCCCTGTTCCCACCAGTGGGATCGCGGTGTGGCTCAGGCTACCCATGCAGCAAGAGAATGGACTTCTCGAGTGACCACACCTCATTCCGGGGAGGCCGCCGAGCAGCCAGCCCTGGAAAGCTGTGTGGGGAATGTGGGCTGGGCTGGACGGACGCTGGATGAATCATTTCTCCCCTCTGAGTCCCTTCAGTGGTAGATCGGGGTGGTCCTCTGTACAGCCAAAGCTGCCACCTTGGCCCCCACAGGTGCCATGGGCCCCTCCATTCTCTCCCCCAGCCCAGAAGGCTCTCGGGGACAGCCAGGGAGTCTCCAGCTCCAGGCCCGGCAGGGAGAAGCTGTGGGCTTGCGGCTGTGAGTTGGAGGAATTGTAGTAAGAGCCTACAAGTGGTGGGCGCACCCAGGACCCTGTACTAATCCTTCCCTCAGCTCTGTGACATGGGAACTAGCCCCGTTTTAGGCAGGAGGAGAGTGAGGTTCAGACCAGAAAGGGGGAGCTAGGATTGACACCTGCCTACCGTGACACCCAAGGAGAGGGTGTGAGTCTCTGAATTTGTGACCGTGAGCCGGGTCTCTGCAGGTGTTTTTGGTGGATGCTTGGGTGAGTACACCTGGGTGTAAGGTTGTGTGTCTCAGGGAGACTGGGTGTCAGGGACGGCATGTCCAGCAGATGTGGTTATCAATGGACAAGACAGATCCGGCACACACCCCCTTTCCTGGGCTCACATCCACTGGAAGCCCGCAGCTGGGGCACCCCCTTCCCTCTTGGTCCCCGGCAGGGCAGAGGGTCTCCCAGGAAACTGGGACTGCCCTTGTGGGGTCCTCTTACTGACTGATCCCCACTCTGGCGGGGGCCAGGAGAGGGGAGGCAGGAACCCCACAGATGTACAGGGACCCCCGTTCAACAGGGCCTTTCTGGAAGAGTCTGCCATAGGGCAGAGTGCTCCTGGCTGAGACCAGCTGCTGGGGGGCCGGGCGTGCTGGGGAGCTCAGGACTCCACCCAAGGGCCGGACTCCAGATGGGGTGCCCCGAGTGCTCTCCTGGCCACCCCACCCCCAAAGGCCAAGGGCAGCCCTGCCACCTGGCTCTGCCCTCTCCTGCCTTCCCCCTCCCCTCCTCCTCTCTTTCTTCCCTCCCTCTTCCATGCGGGACTGTCTCTGTCTCTCTCTCTGTCCCCGTCCGGCTCTGTCCCCAACCACAGCCCTGTGGCTGTGACCCTCTGCTCCACTTGGTCTGCCCCCTCTCCCTGGCCCCACCCTGGAGCCCAGGTGTCGGGCTGGGTGGCGGGTGCCTGGTCCGAGCGGCCAGAGGGGGTGCCGGCTGGGGCCCCGCGCCGCCCCCGCCCTGCACTGGGCATGCCCCAGTCGCTTCTATATAAAGCGGCGCCGCCCGCTCCCGCTGTGCCGCCGCCACCGCCGCCGCCACCGAGTCCCCGCCGCTCCGCGCCGCCCGCCTGCCCCGCCAGCCGCTGCGGCCCTCCAGGTACCCCGGCGCCTGCCCGCGCCCCGCGGAGAGCCAGGGAGGGGGGCTGCGGGGACCCAGCGCGCCCCCCGCTGGAAGGGCGGGGTG
>LNAC01000014.1:5852602-5866378 GCA_002007465.1 Ailurus styani
AAACTTTTTTTTTTTTTAAAGATGTTATTTAGTTTTTGAGAGAGAGCGAGAGTGAGAGCACCATCAGCGGGTGGGGGAGCTGCAGAGAGAAAGGGAGAAGCAGGCTCCCTGCTGAGCGAGGAGCCCGATGCGGAGCTCCATTCCAGGACTCCGACATCACGTCCTGAGCAGAAGGCAGAGGTTTAACCGACTGAGACACGCAGAAGTTTAAACTCTTTTTGGCCTCTGGCCGAATTCTGTCCCAGCCAGCTGAAATAGGACCTCGGGGGAGGGCACAGAGCCCTCCAGGGCAAAAAGAGCCCAGCGCAGGTGGGCAGGAGGGGCGGGGGCGTCATTCAGGGTTCCTACCAGAACCAGGACCTTGAATGCCAGGCTACGGAGCCCGCCCCTATCCTGCGGGAAGGGCAGGTCCTTCGAGGTTGAATTCCTGAGGGCACGAGGAGGGTGCCGGGGAGCAGCTTCCAGATCCCGAATCAAGTTCACAGCAGTGGCCTCAAATTAAAGAATCTGAAGCCATGCTGGCAGAGTAGGCATTCTTATCCGCTATCCCACAGATAAGAAAACAGAGGCCAGGTTCTTCCTGGCCCTAATCTACCACAATGGCCTCCTCTCCCCTCTTGCACAGTACAACCACACCCCCTTGGGAATCTGCCCCTCCAGCCATTCTATGCCTCTTCACTCCCTGCCTTGCGCATTGTGCTCTGCACTGGAAATGTCTTTCCACTCCTCCTGCTGCCAACCCTTACAGTGCTCCCAGCCACACTCCCTTGTCTCTTCAGGAGCACCCTCTGCCCTGGCAACCACCCACTTTGTGACTGTGTTCCCCCAGCGGGCAGTGAGATTTGGGGTGCAGGGCCCCTCCTGGGTTCCTCCACGGGCACCCCCAGGGTCAGAACTGTTTGGGTGAATGATGACCAAGAGCATGATGTTCCAAGACACCAGGCCACCTGTCCCAGTCCCCAACCCTGGTGGTTTCCCTACAAGCTCTGGTCAGAGTGAGAATGAGCCCACGAGCCCTCTCTCTCTCTTTGCTCCAGCCCCCTCCTGCCCAGATCACACCCTTTCCCTCCTGCAGCCATCTTTCCTCTGGCTGAGTCTTACTCAGCTCCCAGCCTGACCATTGCCTCCTTTCGGCTGCCTTCCCTCTCCTCCAGGCTGGGTTAGATGTGCCAACTCGGCACTCCAGTTAGTCGATCATCAACGACTATTTTTTGAGCCCCTAGAACTGGCGAGTCTGTCTCCCCTGCGGGCCCAAACCATGTTCCAGGCCCCATCAGATCGCCCCAGCGTCCAGCAGGGGCTGAGCTGGGTGTGTTGTGCCCTGGTGGTTTCCGCAGCTGCACCTGGTGGAGTCGGACCCCAACCACTTTGCATCCCAGCTGGTACAGACTTTCATCCACTTCGACGTGACAGAGCACCGGCGGGATGAAGAGAACGCGCGGTCGCTGGCGGAGCTGGTGCGGGCCCGTGGCCTGCAGCTGGATGGCTGCTTCTCCTACTGGGATGACTGCCTCGTGCTCACAGCCTTGCTCTGCCAGGAGCTGGGGCTGCCCTGCAGCCCCCCGGCTGCCATGCGCTTGGCCAAGCAGAAGAGCTGCACCCAGCTGCACCTGTTGCGCCGCCGCGGCCCCCCCTGGCCGGCGCCCTCCCTCCACGCGGTGCCCTGCTGCCCGCTGGAGAGCGAGGCTGACGTGGAGAAGGCCGTCCGCCAGGTGCCGCTGCCCGGCGTCATGAAGCTGGAGTTCGGGGCGGGCGCGGTGGGCGTGCGGCTGGTGGAGGACGCACCCCAGTGCCACGAACACTTTTCCCGGATCGCCCGCGACCTGCAGGGGGAGGCCGACCACCCCGGCATTGGGCTGGGCTGGGGCAACGCCATGCTGCTGATGGAGTTCGTGGAGGGCACCGAGCACGACGTGGACCTGGTGCTATTTGGTGGGCGACTGCTGGCCGCTTTCGTCTCTGACAACGGCCCCACGAGGCTGCCCGGCTTCACGGAGACGGCAGCCTGCATGCCCACCGGGCTGGCCCCAGAGCAGGAGGCCCAGCTGGTGCAGGCAGCCTTCCGCTGTTGCCTGGGCTGTGGGCTGCTGGATGGGGTGTTCAACGTGGAGCTCAAGCTGACCGGGGCTGGGCCGAAACTGATCGAGATCAACCCTCGCATGGGTGGCTTCTACCTGAGGGACTGGATCCTGGAGCTCTATGGTGTGGACCTGCTGCTGGCGGCAGCGATGGTGGCCTGCGGCCTGCGGCCTGCACTGCCCACCCACCCACGGGCCCGTGGCCACCTGGTGGGGGTCATGTGCCTGGTGTCCCAGCACCCACAGGTGCTGAGTTCTACCGCCAGCCGCGAGACCCTGCAGGCTCTCCATGACCAGGGCCTGCTGCGCCTCAATTTGCTAGAGGAGATCCTGATGCCAGGCGAATATGAAGAGCCCTACTGCAGCGTGGCCTGTGCGGGGCCCACCCCGGCTGAGGCTCGCCTCCGCCTGCTGGGCCTCTGCCAGGGTCTGGGCATCGATGGGCCCCACTATCCGGTTGCCCACTTCCTGTCCCACTTCAAATAGTGCCTCTCTCTTCCTGGACCCCTGCCCCAACCCTGGCCTGGCCCCCTCCAAGGTCTCATGGCTGTTCCAGCGTGGTGGGGCCATCTGACACGAAGGCTGCCTGAGCCTGAGGGCCACAAAAGAAAGCATCTGGGGGGGGACACTGGCCCCTCTTGCTGTCAGTCCAGCCCAAAGGCCCCAGTCCTGCCCCATGAGTCTAGCCATGGAGAAGCAACAACAGCTGTGTGCACACGCACGCACACGCGTGCACACACACACGCACACGCGCACACACACACACCACAGGAAGGTGGGAGTGGGCCCAAACTTAGCCCCTCTTTGTCATCCCTCCAGGTCTGTCTCTCTTCCTGCAGCCTACAGGAAGAGAGAAGCCGCCTGGCCCCTGGCCTTGGACAAATCCCACGAAAACCTGAGACGAAACGCCCTGTCCTCAACCCCCATTTAGCAAATTCCAGGATATTTCTAGAGCCCGCTGACAACTTTGGCAGTGCCCTGCCTGCCTCATTTGGCCTGAACAGTAGAAGCAGAGGACGTGGGGTCTCCAGGGAGACACCACTGCCCTGTTCTACAGATGAGGAAATAGGCTCAGAGAGGAACAATGCCTCAAGGTCATACCACAGTAGCTGGGGGGTCAAGGGACAAGCTGCAAGGTCCAGGTTTCCGCTTTTACTAAGTCTTAGGTGCCCACTCAGCTCCTAAACCCCACTCAGCTCCCTGCCCTCCTCATTCACATGTGGCCTTAAGATGAGGGAATACCCCCTCCCATGCAGCACATGCCTTCTCCACCAAGCTTTGGCCTCTGGCCTCTGGCATAACTAACCAGCATTGGCAGAAGAGAGTCTGCTCTCCCTTCCTGATTCAGGGGACTCTGCTTCAATAACTGCCCCTGTTCGGCCCAGGAGCTGTGGCCAGCTCCACAAGCATCCCTCTCCGAATAAAGGCTTGTGAACTAATGAAAAGTCTGGTATCTGGTTCTCGGAACTTGGACAACACCCCTCAGGCTCAGCTAGATGGGAGTTGGGGAAGGGCGGAGCTAAGGAGAAAACACCATATTGGCCAGGCCTCTGTGTTGACCGTTAGCAGGGGCCTGCCATGGTTACTCACAAGGGGACCCAAACCTGAGGGTCTCTGGAGGGTGGAATTACAACTAGAGGGCCACATCCAACCAAATAACCCTCCTCCAGCCTGGAGACTCCCGAGTTCTGTCCAACTGAGTTCATATTTAGCCTCCCCATCCAACTGGAATGCACATCCAGACAGCCTCCCAACAGTCAGAACTCTATCCAAGACCTAGTGTAGCCCAAATTCAGAGTCCTGCATTCAATGAGAATCCATGCCCAAATCTAAAGTCACAGACCAGGTCTGGTGTATTCATTCATTCATTGTTTTTTTTTTTTTTTAAAGATTTTATTTTATTTATTTCACAGAGGGAGAGAGATCACAAAGAGGCAGAGAAGCAGGCAGAGAGAGGGGGAAGCAGGCTCCCCACTGAGCAGGGAGCCCGATGTGGGCCTCGATCCCAGGACCCCGAGATCATGACCTGAGCTGAAAGCAGAGGCTTTAACCCACTGAGCCACCCAGGCGCTCCATTCATTGTTTTAACAAAGTTTTATTAAGTGCCTACTCTGTGCCAGGTAGCAAAATTACTAGATGTACTTAAATTGGCAACGTAGCAAACTCCAGCACAAGCCCATATTTACAGGTGGATCAGTGAGACCCAAACCCTTTCTGGCAAGAACCTGGCAAAAAGCCCAGCCGTGACCTGAGCAGTCCCCCAGTAAATATTCTGACTTGCAGGGTCCTTGAGGCAGGTGTCCCATTAGGAAGACGCTGATGCAGTCGCGAACAGAAACGACCTGCCTTCCGCCACCCAGCCAGCGCACGGCTTAAACCGGGCTGGGGATTAAATTTACACCCATACCTGCATGTGCTTCTGCCGCATCCAAACTCAAACTCTCCCCAGAACCAAGATGAGCGCCTTCCAGGCCGCCCTTGTCCTGTGCCGCCCCCGGGAAGCAGTGCTGGGAAGAGTGAGGGTCCGGTCAAACGGTGTTAAACCAGCTTTGGCCGCCCGGCACCGCGGAACTACAGTTCCCGAGAGGCCTTGCGCCGGGCGCCATCTTTCCGCCCCGCCAGACTAAGAGGCCTGCGGGAGGCGGGCGGAGGCGCTCAGGCGTCATCAGCGCGCGCGGCCGCGGTCGCGGACTGACAACGTAAGACTTCCCCGCCGCCCCGCCCCCCGGGCTGTCAGTCTGAACGCGGCCAAGCACCGGCCGAGGGGCCCGCCGGGCCGGCGCCGCTATGGCGGCCGTGTTTGACCTGGACCTGGAGACGGAAGAAGGCAGCGAGGGCGAGCCAGAGTTGAGCCCCTCGGTGAGTGGTCCTCCCGGGCGCGGCTCGATCCCGGAGCCGATCCCATCCTCCAGGCGGCGGAATCGCCCTGGCTTCCCCCAGCCAGAGCGGATCAGAGCCCGGTCCCTATCCAGCTCTGACCCACCCTCACTCACCCCGACCTGTCTTCCAGGCCCCAGCCCTTCCCCTGGCTCTCCCGTTTCTGCCCTCGGCCTCTCCCCCCAGTGCCGGCCCGTCGCCCGCCGGTTCCCATTCCGGACCCCTTCCTGCCCTGGGCCAAGTTGTCCGGCTTGAGGGGGGGGATCCCGGTGCGTTCCTTGGCTCTTCCCCCTCGGTTTCTCGCAGGACGTGTGTCCCCTTGTCGAGTCGAGGGCGGCTGGCCTGGAGTGAGTGAGGGTTGTGTTGGGGGAGGAGGGTCTGGGCTGGGGAGGGAGACGTGGGGAGTACTGGAGCCTTGCCCCCTTTAACTTCTTGTGTCAATAGGCCTGTGGGACACTGTGAAGAGGTGGAGCTGACTGAGACCAGTGCGAACCTGGGCCCTGAGCGCACCGGGCCCCACTGCTTTGAGCTGCTGCGTGTGCTGGGCAAGGGGGGCTACGGCAAGGTACCGGCCCTCCTTCCCCGCTGGTCTCCCTGCCTCGGCCTTGCAGCAGCAAAGGGTCTCAGAACGAGTTAGACGTACAGGTCAGCCGGGCCTCCATAGAGCTGCTGAGGCGGAAACATAAAGGAGGGAAAGGCAGATCCTCTCAGAATCAGACTCTGACATCTTTACCGCCCCACCCTTGGGTGGGCCTCAGCCTCTTGGTCTCTGCGCCAGAGCTTCAGGGTGGAGCTTTTTGAAGGTAGGATGTGGAGAGGGAGGTTGATCCTGTCCCCCCTGCCCTACAGGTGTTCCAAGTGCGAAAGGTTCAGGGCACCAACTCGGGCAAAATATATGCCATGAAAGTCCTGAGGAAGGTGAGTCACTTGTTCTGCTGACAGATCCTCGCCCAGTGGCTGCCATTCTCCAAGCACGACTTCAGGCTTCTGGAGGACGGTAGCGAACACGGCGGAGGAGATGGCCCCTGGCTTGGGCATTGGCTGGTTTATTGTCAGTTGTGGTTATGTTGCTTTGCAGTAATTCCCAGCCATGGGCCATTTTGCCTCTACATTTTTGAGTCACAACTCAATAGGGGCGCTACTGGGATCCAGTGGGTAGAGGCCAGGGCTGCTGTTAAACATCCTACGATGTACAAGGCAGCACCCACGGCAAAGAATTATCTGCCTGAAATGTCGCTGGCGCCAAAGTGGAGAGGTACCTTTAGAGGATAAATCAGTCCTGGAGAAGGATGACCACTGGCAGCGGAATTATGGAGAAATAGAATGCAGCGATAACGGGTGGCAGAAGGGTAATGGCTGGAGGGACTAAAGGAGCCCAAGGCGCCCATTTCCTGACTGATCCCCGTCCCTTCAGGCCAAAATTGTGCGCAACGCCAAGGACACAGCACACACGCGGGCTGAACGGAACATTCTAGAGTCAGTGAAGCACCCCTTCATTGTGGAACTGGCCTATGCCTTCCAGACTGGTGGCAAACTCTACCTCATCCTCGAGTGCCTCAGTGGTATGAGCGGGGGCCCAGTCAGGGAACCAGGGCCAGGGAACCAGCCAGGAAGCCCTGGGAGCTCTGGGGGAAGCCCGGAGAGATGTGGTGTGTAGAATGGCTAGGGGGCCCCCACACCCATCCATCCGTGTGTCCATCCGTCCCTTCATTCATTCATTCATTCATTCAGCAAACGTCTGTCCAGCACCTATTGTGTCCCTCACCTGTACTGGGGGCGGACGGGAACAGTGGGAGTTTGTGCGGAAATCCAGTGGCTTGTTTTGTCCATTTCCACTACCCGTTCACGGCCTGTTCCTCTCTCCTGTGTGCCCTGTGTCCAGTCGGGTCCCAGATCCCACTGGTTCATTCTCAGCAGTGTCGTCCACCCTCTCCACTCTCCTGAGGGGAGGGCAGGGGGGGTCTGGTTTCCTAACTGGGCCTGAGGCCTTCAGCTCACCTTCTTCTACAAACTTCCAGACTCATCGTCTCAGCACAGAATTGTCCCCAACGCTCCTACTCATAATTACACTTGTAACTGCCCCGATGAAGCCAGGCCTCCTTGGCCTGGTGCCCCCTGTTGGCCATGAAGCGTTGGGGCCCGCTTCCCGCCAGGTCCTATCTGCACAGATGAGCCCTGTGAGCTCCAGCCCCCATGTCCATCTCAGTGCCCCCTCGATTCTCACTGTTACCACGGGCTGTGTCGTCCCCTTACGTTGGGAGTCATTTTGCCTCCTCTGTGAGATTTTTTGGCACTAAGCTCTTGGAGCTCTTGCCTCAGTCTGGCATATGAGAGCACCCGTGTGCCTGTCTGTCTCCCCATTAGACTGAGCATCCTGAGGGCAATGGCTGGGTCTCTTCATCTCCGTGTCCCCAGCTTCACCCAGCACAGGGCCAGACACCGAGTAGGCGTCGGTAGATGTTTGCTGAATTGAGTTGAATCCCCACGGCAGCTCGGTGAGGCAGGTAGGGCCGGAATTATGAGTCCCACTCTCCCCAAGAAGAAACCGAGATTCAGAGAGCAAAGGTGCTTGTTCCCAGCACACAGCTGCTGACATGTTGTTTGTGTCACAGGCGGTGAGCTCTTCACGCATCTGGAGCGAGAGGGCATCTTCCTGGAAGACACGGCCTGGTAGGTGTTACTTCCTGGCTCTCTGGAGGGGCTGCAGGGATCCTCTTCCCCCCGCCGAGCACAGCCCCACGCCTACCCTTGCCTTCGCCCTGTCCTGTCTCTGCAGTTTCTACTTGGCGGAGATCACACTGGCCCTGGGCCACCTGCACTCCCAAGGCATCATCTACCGGGACCTCAAACCTGAGAACATCATGCTCAACAGCCAGGGTGCGCGTGCGTGCACCCCTCCCCCACCCATGCACCTGCATGTGCTGCGTGGGTACCAGCAGGGAGGGCTGAGGAGCACCGTGCGGTGGGCCAGGGCCTGACCACCCTGCCCCCCCCCATCCTCCTCAGGCCACATCAAACTGACAGACTTTGGACTCTGCAAGGAGTCCATCCACGAGGACGCGGTCACCCACACTTTCTGTGGCACCATTGAATACATGTAAGCAGCAGCTGGCTGGGACCAGGGGTCGGGAGGACTGCCAGGAAGGGCCCGGCCCGACTGATGGTTTCCCCCCCGGCCCCCAGGGCCCCTGAGATTCTGGTACGCAGTGGCCACAACCGGGCGGTGGACTGGTGGAGCCTGGGGGCCCTGATGTATGACATGCTCACTGGATCGGCAAGTCCAGCCTCCTTGGGAGGAGGGGGTGGGAGTGGGGTGGGAGAGGGTCCCCATCCCAGGGCAGGGGCAGGGCCTGGAGGGAGGCCCGCAAGTCTCTCACCCTCTGCCTCCTGCAGCCACCCTTCACTGCGGAGAACCGGAAGAAAACCATGGACAAGATCATCAAAGGGAAGCTGACACTGCCCCCCTACCTCACCCCAGATGCCCGGGACCTTGTCAAAAAGGTGGGTTTCCTCTGTCCTTGGTCCGGCCCTCAGTGTCTTCTAGGCCCTGCCTGGAATCCTGAGTTTCTCTGGGCTGCGGGACACCCCCACCTGCACAGTATGCCTTGGGGATGAAGGAGCACTGGCTTTGGGGTCCAAGACACCGAGCTGGGGCCCTCACTCTGTAGCAGACCAGCTGCTGACCTTGCTGCACGCAGCCCTAGTCCCAGGTCCTAATCAGCAGAACATTCACGATGAGCTAGCTGCTCTCCTATCGGGAAGGCATTCGTTGGGGGTAAAAGTGGGTGGCTGGGCTCAGAGATCGGACCCCATAGCAGGGCCCTGGAGTGATGCCTGTGACCAGGTGCCTTTGCGAAGGCTTCATGCAGAAGGGCCCGTCAGACCAAACCTTGGAAGGCCTAAGATTGTCTGTAGGTGGAGACCAACTCCAGAGGCCTTCCCCCTACTGTCTCTCTCTCTCTCTCTCTCTCTCTCACACACACACACACACACACACACACACACACACCCTCACCTTTCCCTGCCCAGCCCACCCTGAGGAACACGGAGGAACACACAATCAGTGCCTCTCCCCCAGAGCCTCACCCTCTGCCCTTGCCCTGCAGTTTCTGAAGCGGAATCCCAGCCAGCGGATCGGGGGTGGCCCCGGGGATGCCGCTGATGTGCAGGTAGGTCTGGGGCCAGGAGGGGGCAGGTCGGAGCCCCCAAAGGTGCCAGGAGTCAGGCAAGGCCTTAGGGCAGAGGGAGTTCCTGCGGGAGCCAAGGAGGGTGAAATGATGGGATGTTTAGGGGCCCTGTACCCACAGAGGCACCCCTTCTTCCGGCACGTTAATTGGGACGACCTCCTGGCTCGCCGCGTCGACCCGCCTTTCAGGCCCTCTCTGGTAAGTGGAGGACCCACTGGTCCGGGGGCGGGTGGAGGACCCGTCTTGGATGCCCCCTGACCCCTTCTCGCCACTTGGGTCTGCCCACAGCAGTCAGAGGAGGACGTGAGTCAGTTTGACACCCACTTCACGCGGCAGACGCCGGTGGACAGTCCCGATGACACGGCCCTCAGCGAGAGCGCCAACCAGGCCTTCCTGGTGAGGTCCTGGGTGGCCTGAGGTTATGGGGGCCCGGGCAGGATTGTGGCACAGGAGAGGCGGACACTGAGTGTCGTCTGCGCCCTGCCCCCCCAGGGCTTCACATATGTGGCCCCCTCCGTCCTGGACAGCATCAAGGAGGGCTTCTCCTTCCAGCCCAAGCTGCGCTCCCCCAGGCGCCTCAACAGCAGCCCCCGGACCCCCGTCAGGTACCACAGGGCACAGGGGAGAGTGCGGCTGGGTCGGGAGGCCGGTTTGGGCTTTGGCTCTGCCACCCCATCCCAGGGCTGCTGCCTCTCAGTGCTGGTCTCTGTTTTCCCACCCGCCCCTGGGGACCCCTTGTGGCAGGGGCCGCCTGGCTGGTCACTTGACCTCACAGCCTCTGTGCCTAGGCGGGGCGGGCTGGGGCACGGTGGCTTTCTGACCCCAGGGCTGGTGTGTGCTGACTCAGCCTTGGTTCCCCCTGCAGCCCCCTGAAGTTCTCGCCCTTTGAGGGATTCCGGCCCAGCTCTGGCCCACTGGAGCCCACGGAGCCCCCTCTACCTCCTCTCCTGCCGCCGCCACCGCTGCCACCCGCGAGCACTGCCCCCCTCCCCATCCGACCCCCCTCAGGGACCAAGAAGTCTAAGAGGGGCCGTGGGCGCCCAGGCCGCTAGGAGGTTGGGGGCCTCTGAGGGCAGGTGGGACCCTGGGCCTGTTCCAGAGACCTGGAGGTGTGTGCACGGGTCCAGGAGTGTGTGTGTGTGTGTGTGTGTGAGAGAGCGTGTCTCTGCTGGGGGTGGCTGTCCCCCTGAACCGTGCCCACGAAGGGCCACAGGCTCTGGCTGTCAGGGAAGCAGGCTTGCCGCCCAGATGGCCTGCAGTTGAGTTGTGCCCTTGGAGAATTAAAATATCGAATCATGGCACTGACCTGGCTCTCCCCTTGGACTTCTGGGGAGAGGATCCGGGGAGGGGGTGTTGTACTGGGAGGAGCCCCTGCTCAGAGACGGGAAGGGTCAGTACAGGACCACAGAGCCACAGAGCTGGAGGGGTTTTATTTTTTAATCTATTTTTAAAATTTATTTATTTGAGAGAGATCACAAGTAAGCAGAGAGGCAGGCAGAGAGAGAGAGGAGGAAGCAGGCTCCCCGCTGAGCAGAGAGCCCGATGCGGGCCTCGATCCCAGGACCCTGAGATCATGACCTGAGCCGAAGGCAGAGGCTTTAACCCACTGAGCCACCCAGGCGCCCGCTGGAGGGGTTTTCTTTCAGATGGCAGTCCAGTGCCCCTTCCTGGTGGGGACAGGGCCGCACAGCTTCGGGTCTGGGGCTCTTCATGGCGGGCTGTGGCTGATGCTGGCTCCAGGGCGGCTGGGGACACAGAGGCACGGTGATGGGGTCGGGCCACCACAGTGGCTCTTACAGAGCGGTGACGTGGAGGCCCTGGCCCCCAGCCGCTTCGGTGCTGTCGTCCCAGGCCGCGCTGCCGGCAAAGGCGTGCAGGTCGCTCAGCAGGGCCTCGGCGCTGCCCCCCGAGCCCGCTGGCCCCTGGGAGCTGAGGCCCAGGCCCGCTTCGGTGTTACTGTCACGTGCTTCGTCCGCCGGCTCGGGGGCCTGCCGGGGGCCGGGCCCCGCTCCGCCTGGCTGCTCCTTCTCCTCCCGGGACTCTGTCTCCTCCGGGCCCCCCACCAGGTGGTAGTCCTCTTCCGCGTCCTGCGCGTCCTGCTGCCGCTCGGCGTCCTCATCAGGCGACTCCGACTCGGCCTGGGCCTGGAGCCAGCGGCCTGGCGGGCTGGCCCAGAGCAGGCGGCGCGTGCGGCCCCAGAGCGCGGCGCCCAGGCGGGCCGGGTGGTAGTAGCCCCCCGAGTCCCGGCTGAGGCGGCGCCAGGCCAGCGCCAGGCCGGTGGCCAGCAGCAGCAGCAGCAGCAGCAGCAGCACAATGACAGTGATGGAGCCGGAGCCCTCCCTGTCCTTGGCGCCGCTGCCCGAGCCCAGGACCCCTGGCAGGACCAGCAGGGTCCCGAGCCCTAGCGCACAGGGCAGGTCCTGTGGGGAGACAGGCGGGGCCGCGTCACTGGGGCTGGGGGCGCTCAGGCCGGGAGACTGGCTCCCCAGCTGCCCCTTGGGCAAGATGGGGACCAGCGAGCACGAGAGCCCACGTTCTTGCTGGGTCGGCCCGGCCCTGGTCCTTCGAGCTGTGGCCCTGGAGCCCCTGACGCCTGCCCCCGTTGGCACCCCGGCTGCACTCCGTGAGCCTGTGCCTGCCAGGGGGCCGTGTGCTGGCTGTTCCCTGCACCCAGAATGCTCCATCCCTGGAGAGCCACATGGCGGCGGCTCCCTCTGCCTGGAGCGCTGCCCCGCCTCTTACCTCTGCCGCTGGCCGGCCTGGCTCTCCTTCCCTCACCCTCCTACTCCTCACACAGCCTGCCTTACCTGCCCCACCAGGGCAGGCAGCAAGGGGACAGGGATCTTTCTGGCTCAACTATCACCATTTCTGGCACACAGTAGGTGCTCAGGAAACACTGGTCAGAGGTGTCAAGACTGATGGCTGGGGCGGGATGCTGAGGGAGGGAGGGAATCTGCGAGGCTGGTGTTGGGGTTGGCTCTTCCTTAGGCGTGGGAATGGAGGAGCCAATGCTGACAACTGTTTACCCTCCACTTGGTCTGGTCTCAGAATGGGGGGGGTCCCCTGAAACCCCTCTTCCTCTCCCACCCACAAGACTGCCCCAGCTGCTGCATTTCCGTTCAACTCCCGTCCCTGGGGGCCTCAGGCTTGCAGGGCTGGGGGCCTGGGGGAGGCTGGTGCCGCTACCAGAGGAAGCCTGCGGTCGGAACAAGGCAGGTGGGAGGTGCTGGTGGGGGAGGGAGGCCGAGATCCAGGCAAGCCTCCCCTTCTCCCCGGGCTCTGTGTGCCCAGATCCTAGCTCACCAGCAGAACAAGTGAGAGGGTCTATCAGAGGTTCCTGAAGTGGGGCCCCGCCTGGAGAGGGGTGCTGGGGGCATACCCTGAGTCCCAGGGGGCCCCAAGTCTGAGGCAAGGTGAGAGGAAGGCCCACCCAGCTTCTGCCCTATACTTGCCCCAAGTCTCTTGTCTCTGCCCTTGACTGACTGCTTCTGCTGCTGGGCCCCAATGCGAGGGTCCTCCCTTAGCGCCCAATGCCCAGACATTCCAGCTCTGGCCTCCTGTGGCCCCCACCGCAGGACCCAGCAGGCCCCCGTGCTCACCATCAGTCCGCTGGCCTCGGTGCCTGGGCGCCCGCCACCAGCTCTGGCCGTGTTGAGTGGAAGTGAGCTCTGGCGCGTTCAGCTGCAGCTAGGGCTCACTGGGCGCTTCCGCTTCCTGCCCACGTACCCGACCCAGCCCTCCCTGCCACAGGCCCCTGCTGGGGGCCGCGGGCCTCTTGGGACCACCCTAACCCGCTAACCCACGCTAGAGCCTCACAGATCTCTCACCGGATGAGGCGGGGGCCGTGGAGCCCGTGGCCAGGCCTCCAAGAGGACCCAGGCACCAGGTCAAAGGCCATACAGTCCTGGGCACGCCAGTTTCTCTAGCTGGCAGAATTCAGGGAAGCAGTGACTTGGGGGGGGGGTGCTCATGGCCCCCGGCCCTTTCTCGCACCTGTGACCCTTGTGGGCCGGCCTCATCCGCCCCCCACGTTCTAGACTTCCTTTTCCAGCCCCACCCTTTGCAGAGGGCAAACCTGCCTTATAGAAAGAGAATTTTATTTGGAATGAAAATATAGAACGTGTCCCTCCCACTTCTCCGGGGAGGGAGCAGGGAGCTGGGGGGAGATGGTCCCTCGGAGTATAAGCTTGCTTTGATACAAAAATCCTCCACAGTGACAATGACAAGAGCCAGGCGGTGGCTCCGGCCCGGGGCCCGCAGGATGGGTCGGTGTGGACGGCCCCTGAACCTGGCCCAGACGCCCTGAGCAGGGGGCAGGAGGCGGCCAGCTAGTGGTGTGACTTGCCAGCAGAGGCTGGGTGAGGAGGGCGTGGAGGAGGAGGAAGTGAGGGGCAGTGGCATCCCCTGGGTCTGTGGTCCTAGGCGTCCCCATTCTCCATGCGGCCGAGCTGCTCCTCCAGGCGACCGATGCGATCGCCCTGCTCCTTGACCAGCGCTCTCAGCGCCCGCAGCTCCTGCATCACCTCCTCCAGCTTCCCAGCCTCCTGCAGGGACGCGGGGTGGGGGCATGGGTCAGGGGGCACGGAGTTGCAGCCCTCCCCCGATCGACCAGGCTGGGCGGGGGGGTGGGGGGG
>LNAC01000014.1:5871313-5892500 GCA_002007465.1 Ailurus styani
CAGGGTCCCTCCCCGGCGTAGCGGCGGAGATGGGGTGGGGGTCGGGCCGGAGGGGCTGGAGGTGCGGGGTGCAGCTCGTCCGCCCACCCCGGCCCCTTCCCGGTCCTGCTCCTCTGGCGGTGCCCTCGGGAATGCCAGGACTGGAGGGAGCCCGCCGTGCCAAGCCCCCCTCCCGGTGCGTGCTTCCGGGTGCCCCAGTCCACCCCCGACTCCGAAATATAGTGTCCGGTCTGACAGTCGATATATTCACGTGCCTCTTTTTAAAGGTTACAAAAGTGCACGCTCCCGATGAACAGTGTAAGTACAACAGCGGTGTTTTAAGGGGCACGCGGAAGGCCCCAGCCAACGCCCCCGTTTCCGATGAACACCCCTGGGGCCTGCTGGGCCTCCTTATTAAAAATAGAAATGGGGACATGCCCCCTGCCAGATCCCAGGCTAGTGGTCTGTCCGCAGATGACCCCTCCTAGCTAGTAGCTCCTGGGACAGGAGTCCAGCCTGGCCTCCTCAGACTGGCCCCCACCCCTGGCCGCGTCCCACCCTGGGGAGACTTGGGTGTCTCTCTCTCTCTAGGTCCGACAGGCCGGAACTGTCCCCTCTGCCTGGGGCTGGTGTCCCTGGGGCACTGGCCCCCTCCCTCATCTTCCTTGAGGTGATGATGGTCAGGGTCTCTTTCCCAGAAAAAGAGAGGTAGGTGGGAAGAGGAGGAAAGAGCAAAGCCAGAAGGAGTCTTCTCTGGGGCTGCAGGAGGCCCCACTGTGTCTCACGCAGGCTGGGGCTTACACCCTCTCACCCCCCTTCCCACTCCGCGATGAGAGAACAGCTCAGAGGGGAGGGGTGCCTGCCCCAGGTCACCCTACCAAGATTTAGTCCCCATCTGTTTGGCTCCAAAGTCCTTGCTTTTCCATCTGTTCCACACACCCCGGGGCAGGCCGACCCTTCCAAAAAAGGACAGGAATGAGGGTGCTTTGGAAGAGGGAATGCAGGCACTGAGCCTGTCTCTCCATTGTGCCCTCCAGCCAACAGCCAGGGGTTGTGTAAAGCCCAAATGAGACCCCCTACCCCAAACCCTTCCCTCGCTCCTCATTGTCACACTTGAACCCATAATCCATGCGCCACCCCCCACCCCAATACATTACCTTCCTCTGTCCTCTCCCAGCATGTGGCCCAGTGACACTGATTCTCCTGTCCCTGAAACAAACCCCCTCCTTTCCCACACCAGGGCCTGGGTACATCCTGTTCCCTCCATCTGGAAACTCTCCCCCAGATTATGAAAAGGCTCTATCCCTCACTTTCTCCAGGTCTCAGACCACCCCCCTCACTGGTCACTCTCTGGCCCTGACTTGTTCCTCCTGAATTCTCCTTAATCCTTATCTGATGTTCTACTATGTAATTATTTGTGTGTTTGCTTTTTGTCTGCCCTGCCCCACTAGAATGTCAGCAAACTGAGGGCTGCACTTTGTCCTGGTTCCCACTGTATCCTCAGCACCTAGAAGGAGACCTAGCTCACTGCTTGGGGTCAAGTCTTGTACGCTGAATGAATGCATGAACAGCAGTCCTGAATGTAGAATTGAAAATGTTCATATTCACAATTCAGAATAAAAGTACCTCTCCGCTGGAGAAGGGGTGAGTCTCCTGGAGGGCCGCAGGAGGCCCCCTCCCTGGGGTGTTAGGGGTGAGGTAGATGGACGGTAGAATGTCAGGGAGGAGCCCTCCCTTCAACCTCTCTGGCCTTGGGTGCGCATGCTTCCTCTAACACAAAACCCTCTTCTGGGGGTCACCCAGAGAACTCTTTATCCCACAAAACCTTTTGTAACACCGCTCTTTCTCCTGGATAGCGATTCCCCTTACCGGTGAGATTTCCCCTTGGGACCTTGGAGGTGGGGCTGGCCCACTCTCCCAAGGCTGGGTTTGCAATGGGGACCAGGGTTGAAGGCAAGTGGCGGGCACTGGGGTTTTAGTGCCTGTTCTGTAGGTCCTGTTGGACCTTCTAGGGGAAGGGGGAAGGGCGCCGCACCTGCCCCAAGGAGGACATCAGTCCAGACCCTGCCTCCAGGGGTGCGCACCCAATGGGGTGGGGCCTTTCTTGCAGAAGCGGAAAGCAGTATGATGGAGGGGACAATGCCTGGTGGGCAGGACGCTGCGTGTGGGCCCTAGTCCTTGGGCGAGTGTTGATCCCAGGCCTGGGCGAGTCTTGGGGGTGCCCACTGGTGTAATTAAATTAATGGCCAACAACTATTCAGCACGTAGTCTTTGCCAGGCAAGGACCCAAGTACTTCATAGAGATGTATACTCCTAGGGAATGAGGACCATTGATATGATCCCTATTTTACAGATGAGGGAACTGAGTCTCAAAGAAGCCAAGGGCCTTGCGGAAGATCACACAGCTGGTGAGTGGTGGAGCTGGGATTCGAAAAGCTCCCAAGGGGCACCCGAGGTCATGCCCCCCACCCCACAGGGCCATATGTCCCCAGAATGGAGGTCTGGCCGGAAGGTCACCTAGTAAGTGCTCAATAAATGAATGAATTCAACAAATTTGTGCCATTCAGAAATCTCTCTCCAGCAGCCTCACCATCCACAGTCCCATTGGCAGAAAATGCTAGAATTAGGCCCCTTGGCATTGCCACTGTTCAGCGTGCTTCCATCCCGGGGCCCAGTTCACGACAGCAGCAGCCCTTGGAAGGGGAACGCTATCCTCCCGTTCTACAGAGGAGAACACTGAGGTGAAGAGGGAGCTAGCAACCAGGACCCAGATCTCCCCGAACCTCTCCATCCCGCCGGCCCTGCCTGCTGCCTTTTTCAGATGGAGGCAGACCTGGAAGGGCCGCACAGAAACGTCTGGCATCTACACCAGCCAGTCAGGGCAGCTGCCAGCTGCTGTAGCTCACAGGTCCTGGCAATGGCAAAGGACTGGGGGTGGAAGGTTGGGGTCAATTAAAAAGGGGAAAGGGCTCGTGGTTTTGGAACACAGCGGGGTGAGGGAAAGCTGGGTGTGGGGGGGCAGCCAGAAGAGAGCGCTGCTGTGAAAGGGAAGGGGGTTTGCAGAAATGAGAACTTGAGCGCTTCCTAGTTTTTCTTGCAGTGTCTGCAGCTTGAGAGGGAAGAGGGGGCTCTGCCTGGAGGGACTACGTGACCTCGTGGGGGCCTGTACCCTTTCTGGAGCCGCTGGCCCCCGGAGCTCTCTGTTTGGCTACCGTCCCCTCTCAGCCTGTGGGCTGAGGGCAGAGAAGGGGCTCAGCTGGAGGTGGGACCAGGGCCACTCTGTAGACCAGGTGGCAGGTGGCTGGGGCGGGCAGACACTGGTCGCACCCTTGAGTGGAGGGAGCGACGCTGAGGTCCTCCGGAGCCATCCGAGCCACCAAGTGGGCCCCGCGCTGTTGCAGGCTCCCGGGGGAGTCTGTGGCCCAGAACTGGTCATGGGCACAGCTGATCTGCCCCAAAGCTCCCAGCCCCCCCCCCCCCAGGCCCAGGCCAGAAGGCGTCTCCTCCCATGTGACTCAGGCCCCTGCAGGGACGTTTCTGGAATGCCGTGAGGGAAGGACTTCTGTTCAGAGGGCCTACTGTGTGCCAGGCTCTAGCTGAGTGCCTCACAAGCTTTCCGACTTAACCCTCCCCTGGCGGATGCAACAGAAGCTCAGGGGGTGAAGAGGCTTATCCAGGGTCACGGGAGCCTGAGTGGAATCCGGGCTTGGTAGCTCTGGTCCCCGCTCCCACTGCCTTGCTGAGGAAAGCCCGCCGCTGGTCTCACTACCTGTTGGGGGCAGGGGGCCCGGCCCGCCTGCGTGGGCTCCCAGGGCCCCAGGGTCCCGCTGGCTCTTGAATGCCATCCCTCTCTGCAGGGACTTGTCCTGTGGCCTCCTCGTGTGCCCCGGTTAGAGGGTGAGACAGGGAGGAGAGGAGGGAGGGAAGGATCAAAGGGAGGTCAGTCCAAGCCCGGGGAAGTCCCCCCTGCTGGCTTTCTCCTGCAGGACTGAGGCTGGGGGCGGGGGGGGGGTTGCTGTCAGTGGGGTCCAGGCTGAGCATTGGTTCCAACTGCTGGGCCACTGGGTATAGGGGGCAAGCGTGGAAAAGCGGAGTGGGACCTGCGTGGGGATAAGACACTCGCGACAAACTGCCTGGGACTTTTTGGTGCTTCATTTTCACTTCCCCAAAGTCCTCCTGCCAGGCCCAGGGGACTGGGGGGTTTTCCATGAGGAGTTCCTCCACACGGCTCCCCTCTGCTCCGACTGGCTGGTTCGTCTGTCTCCCTCAGGCTCTTCCACTGCCCTGATGGGCCTGGGCTTTCTGGGACCCTCACGTGGGGCCTGTTCCAGGGGCCTCGTCTGCGGGGACACTGCTGGGGCTTTCTCCCTCAGGGGCAGCAAGCACAGCTGCGTTCTCAGGGGCTTCTGGGGTGGGATCTGTGGAGGGAGCGGAGGAGGCTTCATCACAGGGCCTGGGGGCTGAGCCGGCAGCGGGTCCAGGGGTCTGGGCCTTAAGGCTCACTTGTGGCTGGACCACAACGTCCAAATGGGGTTGGGCCTCATCGTTCACCTGTGGCTGAGCTGAGGCATTCAGCTGAGGCTGGACCACAAAATCTGACTGTGGGGCAGCCACAGAATCCAACTGTGGCTGGGCTGTGGGGTCCAGCTGTGGGGGGGTCACAGAATCCAACTGTGGCTGTGCTGTGGGGTCCGCCTGTGGGGGGGTCACAGAATCCAACTGTGGCTGGGCAGAGGAGTCCACCCGTGAGGGTGCCACAGAATCCAACTGTGGAGCAGCCACAGAATCCAACTGTGGAGCAGCCACAGAATCTAACTGTGGAGGGGCCACAGAATCCAACTGTGGAGCGGTCACAGAATCTAACTGTGGAGGGGCCACAGAATCTAACTGTGGAGGGGCCACAGAATCCAACTGTGGCTGGGCAGAGGGGTCCACCCATGGGAGTGCCACAGAATCCAACTGTGGAGCAGCCACAGAATCTAACTGTGGAGCGGCCACAGAATCCAACTGTGGAGCGGCCACAGAATCTAACTGTGGAGGGGTCACAAAATCCAACTGTGGCTGGGCTGAGGGGTTTACCTGTGGCTGGGCCACGGGCCCTGACAAAGTCTGGCCCCCAGAATCCACTTGGGTCTGTGGCTCGGCCAGTGTGAAGCTGCCGGGCCATTCTTCACAGAGAGCCGCCGCGAAGGAGGAGACCACAGCACGCAGCAGGGCCCGCAGGTCGACACTGGCCAGGAGGCAGAGGAAGGGACTGAGGCAGCTGTTGAGCAGGATCAGGTAGTCGGAGTAGACCAGGGCTTCCCAGAGCAGGTAGCCGGGGTAGATGTCCCACAGGAAGGCCAGGTACAGCAGCTGGGCCAGGTGGTAGGGCAGCCGCAAGACCACGTAGGCTGACAGGACGGTCTTGGCCACACGGGCAAAGCCACGGCAGGCCGCGGGCCTTGGCTGATGGCGGCAGCAGGTCTTGCAGGCGGCGGCCTGGGTCAGCACGTGGCAGACGAGCAGCAGGAGGAAAGGCAGGAATCCCCCCAGGATCTCGAGCATCCGCAGGGGCAGCTCCTCGCTGTCCCAGAAGTCCAGGCAGATGACCAGGCCGTACCACCAGTCGGCGGCCTCCGGGAAGACCAGCCAGGGCGCGCTGAAGAGCGTGGCCAGCACCCAGACCCCAGCGCAGAGCCAGAGGGGCAGGCGGGCCGGGCGGTGCCCCGGGTACCAGCGCGGGCACAGCGCCAGCAGGCAGCGGTCTACACTGAGGGCCGCCAGCAGGAAGAGCCCGGAGGAGTAGGACACAGCCCACAGGAAGTAGTAGAAGCGGCAGGCCGCCGTCCCCAGCGGCCAGTGGCCTCCACGCTGGATCTCTAGGATCTGGAAGGCCGCCGCCGCCAGGAACAAAAAGTCCGAGAGGGCCAGGCTGAGCAGGAGCAGGGCGAGCCGCCTGCCCGCTCCCTGCCGAGCCTGCAAGCCAGCCAGCCACGCCATGAGCCCGTTGGCCGGCAGCCCCAGGAGCAGCAGGGCCACCAGGAAGACCGTGTCCCAGACACCCTGGGGATAGTAGTCTTCATCGTCCGGCTCCGTGCGGGGCCCAAGGCCAGCGGCACCCGGGTCGGCTTCCATCGCGGTGTCCATCCGAGGTCCCCAGGGTGCCGTCGGCCGCAGAGCGAGGGCCTGATGGATCAATGAAACCATGAGGGGCTGGGTATGAGAGCAAGGGTGCTGTGCACCTCCGGGCACATCACTGTCCCTCTCTGAGCCTTCGTCATCACCTTTTTGGGTGGTTAGCCTCGGCCAGGGCCTTTAAGAAGATGATGCCACCTAGTCCTCAGACAATCCAGTTTACAGGTGAGGGAAGGAAGATTCAGAGAATCGGTGACTTGCCCAAGGTCAGAGGTAGGATAGAGGCAACGGGCCTGAAACTCAGACCTAACCACTCTGCCACATGGAATCTGAGGGTGCCCAAGTAGACTTGGCTTTCAAACATTTTTTTAAAGCTGTGAATGTTTTCTTCAAATAAAATAGTGCAGCGGAACTCCCACATGAACTAGACGGGAGTGCTCAGATTAAAAGAGACGGAGCACCCCTGAGGCTCCAGGGAGGACAGTTTGTGCAAACTGCTTGGTCGGATCGCCGCAGGCCCCCTACCATCTGGTGTCCTGGGGTTCAAGGGCTTTAAGATTCCCAGAGGGGGAGGCTCAGGGCCCCATGGACCCCGCAGGAGTCCCAGGAGCCTCCCCACCCCAAGAGGCCCTCCCCTCCAGCAAGTGCAGTTCGTGAACTCAGGGGGAGGTCTGCAACTCCAGCCAGGAAGGCTTCCTGGAAGCAGCTCCGGGCTCTTCATCATCCTTGACCCCCCCGTGGCCCTGTCCTCGTTCTCACGGCTCAGACAGAAGGTGGTCCTCTGAGGCCGCCAGACAGAAGGAGTAGGGGGCTCAGCAGTGTGATGAGGACAGGTGGCTGGGACCCCAGAGGCCTGCTGCCCCTCCCACCCGGCCTCCAGCTTCCCTCACGGGCCTCATGGGTGGAGGGACTTTCCCTGCGAGGGTGGAGAAAGTGCTGGTGGCAGCGCTGAGTCAGGGCAGGGAGTAGACACCCCCAAAGGCTGCTCCTGCCCGTGGCCCACCACTCCGGCCCCCCCTCCCTGGCTTTTAGCCCAGGGCTCTGGTCTCCCCAGGCCTCTTCCTCAGGCAGACCCCGCTCTGCCAGCTCCAGCCTCTACCGGACCAGAGCCCTGGGCCCCCCCGACCCCCACCAGCTGAGGCCTGGCTTACCTGTGAGGTGCGGTCTGGGGCGTCCCTGCCTGCCCAGGGGTCCGGCCATCCGCGGGGCCCCACGCCAGCGGGGCCTGCTGCATGGCGCCCGGCATGAAACCCAAGCTGAGAAGACATCAATCATTCATGGGGCTACTTGCCGGGAAACCCTAACCCCAGCTTAGCCGGGCCACCCGGGACCAGCCAGGCCACCCCATCCCCTTAGAGGGCTAAGACCTCCCCACCCTGGGCCCGGCTGCCTCTGGGCAGACTCTGGGTGCCCCGTCCACCTCCCAGTCCAGGGTCCACCTCCTCTGACATCGCCCCCATGTCCTTCACTCTGGCATTCAAGGCCTCTGTGATCGGGCCTCGCCTCCGCAACTTCACACACCCCCGCTCCGGCCACCATGGCCCGCCATGAGGGGGCTGCGGTGGGCAACTCATCCTATCCTCTCCTTCTCCCACCTTTTGCCCACACTCTGCCTCCCAACATGACTTCCCTTGTCCTGTCTCAGCTAAGTCCTGCCCATGTCACACAGCTGGAGTTGGGGACTGGAGTCCAGGACAGAGAGTCCCTGACTCTTCGGCAATATGGCCCCATTTTACAGACCGAGGGTGACCTTGCTGGGCGTCCCAGCTCGTGAGGGGTGGAGCAAGAGTCCGAGGCTCCCTGCAGCCCTGTGTCCTGGCAGCCCTGTGGCTGAGGACAGTTCCCTCCACCCATGTGGCTCTGCCCCTGGGCAGAGGGCCGGGATTAGGGCCTGGGCTGCCCAACTCGATTACCCTAATCCCCTTCAAGTCTCCATCCCAGGCCTTCAGCTGTCACGGTAGGGGTGCCTAAACAGCTTTATGGTTCCCAAGACACAGGGGTGCTCCCCGGTGCTGTGTCTCTGAGCCCGTCGTCCCTCCCCGCATGGCTGCAGAGCAGGCGAGGGGGCTGCATGGCCCAGACCCGGCCCCCGGCGTGCAGAAGCCTCCTGCGGGGGCCGCGGCCTCCAGGAGCGGTGCTGAGGGGCTCGCCTTGACCAGGAAGAGGAGCAAGAAGGAGAGGGGCCTCCGAGGGTCCCGGAAGGGTGCTGGCGGCTCTCAGGAGCAGACCCCTCTTCCCGGGCCCGAGGCCCCAGGGAGCAGCAGGAGCCCCTCCGGGCCTGGAGAAGGACAGGAGGGGATGGGTCCTGCAGCCCCAGGGCCAACTTCCCGTCGCCAGTCCCACCGGCATCGCCCTGGCCCCCAGCACGATGCTGCGCAGAAGACATACGGGCCCCTGCTCAACCGCATCTTCGGGAAGGTCAGGTGGGGCCCGGGCTAGGGGTGGGGGTGGGGCGGGGATCACACTTGTGCCCTTGGACTTGGCCCACCCTGCCCCTGGTCCTCAGGCCTCCAGCCACCTCTGCTCCAGACCGAGGAGCCTGAGCCGTAGGGGCAGGTTTTCTACAGTTTGGGGAAGGGTTGGTCTTGGGGCGGCCTGGGGAGTGGGCAGAGCCAGACTTCAGACCCAGGATGCTGTGAGAGCTCTGGGCCCCAGGAGCAGGGAGGGGGGGGTGCTCATCTCTTCTCCAGGGGCCCGTGGGATTCAGCTGCCTTCTCCTGCCCTTGTGGGACCGGCCCTGCCCAGGCCATCGTGGTCCAGGGCTGGAGGAGGAAGGATGGGCCCCAGGGACATGCTGGACTATGCTTCTGCAGGACCGCGAGCTGGGCCCCGAGGAGCTGGATGGTGAGTGGCCCTGGGGGGCGGCAGGGGTGGGTGGGAGGGGTCCCCAACCCGGGCTTTCTGGGCCTGACCTCCGTCCCCGGCAGAGCTGCAGGCGGCCTTCGAGGAGTTTGACCGAGACCGGGACGGCTACATCGGCTACCGGGAGCTGGGCGCCTGCATGCGGACGCTGGGTTACATGCCCACCGAGATGGAGCTCATCGAGGTCTCCCAGCACGTCAAGATGCGGAGTCAGTGGCTGACCCCCACCGCCCCAGGGCGGGGGGGGGGGAGGCACCTGGCTTCGTGCCCAGGCTGGGCAGCCCTGGTCCTCTCTGAGTCTCACGGTTTAGGGGACGACGGGGAGGTGGTGGGAGGTGCCTCTGGGAGTCTGCAGGCGTGATGGTGGGAGTGGGTGACAGTTTCTAGGGCATTTTGGCCATCTGACATTAGCCTTGTCAGGTGCAGGGGTCATGAAAGGCGCCAGTGAGCCAAGAGACCCTTGGGGCTCGGCTGAGGACCCCCTCCATCTCTGTGATACAAGTGATAAGACGCTCCCAGCTGGCTGGCTGTCTCTGTGTCTCTCTGACCCTCCCGAGGTCCCTGAAAAGAACCTTCTGAGGTTCAGTGAGGCCTGGTGTGACCAAACCCTGGCCTTTCCTTGCGATTAAGTATTGGATAGATGGGCACTTGTGATTATCATTAGCTAATTTGTCAAATATCAGATTCCCTTCATTCCAGGACACCTGCATTTGCTTTTTCTATGGTTTCCAAAATGGCACGTGACTTACGGTTGATGTGAACATTCAGTGCTACGCTTCTTTCCTTTCCCCCAAAGCTGCTATTTGGCCATTGGTGCTCTTTACAATCGACGACAGCTTAGAATCAAGGGACCACAGGGGCACACTCCTTAAGGGGCGTTTACTGCTGCCCATGGGGTCCCAGCACGTAAGAACCATGAACTGCCATCCCAATAGCGGGTCCTATTAGCAGCCAAGAGTGGGTCCTCTCATCCTTGCCCCAGGATGAGGAAGGAGGGTTCGTGAGTCCCCCGAGGCCATGCCCCTTTGGCAGCAGAGGCAGAGTTTGAACCTGGGGCTGCCTAGTTCCGAACCTTGGGCTCCTCCCCCCACACTTAGGTGCTTCACTGAGAGCACCCAAGCACCTCGCCCTGTCGTCCCCGCGGAGAACGGGGCTCCTGCCTCGTCCCCCCTCCCTGCAAGGGCTTGGATGCTGGGTGTTCCTTCCCGGATGCAGAGCTGGGGAGAGGCTGGCTCTTGTGACGCTTGTGATGTCCCTTCTCGGGCCCAGCCCTCTCCACTGTGACACTCTCTCTGCCTGGGTCCGCAGTGGGTGGCCGTGTGGACTTCGAGGAGTTTGTGGAATTGATGAGCCCAAAGCTGAGGGAGGAGACGGCGCACATGCTGGGGGTGCGGGAGCTGCGCATCGCCTTCCGAGAGGTGTGGAGTGTGGGCGAGTCGGGTGCTGGGGGGGCGACTGGACAGCAGACCTGCTGGCCTCCCATCAGGCCAGAGAGACTGGGGGCCCACAGCCCTGCAGATAGGGGGCCTAGGGCCAGGGAGGGGTTGGAGAGGGTCCAACTCACTCTCGGCTGGGGAATCCACCCAGGGAGACTTCCTGGAGGAGGGGGCCTACTGTCTCAGCCTGGGAAGAGGCGGAGGGTTTGGATGGGCGCAGGTGGGGCCATCCAGGCCCTGGATGTGGCAAGATGGAGACGGGTTTAGAGAGAGCCTGCTTTGGGTGGGAGGGGCTGAGCCCTGCTGGAATCCTAGTTTGACAGGGACAGAGATGGACGGATCACAGTGGCAGAACTGCGACAGGCAGCACCGGCTTTGCTGGGGGAGCCGCTGGTGGGTCCTGAGCTGGATGAGATGCTCCGAGATGTGGACCTCAATGGGGATGGCACTGTAGACTTTGATGGTGAGTCTCCTTCCCAGAAAACCCCCACCCCTCCAGCGCCCAGGAAGAGCCCAGCATGTCCTGGGATCCCTGACCTGGACTGGCCCAAGCCCTGCCCCTTGTTTCCTGTAGAGTTTGTGATGATGCTTCTCACCCACTGAGGCTCCAGAAGGGAGAACGCATTGCCCTCTGGCCCCAGGCCAGCAGGATTCAGGCTGTACACCATCCCCATGAGGCCCCAAAATGGAAGAGACCCAGTAGCTCCCAGGCTGCTTCGGAACCTTGACAACATCTGGTTGGAGAGTTGTCTTGTGACGTCACCTACCCACCTCCACTCTCACCTTCCTCCCACCTGAGCTGCCTGGAGGAAACCTGCCCCCAGCTGCCTAATCAGTCTCCAGTATGAGCAAGATTTTGGATCTCTCCAGACCTTGGGAGGTAGCAAGCTCCCGGACACTGTCGCATTCAAAGAGAATGGGAGATTTTGGTAGTGCGGTGAATTGGGGGGTGGTGGTTGGGTGCCTCCCACTATTGTGCAAAAATGTAAAAAAAAAAAAAAAAAAAAAAAAAAAAAAAGGTAACTTGAAAGAAAGCCAGGGATGACCCCAGGTACTAAAGACAAAGCAAGAACTCAAAGAGCGGGGACAGCATTGGGGGCCTCAGCCATGAAGAGAGGTCCAGGAGCCTGGGCTCTGACACTTATGTGCGACAGAAGACTTGTAAGAGGCTCGAGGAACAGAACATGAACCCGAGTACCTTCCAGGGTCTCAAAGGGCTACCCTGCTCTTGAAAAGAGGATTAAAATATATTTCCACCTACTGGCCTGAAGAAGTGGCAAGGGTACAGTTGTCCATGGCCTTGAGGGGAAAAAACGACTCTAAGGAACTTGAAACTCAGGCTTGCACACTAGGCAAGAAGCTGAAGAAATGGGGAGAAACTACTGGAAGGGTGCTCTTCAACCCAGGACACAGTGGACTTAAACAACAACCCTGTCACAAAAGGAAAACCCTATAAACAACTCAACTCAAGACAAAAGTTGGATGACTTACTGAGGAAGAGCAATTAGGCTCTGCAAAGACTTTTTGTTGGCTACAGTAAATGCCAGAAGACAATGAAATAAACTGGTCGTCAGGCCGAGAAGAAATGATTGCTGGCCAAGATGCCTATACCTCACTGAATCATTATTCAAGAATGAAGGGGAAACGTCAACTTTCTTTCAGGAAATAAAGCTTGGGGAGAGTTTCCCACCCACGTGCTCTTGTTGAAGGGATGACTTCAGTAAGAAGGAAATTCAGACCAGAACGAAGGCAGAGTATGTACTAAATTATGGTCAGGAAAGTGATCAGTAAACATATTGGTGGATCTAAAGAAGCATTAACTGTTAAAAAAAAAGTTAATTTGGGGATTTTAAAAATAAAGGAGAGACTAAAATAATAGACAAAATAAAATGGAAGATGGGAGGGGATACTTTAGACATGCTGAAATCTTTTTCTCGTCTTTCCTAGAGGAGGAGAGATTCACTGATCAGTTTAGAGTTTCTTAACCATTTAAAGGGATCATTAATGTATAGAAATAGAGATAGAATGTTTTGTTCAATAATCAAATCCATAGGGGAAGAAAAGAGAGAAAGTGAAGAATTCTTGATTAAACCAGTAGAAGGCTACAGAAGAAAGGAAGAAAGTAAAGAAAAACAAAGTCCATGAAAACATTAAAACAGAAGGTAGGAAGGGGTGCCTGAGTGGCTCAGTCAGTTGAATATCCAACTCTTGATCTCAGCTCAGGTTGTGATCTCAGGATCATGAGTTCAAGCCCCGAGGTCGGCTCCATGCTGGGCATGGAGCTTATGTTCAAAAACAAAACAAAACAAATAAAAACCAGAAGGTAGGAATAATCCTTAAGAAATAATTTTGAGCTGATTAAGTTTTTGGCCAAAAGAGAATCTCAGCCCCAGAGGAAAGTTCAATAAAATATTGGGTTTCCTGTGACTGACAGAGACCCCAAATAACAATGCCTTAAAATGGATAGAATCTTATTTCTTAGGTGAAATCCAGTTGTATGGTCTTCAGGGACCCAAGGTCCTGCTAGCTGCCCGCCATTCCTGGGGTATGCCCATATTCATTCATTTTCCAGGTGGCAGGTTTGGAGGCAGGAACAAAGGGCAAAAGGGGACAAAGAAGGTGAACCACTCATACCCCATTAGGTTGGGCTCCTCACCGGGTACACATAGCTGTAGCTGTAAAGGATGCTGGGAAATGTAGTCTTTATTTGGGGCGGCCACATACCCAGCTAAAGACCAGAGGTCCTGGGCGCCTGGGTGGCTCAGTGGGTTAAAGTCTCTGCCTTCGGCTCAGGTCATGAATGATCTCAGGGTCCTGGGATTGAGGCCCGCATCGGGCTCCCTGCTCTTGGGGGAGCCTGCTTCCTCCTCTCTCTGCCTACTTGTAATCTCTCTCGGTCAAATAAATAAATAAAATCTTAAAAAAAAAAAAAAAGACCAGAGGTCCTTCTACTGTAGGGCAGAGAGCAGACACCAAAGGGCAGACACCAGGCTCTTCCCCAGAGCTGAGCGCAGAATCTAAGACCTATTCAAGCAGCATAACGAGAATGCAAAGAGCAAAAGTGATGGCTTGGAAAACAGATTTACTAGGAGAAAATGAACCAAAAGAAGCTGGTATAAGTACAGAGGGAGCAAACAGAAATGGTCTATAAGGCAGAAAGCATTAGGGATAAAATGAGTCACAGGTCATTAAGGAAATCTAATGTTCCTCATCTGGACACAGCTATCGATGTATTTTTCAATGAAGAAACAAGTTACATTTAGAGTTTAGGTATTCATTATTCCCTGAGGATAGTGTCACTGTCGATTCAGTTGGGATTACATAAATTAACCAGCAAAATTTAAGCACACTGGGGCGCCTGGATGGCTCAGTGGGTTAAAGCCTCTGCCTTCGGCTCAGGTCATGATCTCAGGGTCCTGGGATCGAGCCCTGCATTGGGCTCTCTGCTCAGCAGGGAGCCTGCTTCCTCCTCTCTCTGCCTGCCTCTCTGCCTACTTGTGATCTCTCTGTCAAATAAATAAATAAAATCTTAAAAAAAATTTAAGCACACTGGTTATGTTGAAACTTTAAGTGTTGTGATTCAGTGTGTTCACACAGACCAAGTGTTGGCCAATTTTTTTCTGTAAAAGGCGACGGTGTGAAGATCTTAGGCTTGGAGGAAATATGGCTTCTCTCACGACGGCTCAGTTCTGTATCCCCAAGAAGCCACAGCCCACGAAGAAACGAATAGCTGTGGCTGGGGTGGAGATTTAGTAATTAGTTGACTAAACTTGATTCACTGATGCTGAAATTTGAATTTTATCAACTTTTATGTGTCACAAAATTGTATTATTCTTTTACTTTTCCCCCAACCATTACTAAAATGTAAAAACCACTTTTAGCTTGGGCACCATATTGGGTCTGTGGGTTATCGCTTGCTGACACCTGCTGTAGCCTTATAATATGATGGAGAATCACAACTTCTGGAATAACTTTCTGTTTAATTAAAATTGTGAGGGGCACCTGGGTGGCTTAGATGGTTAAGTGTCTGCTCAGGTCATGATCAAGGGTCCTGGGATCGAGCCCCATGTTGGGTTCCCAGCTCACAGGGGAGTCTGCTTTTCCTTCTCTCTCTGCCTCTCCCCCTGCTTGTGTGTTCTCTGTCTCTTTCAAATTAATAAATAGGGGCGCCTGGGTGGCTCAGTCATTAAGCGTCTGCCTTCAGCTCAGGTCATGATCCCAGGGTCCTGGGACCGGCCCGCATCAGGCTCCCTGCTTTGCGGGAAAGCCTACTTCTCCCTCTCCCACTCCCCCTGCTGGTGTTCCCTCTCTCACTGTATCTCTCTCTGTCAAATAAATAAATAAAACCTAAAAAAAAAAAAAAAAGAATAAAATCTTAAAAAACAAATTAAATAAAGGTAAGATTATGGAACGAGAAAAGTTCTGAGCAGAGTAGCAACTCTCTGTATTAATTGTCTATTTGCTCACAATGGTGTTCATAATTTTCCTTTTTTCCTATGTTCTGATTATATTCATTGAAATGTAATTTTACGTCTGATTAATCTGGTAACACAGACTGATTTAGGAGTTCCTGAACCCAAATGGTGCCTTTAGAAGTGTCTTGACTGGGGGCTGAGGGTGGGAAGTCTGGGTGGGCCAGGAGAGCGGGAGTGGGAGAAGGGGTCTGGGGGTTAATTCTTTCAACAAAGTCACAGAAATTTAAAGACATCGTTCTGGCTGCTGCAGACACAGTGGGGCTAGGCCACATCTCTTCTCAATGGCACGCGTGGCTCACCGGTGGAGACAGACTGTAAATGTCTAAGTATGTGAACAGATCTACGCCACCCCACAGTCCTTCGGCCAGCCCCTTGGGTGGTCAGCTGGGGACACGTGTGCTCTGTATCCTCTCTCCCTCTCGCACCCAGGTGTCATGGAAGCCTTGGGTTATGTTCCTGACTATGCCCTTGGGCGAATCAGTCTCTCTGGACCTTGATTTCCTCACCTGTAAAATGGGACTAAGGTGGTGATTATCAGAAATCACCTGTGTTAAGTGCTTAGCACAGGACCTGCTGCCTTCTAAGAGCTTGATAAATGGCAGCTATTAGGATTTCAGATTTCAGGGTTCTCGAAGATTCTTTTTTCTGGCTCTCAAGATTCTGAGATGCTTGGGTCTTCCAAAAGTCTGAGATGGTCTGTTTCCAATGTTCTGTGGTTCTAAGAGTCTTCTATCACTGAGGTTCTGTGATACAGGCCCTGTTTCCTATTGTCTTTGCCCCTACTTCTCCCAATCCCAGGACTTGGGAAGTAGGGCAGTGGGCGGAGAGGGCTGGGCTGCTGTCTTGTCATGGCCCACATTCGGAGCTGGCTGTGGCAGCCCAGGGCCCCAGAGCCAGGCTGCAACCAGGATACCAGCCTCCAGGCCCCAGGCCTGCGTCATCTGAGTGCCCTTGGCCAGGGCCGCCCGGGGCAGGCACCAATGCTGTGCCTCCAGGTAGAGAAACGGGCAGGGCTAACTCTGCTAAGGGTTGGAGAGGAGAGGCTGGAAGGACCTCCTTCGGGCTTGCAAGACAGAGTCGCAGGCCCAGCTCTGCCCCAAAAGTGCAGGGAGCAAGTCTTTGAGGATCAGGACTGTCACCGGTACAATGAGAAGATGGGAGGTCCTGGAGGCCCTCAGCTCCATCAGCCCTTTCTTCAGTTTTTGTGGGAAGGGGGGTGCGGCCAGGCCGATGGGCTGGGCAGGGCTGGTGGGAAACATCAATGGTCTCTTCTGGAATGAAGTACATTCTTTTATTAGCACGAAACACCACCAACCCAGCAGCCCCAGGGCCCACGAATAAGTTAAGGCACAGAACAGGCCAGGGGCGACTTTTCCAGGCCTGGGTATTGGGCAAACTTCCTGAGCAAACTTCCGAAGGGGTTGGGGGCTCCCGGGTCCCGGAGTTCTTCCCCGGAGATGAGGGAACCGGAGCGGGGCGGCCCCGAGGAGCGCCCCCTGGGGCCGCCCGGAGACGAGGCTGGAGGCCGGCTACCCGCCCACGGCTCACTTCTCGAAGTAGGGCAGGTAGAAGAACTGGAAGCCCCGGTGGCCCTTGACCGCGCAGTAGATGAAGATCACGTGGTAGACTGCGGGGCGGGGCCGGTCAGCGCCGAGGGCCCGCCCCGGGGCCGCCTCTGCCCCGCCCCCGCCCCGGGGGGGGGGACTCAAAGACGAGGCCGACGTTTTGAAAAATATAAAATTTTAATAAAGGCTACATCTCTTAATTACAATAATTATTGTACCAAGTAATTTTCCTTATATGAACTCTTTATAATGCATAATTTACAGTATAAGTAGAACAAAATGCCATGGCAAAAGTCATTGAGTACAAGANAGACACCTGCAGGAGGAGGGGCCGAGTCAAGGCTGGGGGCCACGGGGCGGGGCTCAGGGCTCAAGCCTGGGCGAGTCCCACGGGCCGCGGTAGAAGGGACCGTTTCCTGCTAGAAGGGCGGAAGCAAACTTCCGGGGGGCCTAGGGGCTCGCGGGTCCCCGAGAAACTCTTCCCTTGCGGGGGACCCCCGCTGCCTGCGGAGGTGGGAGGGGGCGCTCACCTGGCGAGGGGGCCACCTCCAGTCCCACGGCGACCAGGATCAGCACTGCACACAGATGGAGCCGGGAGGGTGAGGGCGGGAGGAGAGGAAGGGGCTGGCGCTGGGGCAGGGCAGGGGCCTCCACCCACAGCCCCCAGCAAGGCTTGGGCCCTTGGCCTGGTATCCCCCATCAGAGCCGAAGGTTCCCTTGCCAGAGACCCTTCCTGGGAAGCTCACCGAGCTCTGTTTTCAGACGGGGGCCCCTGGCAGGCCCTGGGAAGTGTCCCAAACGAGATTTTTCTCTGCTCCTTGGTGTGGCCTTTCAGTCAATCAACAAGTATTTATGGAACACCTGCTGTGTGCCTGGTACTGAGAATCCCACGGGAAAAGGCAAATGAGGTCCCTGCTCTCATGGCCCTTCCCTAGTGGCGCAACCAACAAGAACCTCCAAGCTACAACCCCGGTGATCAGGCTGCGGTAGGGCCCGACCTGGCAGCTTGGGAGCCTGGGGCATCAGGGACCAGCTTCTTGGAGGCAGTGGCAACTAAGCTGAGCAGGGGCAGCAGTAGCAACAGCAGGTAGCACTTAGTTACCACTTACCAGGTGCTGCCAGGCACTGGGCTAAGCTTGTCACCTGCACTGCTTTATTGTCACGGTAACTGAATGAAACGGGTACGATCGTCCCCATTTCACAGAAGATGAAACTGAGGCACAGAGAGCTGCATTCAGAAGGAGGAGGAGAACTGACTCCAGAGGCTTTACTGGGGGCATCATGCAGGCAAAAAAGGAGAGGAGTGCTGCAGGCAGAGGGAGCAGCATGGCAAAGGCCCAGAGTCTGGAGGGAATCTGGGGCTTTCTAGGAGCTTCCCGATTTCGGCAAGAGTGGAGAGGCAAGAGTCCAGGCTTGAGGAGTTTGGCAGGCCCCCGGAGACCCTGGTGAGGGTCGTGGACTTTGGCTGAGGTCAGTGGGTGTTGGGGAAGTCATGGCTGAATCAACTTTTCGGGCCCAAAGTCCTGGGTCCCCAGTTAGAAGATGGGATTGGGGGGAGGTGGGGGAGCCGGGCTCTGTAGCAAGGGGCGGGGGGCGATACAGCACAGAGGCTTCAGGGCCACCACGGTCTGCTCTGGGATTCGTGCCCTGCACAGAGCACCTCAAAAAGGGTACGAATGGGGGCGGACACACTACTTGCCACCTTGGCTTAGGGCTGAGGGCCCTGCCCACTCAGAGGAGGCGTGTTTTTCTAATTGCTACAAAGGCCCTTTACAGGTCTAAGGCGGCCTCCAGGTAATGTCCATGATGTGGGTGTAAATCCCAGCTCATCTATTTCCCAGCTGAGGTCTGACTAAGCCTCTTTACCTGCCTGAGGCTCTGTCCTTACTCCTGAACTGGGATGGTATTAATGCTGGCTCTCGTAGGTGCTGAGAGAATGAAAGGGGGTAAGGCAGGTGGCCAGTGTGACCAGTGCCCAGCTTTGCAGTGGCTGCTGGAGAAGCAGTGTTCCCTGCCTCCACCCCCATGCTCCCCATCCCCACCCCCGGCGCCCGGAGATGAGGCAAGGCTGCTGCTCAGCTTTCTGGCCAGGGGACTTAGACCATCCTGGAGGAGGAAAAGCAGCTGCCACAGCTGGGCTGTCCTTATGGGCCCCTCTTGATCCCAACCCTGTCCTTTCTGGGAATCCTGAGTCCTCGGCCCCATAGACCGAGTCTGAAAACATCTGGCCGTGCGATCTGCCTGCTCTGGGCTTCAGTTTCCCCATCTGGGCAATGGATGTACCCAGCGAGGGGTGGGGAGAGGTCCTCACCTGTGCTCAGACTCTGGAGAAGGGGAAATGACAGGTGCTCTGGGGATCTCTGAGCACCTGTCCAATATGGGTTCTGGGTCACGGCCCTGCCTCTCGCTTGCTGTGTGACCTCCATAAGGCGGGAAAATAAGCCTAGGCTGCACCTGGCTCAAAGCAGACACGGACTAAATGGTAGGGCTGTTACTCTTCTGCTGCCTGATGGATTCAGTGGGGTAAGTTAGGGGGAAAAAAAAAAAAGAAAGAAGAAAAGAAAAGTGTGGAGCACCGAACCAAGTTCCATTTCAATTATGTGTAATTTCCTGGCTGTGTGACCAGGAGGCTGGGCCTGCTCCTCCCAAGGCCTCAGTTTCCTCACCTGTAAAACGGGGGTGGGGTGATGGTAGCCAGCTTCCTCCTCAGGATGCGGGGAGGCTCAGTGTGCCCAGGGGGGTGCAGAGCAGGCACCGAGGGAGGACGTCCCCCTCGTGGGGGTAGGCAGGGGACCCTCAGGGCACTCACCCAGCCCCAGGAGCAGGAGCAGGAAGGAGGCCAGCACTACCCGGCGGTTCTTCTGGATCAAAGGGTGTTGAGTCCAGCTGGGTGGCGGGAAAGCAGGACAGGTGTGAGAGGTGACACGAGCCCAGCTCCCTCCTGTTACCCTTCCCCCACCCAGAGGACCGAGGGGGAGAGCCGGCGCCGCCTGTTCTGGGGCACAGAGCTCAGGGAGCATGAGCAGGGCCGGGCCTCACCTGCAGCAGGCGTGGTAGGAGCGCTGGGTGGTATTGCTGATGGTGCTGAAGGACCACTGGGAGCTGCGGATGGACGTTCGGCTGGAATCCCTGCAGGCCAGTGAGAGGCAGGGGAAGCAAGGAAGGGGTCGTGAGGATGTGGTGGGGGATGGTGCAGGGACTAGGGCTGGGTGTTCCTGCGGGATAGGGGCACCGAGAGGGGACGGGCCAACAAAGAATTCGAGGTCTGGGGTTTCTGTAGGACTGAAGGTGGAGAAAGGATGGGGAGTCAGGCTAGGGATTCCTGCAGGACAGGTGACCTGTGGGAAGGTAGGGGCCAGACCAGGCGGGGGGCGGGGGTTCCTTCAGGATGAAGAGCCTGGTGCGGGTGGCTGGGTAGGGCTGGCACTGGGGTAGGGTGACCCTGCAGGTCAGGGGAACCCATGAGGGGAGTGGGGATCAGGCTAGGAATCCTTGTAGGACATTGTGAGAGAGCTGGGTGATCTGAGGTGGAAGACTGGCCAGGGACCGGGGGGGACAGGAGCCAGGAGAGTAGGGCTAGAGGTCCAGGGTGGGTCCCCACCTGGCCCTGACCTGGTGCTGATTCCCCCATCCGGCTCTGGAGAGGCCTGGGCTCCGTCCTCATCGTTCTCCAGGTTCTATTCCAGAACACAGGGCTCAGCGGGGTTATTGGGCCGGGGCCCTTCCTACTCCCCCCTCAGGGAGAGGAGGAGAGCAAGCCCACACAGCTGTTTGCCTGGCTGCCTGACAGCTGCTCACTGGCCCTCCACCCTCCCGCTAAACAGGTTTGATGATTCACAGAAACTGAAACCCAGGTAGGAAGTGGTTGCTGGGGGCTTGGGGGGCTAGGAGGTGGCAGGAGCCACAGGGGCTGGTTCAGGGCTCCTGGCATGGGTCCCTGGGCCAGGAGTTCTCCCAAGTTTGGGAGTCAGGGTGAAGCTTTCAGAATGGTATTTCAGGGGCCCAGTACGGAGGCTCTGGATTTGGGGTGCCAAGGAAGAGCAGAAGCCCATGGTTTCCAGTTTGGGGCACAAGGATCTGGTACAGGTCTCCAAGAAAAGGATCCTAGAGTTGGTGGAAGTCTCTAGGGAGAATGGAGATTTCCAGTTTAGTGGGAGGTCTGGATCAGGTAGAGAGCTCCCAGCCCAGGAGGATCAGGGGCGGCGGCGGGGGGGGGGGGGGGATGGTTAGGTCAATACCCAGGAAGGGGTGGGGACGCCGGGTGGGATTTCCAGTTGGGGCTAGGAGACTTGCTCCCGGGTTCCGGTTCTGGGCTCTCCAGTGGTGGCTGGGGACCAAAATCAGAGCTGAGAGGGTCTGGGCAGGGCCCTGAATCAGTGGCCTCGTAGACTGGGGCCTCTAGACAGATTTTCCCTTGAGCTGGGGTTCTCCAGGGTCCGGCCTGGGGTCCCGCCCGGACCCGGGCTGGGGTTGAGTTGGGCCGGACCGTTCACCTGGTAGCGCAGCCGGGACTGCTTGTCCTCGTCGGCCACCTCGAACCGGGCCCGGCGCTCGAAGTGCAGCGGCCCGAAGCGGGCGACTCCGCTGAATTCGGGCCCCGGGCCCGCGTCCTCCAAGGACAGCTCGAAGGCGTCATCGATGCTGAACTGGGGCCGGGCGGCGCTCATGGCCCCGGCCCGCTCAGGAGCCCCGCGCCGTCGCCATCCGAGCCCGCCCGCCCCTAGCGCCGCGGCCCCGCCCCCGCACGCAGGCC
>LNAC01000014.1:5892668-5907833 GCA_002007465.1 Ailurus styani
CGCACGCAGGCCCCGCCCCGGGCCGTAGTCTTGGGAGTGCGACTGTCCGGCGCCTTGGCCGAGGCCCCGCCCTCACGTAACGGCCCCGCCCCCGCTCGCCGGCCGCAGGCCCGAGCTGCCGAGCGCCGAGCGGACCAGGGGGCGGGGCTTCCTTTGGGGACCGCACAGGGGCCGGGGCGCCTCCCAGCGGCCGCCTCCGCGAGCCACAGCGGGCGCCGGACTCGAGGCATTCCGTCCTCCCAAGGCACCAGCCTCCCAAGCCCGAGATGGGGCCTTCTGCACCCCAGCCCGCGCCTCCAGTACCGAGAGACTCCCGGGGCCAGACTGTGTCCCACCCCGACTCACCGCGGATCCGCACCGGGTGGGTAGTTTCTCCAGCGCCCGTGTGGAGACGGAGGCTCGGAAAGCTTCCGCTCCTCCAATCCAGTCTCTACTCAGCAGCCAAAGTGATCTTTTAAAATATATCTGATCTTTTTCCCTGTGAGTTATTTTTGAAAAAGGTTTATTTGTTTATTTGAGAGAGCACGCCAGGGTGCGAGCAGAGGGAGCGGCAGAGGGAGAGAGAGAGACAATCCACACGCAGACCCCGCTGAGCGAGGAGTCCCAGGACCCCGAGATCGTGACCTGAGCCGAAAAACCAAGAGTTGGCCACGTAAGGACTGAGCCACCCGGGTGCCCCTCTCTGTGTGTTATTCTTAAGTTAAAAAAAAATTATATATATATTTTTAAACTGTGGGGCTAAGTCACTCTGCATAAAACCGTCCCTTGGTTTTCCACTGAGGCTGGAGTGATATCTGAGCTCTCTCTGACTAAGGCCCACACAGCTGTGAAGCTCTGGTCCCTCCACCAATCCAATCTCATGGAGCCTCCTCTGCCCCTCCTTCACCCCCTCCGCAGCACACGCCAAACTATTCCCACCTTAGGGCCTTTGCACATGCTCTACACCTGGAAAGCACTTAACCCTGCTCTTTCACAACTGGGTCTTTATCATCAGTGTCCCTGTTCAAATGTCGCCTCTTACAGGTTCCATCCCTGACTACGGCATCTAAAGTCAGCTTTATCTTACACAGTACTTGCCTGAACTTATTTTACCCGGTTTTATTCACCACTGTGTCCACAGTGCCTGAATGAATGAATGAATGCTTTGTGCAAATCCCAAATGCACACAGGTGATAGAACCGGGGACCCCAGCTCACCTAGCTCCCGGGGTACTCATCCTCCACCCACCACGCTTCATGGTATGACCTCAGGGACAGAGTCGATTCAGTCCTTCTTCTCAGTTTAGGACACATCACCGCTATGAACTGGGGGCCTCTCGGTGCGCGCAGTCAGCTTCCGTGCACCATGCCTGGCACCATGTGGCTTGGCTCCCATGTAGATGTTTGGAATCTACAAACCTGGTGTCATGTATAAAACTCATTCTGCTGTTCACATTTTTGCATGTTTACACTCCACACTCGTGATTTCCACATGCCTCTCATTTGTTGCTTCCGCCAGTCCCGTGCGGTGTACCATGTTGGACATCCAACATTTTTATTATCCACGACACCCTTCAGCGAGGTGCCCCTTTGGCCTCAATGCCTCGTCACATCAGTGCCATGAACACCTTCACGCTACCTCCTAATGGACGGTGAGAGAATTCTTCTTGAAGTTAGGACTTCCAGGCCAGAGGGTACAGGCCCCCCCTTGACTTCACAAATGTATGAATCGTCACACTCACTGTGAGGGTTCTGGTTTTCTCTTAGCACTTGGTGTTCCAGCTTTCGAAGGCTTACAGTCTGATAAATCTAAAGGGGTTCCTAATTTCCATCCGGGTCCTCTGACGACTGAGGAATTTGAATGGCTCTTCATAGACTTGGCCGTTGTAGGGGTTCCCTCTTCTGCGAACTCTCTGTTCATATCCTTTGTCCATTTTTTCTGTTGGGTTTCTAGCCTTCTTTCTGCCGACCTGCATGTCAATATGTGGCTAAGTGTCAATGCCTTGGTGTGTGCAGATCTCTTCCCTGGTTTGTCTTCTTATTTGTCCAAGCTTCCCTTAGTTAACAAGCTCGGAGTCCTGGGATGGAGTGCAGGCTGGGGCCCTCGCCACTCGGCTTTCTTGGGCATTCTCGGGGGATTCTTGGGAGAATGTGGGCATTCTTGGGGAGCACAGCCTTGGCTCCTGCTGGGTCCCAACCAGCTCCTGATGGGGACTCTCGATACCAGCGCTGCCCAGGAGTGGCTACTTGGATGGGCCTCTCCCTCCTCTCCCACGCCTAGCACTCTCCCTCACTGACCTGCAGGGGGTGCCCCAAGAATTCTCCCGGGGCTCACTTGAGAAACCTGCTGAAGAGAAATACCGAGGCGTCCAAAGACTGTCTGCCCGACTTCCATCGCGAACAGGACCAGACCAGAAACTGCATAGACTTCCAAGAAAAATGGTCTGTTTGGCATGTTCGTGAGTCGTTTGACCCACAATATACATGTGACCGAACCCTTGACTCGTGATTTTCTATAACATATCACTAATTGGCAAAACGAAGAGTGGGATTTTTTCAGGCCATTTTTAAGCTTGAAATTATGTCTCTAACATTCTTTAAAAACTTTATCACGGGGGCACCTGGGTGGCTCAGTCGTTAAGCCTCTGCCTTAAACTCAGATCACGATCCCAGGGTCCTGGGATCAAGCTCCGCATCGGGCTCCCTGCTCCTCGGGAAAGCCTGCTTCTCCGTCTCCCACTCCCCCTGCTGGTGTTCCCTCTCTTGCTGTCTCTGTGTGTCAAATAAATAAATAAAATCTTAAAAAAAACAAAAACAAAACCAAAACAACTTTATCATGTTTTCTTGCTCCTACCCCTGGAGGAAAAGTATTATGCAAGAGGGTTTTTCCCCTCCTAATTAATTAATTCATTATTTTTAAAGCTTTTCTGAGATCAAGAGGTCGCGTGCTCTACCAACTGAGCCAAACAGGCGCCTCTGTAAGAGGTTTAAACTTACTTTTCCTCAAGGGTCAGCCCTGGTATGACTTTTAGTCAGAAATGGGTTAAACCGGAAGGTGTTTTGTTTCTGTCTTGAACGGATCAGCTCAGAAGGGATTTTTTTTTTGGGGGGGGATTTTTTTTTTTAAAACACTCCTTATTTATCCTCTTTCCAAACCTTAGTCTTTTACGGTTTATTTTATTTTATTTTATTTTTATTTATTCGAGAGAGAGAGAGAATAGAAGCAGGGGGGCGGCAGAGGGAGAAGCAGAGTCCCCGCTGAGCAGGGAGCCCGATTCGGGGCCTGGGATCATGACCTGAGCTGAAAGGCAAATGCTTAACCGACTGAGCCACCCAGATGCCCAGGCATCTTCTATGTTTTTACAGAACACCTGACATAAGTCCCTTTGCCTTGAAGTCTGGTATTTCCAACCTGATCTGGAAATGTGCTTCCTGAGGGATGATTTCCCCCTTCCTAACAGTTTAATCATCCTTCTGGCCTTGCTCTCCATCAAAGCCAAGAGACAGCTGGGCATGACACATCTGTTGTGTAGACCTAGGATCTCTTTGTGGTTCTACTTGGTATTCCTTAGCTTCCTCTAAATTCATACTCAAGGCCAACTCAAAAAACAAACAAGGAAAAACCTGGGAACGCACATGGAAAATAGAAAGTGTTCCTGTTTGGTTTGCTCCTTTTTGTCTGTTTTGCTTACAAGTCGTGTTGGTCTGGTTGCTGGCTGTATCACCCGAGTCGTGTGTCAGGTCCAAAGAGAGGTAGCTGCAGGCCACTGCCTGGTTTGCTTTGTGGACGAGGGGCTAGAGGGCCCTGGATTCCCTCATAAGAAGTTAGACATACACTTCAAAGGCAAAGAGGTAGATCAAGCCATTTGAAAGCAACAATTTATTGTGTTTCCTTCCAAAGTTTTGTGACTTCACAAGAAAGAAAAAAAGAGAAAAAAAGAAAGGATCAAAGTTTACAGACTGCTCAGTTCAGGCTAAGAAGGCGAAAGGGGAGAGCTTGTGGCCACTGGGTCCAGATACACACTAACATCTGAAACAAACTCCCCCAGATTCGCTTCCTGCTTTCAGAGAGGCGGCTTCCTTTACAGCCACCTCTCACCATATACTTGGGTCATTAGTCAAATCACTGCAATGTGACAGAGGTATTTTGGGCTTGGTTTTGTTTTGTTTGCCCCCTGCTATAAAACGAGCTTTTCAGGTTGTTTCTGAAAAATAAGTTGGTCAACAAGTTTATTTTGTTCTGCTTCTATTTGACATGCAAAGACTCATTAAAAGAAAAAAAAAGGATCCTCGGTTTTATAGGTTCAAGCCCATCAGGTTTGTGCTCTTTGAGTTTTGTTTGAAGTGTTTCCTCACCCCAAGATCACAAAGATATTCTCCAACATCATAGTCTCCTGGCCTGATAGTTTTACGATCCAGAAAAGTGTTGCAATGAGGTAGTCACTGAGTCTAGAGCCAAACCACTGGAATTCATCCTCTCCTTACTAGCGCTGAGGTTTTGGAGGGCCAGGACGAGGGTGAAAGATTTAAGGGGACATCAAAAGACCAAGCAAGATCAATAATACTTTCATGCATTACTTTTAAAAATAAAAGTTAAGACAAAAATACATGATGAACAAAATATCAACATTTATTTATTATTATTTTTAAAAGATTTTATTTATGTATTTATTTTAGAGGGGGCACCTGGATGGTTCAGTTGGTTAAATGTCTGACTCTTGGTTTTGGCTCAGGTGATGATCTCAGGTCTTTGGATTGAGCCCCCTCGGAGTCTGCTTGAGATTCTCTTTCTCCCTCTGCCTCTTCCCCCCTCCCAAATAAATAAATAAATCTTTAAGTATTTATTTGAGAGAGACAGAGAGAGTGCCTGAGTGGGTGGGAGGAGCAGAAGGAGAGAGAGCAGGAGAGAGAGAAACTTGAGCAGACGCCATGCCTTGAGCCCAACGAGGGGCTCAAGCTCACCAACCTGAGACCGTGACCCTACGTGAAACCAAGTGTCAGAGGCTTAACTGACTGAGCAGGTCACCAGGTGACCCAAAATATCAAAATTTTAAATAAAGACACGATTTGACTTTGCATGACTCACATCACTCACCTCACCCTAGTCCAGCCTTGAGTAAGTTATGTAAACTCTCCATGCCTTAGTTTCCTCCTTATCAGATGGAGGTAATAATAGTATTTCCTTCATAGCATTAGTTTAGGATTAAATGAGTTCATGCATAGTAAGGAGCATAGCACAGTGCCTGGCATATATAAACACTCAATCCATGTTAGGTATTACAATTTATATTAAGATCCTTAACCCTACAGAGTCTGTCTTTGGATGTGGTACAAGAGGGGATCCAGATTTATTTCAGTGTAGATTGAGCCAGTTTTCCCAAAATCACCGACCAAACAGTTCTTCCTCCCTCTGAACTGTGGTGCCACTTTTATCATATATCAAATATATCGTTGTTAACATACGTATCTATTTTAAGGTCTCTTTTGCATCCTTCGGTCTGCTTGACTAATTCTCAGTATCACATTCAGTATCACATGCTTTTTATTATTTTGGTCTGCAGTGTGGTTTAAAATATGACAAGCGGGCGCCTGGGTGGCTCAGTGGGTTAAAGCCTCTGCTTTCGGCCCAGGTCATGATCTCAGGGTCCTGGGATCGAGGCCCACATCGGGCTCTCTGCTCCTCAGGGAGCCTGCTTCCCCCTCTCTCTCTCTGCCTGCCTCTCTGCCTACTTGTGATCTCTCTCCCGCTGTGAAATAAATAAATAAAATCTTAAAATAAATAAATAAATAAATAAAATATGACAAGCTACCCTCCTCACCCCACCCGCCCCCACCTTTAGTCACCTTTTTCAAACTTGACCTAGCTTTTCATGCCACCTTTATTCTTTTATAGAAATATTCCAAAATTTTTTCCCAAGTTCTTCAGAAAACATCTTGAGTTTCACTGGGATTTCAATTAAGTTTCTAGATTAACTTCAGGAGAAATCAGTTTCAATGTTAAGATTTTCAATTCATTAAAAAGGTATGTCACTCAAGTTATTCTTGTCTTCATTTATGTCCTTAAAATATTTTCTCTCCAAAAGTTCCAGGCTGTGTTTTTACTTCCTAAATACTTTCTGAGTTTTATTGCTTTTGTGAATGGTACCTTATTTTCTATTACAATTTTTATTGGGTTATTGATGGTGTGAAGAGTGTTATTAATTTTTGGTAGCTTTATTTTATATAACTGTCATGCTGCAGAATTCTCTAATTTGTTAAAATAGCCCACACATAGGTTCTATTGAATTTTCCATGTAGATGTAATTACTCTTACGATTTATTTTTCTTGGTTTATTGCTTTGGCCAGGATTTCTAATACTATGCTAAACAGCATTGCTGTTAGAGAGAGCATTACTTGTCTTGTTCCTGATGTTGAAGGGAATGTGAATACTTATTCCATCATACTTAATCACATATGGCTTTTTATCAATCTGAGAAAGTTCCTCTTTTTTCCTAACTGTAAGTTTTTTTTTTTTTTAAAGATTTATTTATTTTTAGGGCGCCTGGGTGGCTCAGTGGGTTAAAGCCTCTGCCTTCAGCTCAGGTCGTGATCTCAGGGTTCTGGGATGGAGCCCCACATCAGGCACTCTGCTCAGCAGGGAGCCTGCTTCCTCCTCTCTCTCTGCCTACTTATGATCCGATCTCTCTCTCTCTGTGTCAAATAAATTAATAAAATCTTTTTAAAAAAAGATTTTATTTATTTTTAGAGAGAAAGAGAGAGAGAAGGGGGAGGGGCAGAGGGAGAGAATCTCAAGCAGACTCCCCTCCAGACAGAGAGCTGGATGCAGGGCTCAATCTCACTACCCTGAGGTCCTGACCTGAACTGTAGTCAAGAGTCAGATGCTTAACTGACTGAGCCACCCAGGCACCCCACCTAACTTGTAGTTTTTATCATAAATAGTCATAAAACTTCATCAAATACTTTTCCTGAACATTTGGAGATAACCATATGTGTTTTCTCCTTTAGTTCATTGATGTGATGAATTATAATGATAGATGTTTCCATTCTAAACCAGTCTTACATTACTGGAATGAACTGTACTTGATCTGGATGCTTTTTTGTTTCTTTTTGAAAAAAGTTTTAGGGTGCCTCGGCGGCTTACTCAGCAAAGCATCTGTCTTTGGCTCATGTCATGATCTCAGGGTCCTGGGATGGAGCCCTGAGTGGGGCACCCTGCTCATTAGGGAGTCTGCTTCTCCCTCTCCCTCTGTTCCCCCCCCCCACTGTGCTCTCTCTTTCTCTCTCAAATAAATAAAAGATCTTTAAAAAAAGTTTAATTTTTAATTGTCAGAAAATACACATAAAATTTACTATCTTAAACATTTTAAAGTACACAGTTCAGTAGTGTTAAGTATATTCACATTGTTATACAATCTCTAGGACCTTTTCATATTGTAAAACTGAAACTCTATACTCATTAAACAACAAATCTTCATTTGCCTCTCTCCCACCAACCACCATTCAACTTTGCCTCTATGAATTTAACTGTTCTAGGTACTTCATATAAATGGAATTATATAGGGGCACCTGAGCGGCTCAGAGGGTTAAAGCCTCTGCCTTCAGCTCAGGTCATGATCTCAGGGTCCTGGGATTGAGCCCCGCATCATCACATCATTGGGCTCCCTACTCAGCAGGGAGCCTGCTTCCTCCTCTCTCTCTGCCTGTCTCTCTGCCTACCTGTAATCTCTCTCTGTCAAATAAATAAATAAGATCTTTAAAAAAAATGGAATTATATAGTACTTGTCTTTTTGTGAATGACATTCACTTAGCATATTGATGCATTTTTGTGCACACTAGTGGTTTCAATTAGCTTAATATTTTATTTTGTATTTTTCATATCTGTGTATCAGTAAAATGGGCCTATACCTTTCTTGTCTTTTTTTTAAATTTTATTTTATTATTATTTGCCCCAGGGGTACAGGTCTGTGAATCATCAGGCTTACACCTTTCACAGCACTCACCATAGCACATACCTTCCCCAATGTCCATAACCCATCCACCCTATCCCACCCTCCCACCCCTCAGTTTCTTGTCTTATGGTATACTTATCTGGTTCGGGAATCAAGATTAAGTTACCGTCATAGAATATACTGGTCAGCATTTCCTCTTTTTCCATTTTCTGGAACAATTTGTATAAGATACAGGCTTCAAAATTGCTTCAAAATTTGGCACAGCTTGGCCGTGAAACTTCCTGTGTTGGTATAAAGCAAAAGCAAAAACCAGACAAAGCACATTTCCCTTTCACCTCTGAGGTCCCGCCCCTCTCAGGGGACTGCTTGTGGACAATGAACCAGTGTCAACGTCTGAAGCACTTAACACCTGGTCAGAGGAGAGGAACAATAACCCTTTCCAGTTAGGAGGGTAGGATGAAGACATGGCACAGGCCTTAAGACATTTCCCTTCCTGGAATACCAAACCTTTAAATTGGGAGACGAGCGGCGCCTGGGTGGCTCAGATGGTTGGGCATCTGCCTTCGGCTCAGGTCATGATCTCCAGGCCCCATCCATGTTCTGCTCCCAGCTCTCCAGGGAGTCAGCTTCTCCCGTTCTCCCTCTGCCTCTCCCGCTGCTTGTGCTCTCTCCGTCTTTCTCTCAAAGGAATGAATCAAAGATCTTAAAAATAAATAAATAAATTGGGAGAAGGCTCCTAGCGCTGTTGTTCACAGCTAGTTTCCAGAGGCCAAGAAAACCCTTGTTTAGGCCCCAAAGTACCTCACTTCTATCAGTCATATAGTTCCTAACATTTATTATGCACCTACTGTGTGCCTGACACTGTGGATTCAGGAGACGACTCACCCACTCCTGACCCCACGAAGGGCTCTCTCAGTCTCTTGGGAGCTTACTCTATCACAAGAAAACTGAAGCCCTCCTTCCCCTCCCTCTTACTCCTGTTTTTTTTTTTTTTCCACTTATTTTGTTTTTGGTTTTGTTTTGTTTTTTAAGAGAAAAATCCAGGACGCAAGAGTCACTATTGTGCTAGATACGCAAAAAGAAAATTAAAGACCAGAAAGGGATACACAATAATAGTAGCTTTAGGGAGCGGCGTTACGAATGGGGTCCCCCGCATTCTCCGAGCCCTGCAACGCGGTGACAGGACTGCAACTTTGAACGGGTTGGGTGGGGGCACGGAACCACGTGGGAAGGCCAGTCCAAATCCATTCAAGGACAGGACTGCTAGGGACGCTCCGCCCCGCCCCGCCTCGCCCCGCCCCGGCCCGCCCGGCAGACCCTGGCCCCGCCTCTCCGTTTGGCCCCGGGGCCTGCCGGGTTAGACCCGCCCCTGGTCAGACGCGCGCGCGCGGTAGCTGCGCAGAGAACCAATCACAGTCCGCCTCTACGTTTAGTCCCTTTTTGGCGTCTGCCCTCAGCCAAAATGGCGCCACCTCGGAAGTTGCCGAAGCGCGAGCAGTTGCCGAAGCAGGTCCGGAAGCTGCCGAAGGAGTCCGGAAGTTGCCGAAAGAGAGCAGCGGGGAAGAAGGATGGCGGATATCATCGCAAGACTCCGGGAGGACGGGATCCAAAAGCGAGTGATACAGGAGGGCCGAGGAGAGCTCCCTGACTTTCAGGATGGAACCAAGGTTCGTGCGTACCCCCTCCCCTCAACCCTTCTGCGGCGCGGTGCGCATGCGAGGCGGGAGGAGGCCGTAGGCGAGAGGTTGCGCATGCCCAGATAGCAGCGGCCGGTGACTCTACTGCTCACATGCCGAGCTCGACGCTGGTTGGTCTGAATTTAAGTAGGGGGTGAATTTTGCTGGGTCTGCCTCGCCTCGTGGCTTGGCCGTGTGGCCGCATTGGTTGGGGAGGCCGTCAGTCATCCTCAGAAGGTTGAGGGGGTTTGGCTTCGGTGCTGGCACAGGCCGGGTGCTGGAGGAGACCCGGAGCGGGAAACCTGGGATCTGGGAGGTGCCCCGGGACTGGGGAGGAGGCCCGGGGCCTCTGGGTCGCAAGGTTCAAGCTCTTTCATAGGTGGGCGGGCCTTCTGAAAACACTTAGCACGGCTCCCATTGTTAGATGGGAGGAGTGGGGCCCTGGTGCTTGCAAACCCATTGAGTATGTCCAGAGGTCGGGTCCGCCGCGCTGGAGCTCGTCGACAGTTTTGGACTGCGCTGGGTGATGTTCCTCAGGACAGATATGAGCTGGGAAATTAAAGAGCCTACCACCTTCCTCCTTTGTCTATCCAGGCCTCTCCAGCCCCCTCCCCCTATGGGGAGGGAGCCCCCTCCAGGCTTCCCTGCTTCTGCTCATGCAGTTCCCTCCTCCTGGAGGGCCTTTCCCAGTTGCCACGTGTCTGTAGAGTCAGGAGCTTCCCAGGGGCAGCCCCTGGGCCCAGCAGAGCAGTCACACAGAACATGCATATTGAACGAATGACCAAAGACCCTGGCCGAGACCGGGACACCAAAAGTAAGAGCGGCTGTGAATGGACACATTGTCCTCCAGCTACCAAGGTCGGGCAGGTAAAGATCCTCGGCTGGCCCAGTGCGAGTGCCCTGAGAGCAGAGGGAAGCTGCATCGTTCTGGTGATCAGTTATATTAAGAGGGATCATTTCAGAGCGGAGAGAAGAGGTGTGGGTGTGTGCATGCCCCCAGGGGCGGGGTGGGGGGTGGTTGATGGTTGAAGAAGGTCCTGGCAAAGGAGATCCTGGATGGAACAGACACCATAAGGAAATACATCATAAAGGTAGTGAAGATATGAGAACAGTGGCACTAAAAACCAGGGACAGGTAATGCCAAATAACAATCCCCGGTATAGACTGAGGGTTCACAGTGAGCCCTGTGCTAAACACCACATGGGTTTATTACCCTTCATCCCCACAATGCGGGATGGGTACTGTGGGGGCCTCCACTGTACTGATTAGGAAGCAGTTCAGGGGTGCAGCCTGGTGTGGTGGGCAGGAGTGTGGGATTCTCTTCCTATATCCTGCCAAGGGTTCAGTCTTCAGATCTCTTCTCTCTGTACTTACCCGCAGATGCTCTCCCCAGGCTCGTCCCTAAAAAACCCTCCATGCCTGGACTACTCCCCCAGGTGTATTTCTGGCTGCACCTCTTCCTTAAACCTGATACCCAGCTCCCAGCTCATCGTCACCACTTGGATGTCTGGTTGGAGGCTCAGATTTGACCTGCTGCACCCAGTCCTTCCCCATCTCAGTGAAGGGCACCTTCGACCTTCTGGTTGCTCGGGCCAAAACCCTCCCAGTCTCCGCGGCCCATCCGTTCTCTCACGTCTTCGGAGTGCACCCAGGATCTGACCACTTCTCACGGTTTCTCCCATTACCGTCGTGGTCCGGGCCTCTGTTGTCCTACACCAGAGGCCTACAGCTCTCCCCTTTCTGCATCTGCCCTCACCCCCCTGCATCCTATTCTCACATCTTGGCAGCAGGGGAACCCAAGTCAGACCCTGTCCCTCCTCTGCATGGAGCCACCCAGAGGAAAAACACGACGTGCTCACCACAGCCTCCAGGCCCTGCGGGATCCGTCCCCTTGACTCCGGTGACCCCACAGTGCACCCCTCCCCTCGTTCACTCTGCTTCTGCCACACTGGCCTTGATGCCTCTTGAACACACCACACGATATCCCTGCTGTTCTTTTGGCCGGGAAGGTTCACACCGGTTTCCTACCCCGGCATCTTTCTGGCTTGCTCTCTCGCCTCCTCTCGTCAGATCGCTGCTTAAATGTTGCCTCCCCAGAGAGTGCCTGCCTCCTGTGTATAATGGGACCTGTCTTGCCCGGCTGCATTTTGTTTTTTCTCTCTCTCTCTTTTTTTTAAAGATTTTACTTATTTATTTGACACAGAGTGATCACAAGTAGGCAGAGAGGCAGGCAGAGAGAGAGGAGGAAGCAGGCTCTGCCGAGCAGAGAGCCTGATGCGGGCCTCGATCCCAGGACCCTGAGATCATGACCTGAGCCGAAGGCAGAGGCTTTAACCCACTGAGCCACCCAGGCGCCCACATTTTGTTTTCTCATCTGTAGGCCCTAGCTCCACTGTCCACAGTGCAGTTTTGTTTCGGCTTCATCTCCTTCCTCTGGAAGTTCCCTCTGAACTCCGTGGGCGTGGGGACTTTTGTCTTTGTTTACTGCTGTGTCTAGCACAGAGCTCAGGCCTATAATACATGCTCAGTAAATATACGTTGAAAGAACATTTGGTGCCAGAGTGCTTGGGATCCCATCCCAGCCTGTCCACCCTCTGTCTGGTGACTCGGGCCCCTTACTTCCCTCTCTGTGACTTAGTTTCCGCCCCTGGGTGGTGGGGTAGAGGTCAGGTGGTGACCCTTGGGCGAGTCCTGTGTCCTGTGCTGCCTGCAGGCTGGGAGCCAGGCTTGTCCTTGAGGGCTTGGTGAGAGCTTGTGCCCTTGCTTATCCCACATGTGGCCTGCAGGCCACGTTCCACTACCGGACTCTGCACAGCGACAAGGAGGGCGCCGTGCTGGACGACAGCCGGGTGCGTGGCAAGCCCATGGAGCTCATCATTGGTAAGAAGTTCAAGCTGCCTGTGTGGGAGACCATCGTGTGCACCATGCGTGAGGGGGAGATCTCCCAGTTCTGCTGCGATGTCAAGGTACCTGGCGCCCCGCACCTGCCTGTGGTGTCTGTCCAGCCGTCCCCAGTTCCCACCCCAGGGCCTGTGTCCTAGCTAGGCCACCACCAACAGGACACTGGGGTCCTGGTCTTTTCTGCCTTCTCTTCATGAGCCAGATGGCAGCCAGGGGACTAGTTCTCACTTGCAAATGACCCGCACAACTGCGTCTTTAATCGTCTCTGGCCCCTAGTCAGTGTCAGACTCTCACGTGGCCCTGCAGGGTCTGACTCCTGCCAGTCTTCCCCTCCCACTCACCTCCCAGCCTTTCCTTTCCATCCGCTTCTTGGCCAAGATCCTCCCTCATATTTCAAAGCGAATTCCTAGGGTCACTACCTCCAGAAAGCCCTCCTTGACTGCTGGTAGTTGGCTTGCAACCCTCCTCTGGTCCTCGAACCCCTCATGCCCTACATGGTGGGATCTGCCTGGGTCTCAGCTACTGCAGAGCAGGGACTGGACCTGTTTACCTTTTGCTCAAAACGCTCAGCACCAAGACTTAGGACGTGTCTGCTGGCAAGATGGATGTTACTCTAGCAATCTACCTGCACAGACAGTAGGGCCAGTGAGCAGAGCCGGTTGGACTGGGGTGGGGGCAGTCTGGTTTCCAGCATCTCAGCAGCTATTCCTAGTGAATGGTCAAAGGCTAGGTCCTCTATGCCTACAGGTCTCTGCCAAGGGCTCTTGAGTTCCTGTCCTGGGCCCAGACCTGAGATAGTCCCTGATTGGGGTGGGCTGGGGCAGGAGAGAAGGAAGAGACACTGAGAACAGAGTGTGGAGGGAGGGACCTCAGTGATGGTGAAAAGTCCAGCTTGTGGGCTCCACCTCGGGGAGGAGGAAGAGTCGCACGGGGCAGGGGAGCTGGGTTGACAGTGACAGTGTGTGTTTGTGTCGGGCACGGGAGGGGTGCTTGGTTTGGTGGCCAGAGTGTGGCAGGAGCTGGGGACTTCGCCAGAGGACTCCTGAGGGGGAAGACCTCCTGCGTTTCAACAGGGTGGGGCCTGAGCCAGGTGCTGCCCCTCTCTGGGCTTCAGGGTCCTTTCTCAGATGGCGATGGGGCCAGGGGCTGGGGCCTCTTGGGCCTGGTGACCAGGCAGCCCCCTCGCCTTTCTGCAGCACGTGGTCCTGTACCCGCTGGTGGCCAAGAGTTTGCGCAACATCGCGGTGGGCAAGGACCCGCTGGAGGGCCAGCGACATTGCTGCGGCATCGCCCAGATGCACGAACACAACTCCCTGGGCCATGCCGACCTGGACGCCCTGCAGCAGAACCCCCGGCCCCTCATCTTCGACATTGAGATGCTTAAGGTGAGCGGCCTCGTGGCGGGAATGGACCGTGCCCGCCGGCCCCGGGCTGTGTGCTCGGTGGATGACTGCTAGGCGAGTCGGGACAGGGCAGGTACAAGGAGGCCTGGCAGGACCGCGGCAGGGCCTGAGGGTCCCGGCCCGGGGCTCCACCGCCTCGTCCAGGCTCTAGTCGGGGAGGCTGGCGGCCCGCCGGGCAGGCAGGAGGCGCTATGTAAACGTTCAGCGAGTGGTCAGGGGATGATGAGTGGTTCTGCTCCCGGTGTCGGGGGCCCAGAGGCTGCAGAAGCCGTGGTCCCCACCGGGGCCTCCCTGTGATGTGGGCCGCGCTCCGGCAGGTGGAGAACCCCGGCACGTACCAGCAGGACCCCTGGGCCATGACGGACGAGGAGAAGGCGAGGGCGGTGCCGGTCATCCACCAGGAGGGCAACAGGCTGTACCGGGAGGGCCACGTGAAGGAGGCTGCCACCAAGTACTATGACGCCATCGCCTGCCTTAAGAACCTGCAGATGAAGGTGCGGCCCGGAGGCTGGGGTGGGGGGGGCGGTGGCAGCGGGGAGCCAAGGGACCCAGCCCTCAGCAGCTTCTGCCCTCTCGCTGCCCCCGTGCCCCCAGGAGCAGCCTGGGTCCCCTGACTGGATCCAGTTGGACCAGCAGATCACCCCGCTGCTGCTCAACTACTGTCAGTGCAAGCTGGTGGCCCAGGAGTACTACGAGGTGCTGGACCACTGCTCCTCCATCCTCAACAAGTATGACGGTGAGCACCGGGCGCAGGAGGGCGCCCCGTTCCGAGCCCCGACGCGAGCCCGAGCAGACGTCCCGCACCCGGGCGGGGCCGTGGGCTCTCTGGTGCCAGGGACGGAGGGAGGGTGGCGCGGGGCCCGGGTGTGGTTGGCACGCGCGGGTCGGGAGGGCTCGGACCCAGGAGGGAGCCGCGGTGCCAGAAATCCAGCTGCGCGGCTGGCTCGCCACCGCCCGCCCTCACACCTTTGCATGCCTGCTGCCCACCGGTACCCCTGCAGACAACGTCAAGGCCTACTTCAAGCGGGGCAAGGCGCACGCGGCCGTGTGGAATGCCCAGGAGGCCCAGGCTGACTTTGCCAAGGTGCTGGAGCTGGACCCCGCCCTGGCGCCCATCGTGAGCCGGGAGCTGCGGGCCCTGGAGGCACGGATCCGGCAGAAGGATGAAGAGGACAAGGCTCGCTTCCGGGGCATCTTCTCCCACTGATAGGGCCCCGCCGGCCCTGCCTGGCCCACTGCTGCCGCCGCCAGCCCCCC
>LNAC01000014.1:5931634-5941968 GCA_002007465.1 Ailurus styani
CCGCCCCGCCGTCTCCACCGCCCTCCAGCCCCAGTGGCCGCACCTCCCGAAAGGCGTCCCGTAGCTCCCTGACACCGATCATGTCTGCTGTCTCTGCCAGCAGCTTCGGGCCCATCAGCTCCACAAAGTCTTCAAAGTCCACCTTTCCACCACCTGGGGGCCATGCCCGTCGGAGACCCCGGTCATCAGGGACCCCCGCCCAGCCCCTCCCCTGCCCGCCTCTCCTGGCCTCCATCCCTCTCCCCTGCCCCACTGAGTGGGCCCTTCTCTCTCGCAGTTGGGCGGCGGGAGGGGGGGGGGCAGGCTGGATCATCTGTGTTTTCTGGTGGCCTTTCTTAATTTTCCTGAAGACTTTGGTTGGGTTTAAGTCCTGGCTCCAGTGACCTGGCTCTGAGACCTTAGCCAAGTCACTGGAGCTTCCAAAGCCTCAGTTTCCTCATCTCAAAAATGGGGATAATGGCCCTTGGCCTGCCCACCTTGTCTTGATGGTGAGAGTCTTCAGAGGCAGAGAAAGTGCCGTGGGAATGAGCAGGGTCCCGGGCTCTGGGGCCACCCTGTGCGGGCACCTGCATTCCCTGGGCTGCCCAACTGCTCGAGCCATGGCCATGGCCTCTGGAGAACTGGGGGTGGGGCACATCCGAGGCACATACTGATTTGCTGGGAGACCTCGATGAGCTCCATCTCGGTGGGCATGTAACCCAGTGTCCGCATGCAGGCGCCCAGCTCCCGGTAGCCGATGTAGCCGTCCCGGTCTCGGTCAAACTCCTGGAAGGCCGCCTGCAGCTCTGCCGGGCAGGGCGGGGTCAGCTCCCCCACGCGTCCCCCTGGGCCCCAGCCTGGACCAGCACATCCTCCTTCCTTTGGTCTAATCACTTCCTCCTCGGAAACGTCAGTTCCTCTGCCATTTCAGCATCTTGGCACATGCTGTCCCTTTAATTCATTCTTTCAACAAATATTTAAGGAGCACCTGCTATGGGCCAAGCTCTGCTCTAGGTGCTGGGATATGGCAGGAAGGAAGGCAGGGAGGGAAGAGAGGGAAGGGAAAGAAAAGGAAACAATCCCTGACCTCAGGGAGCTCATGTTCTGGAACATTCTATCTTCTGGTCCTTATGTCACCTACTTGAGAAAGTCTTCCCTCTACATTGAGTCTGCTCCAGCCCATTTGTTCATTTCTCGAGAGTACTTAGTACCATTTGTACTCATAGTTGACTTACTGACGTCTGTCCCTGGGCCACCTCTGTCCAGTTTGCCCCCTTCCCCAGCGCTCCCTGCCCACGGCTAAGCACGCGGTGGGCACCCGGGAGCTGTTTGCTGAATGAACAAATATAAAGGGGCCCTCGAGCCGCCTGGCAGGTGAGATCGGGGAACTGGCAGCTTTGGGCTCTGGCAGCCCCTCCCCGTTCAGTCTGGTCCCCATCTCCTCAGGCTCCCGCAGCCTCCTCCTCGCCCCTAGCTCTTGCTGGAGACCAGCTGAGGCCCTCCCCTGTGCCCACCCCTCTGGACACTCCAGTCTTTTCCAGAACCCTTTACCTTCGATCTCCTCTGGCCGCAGCTCCCGGTCCTGGGGGGGGGGCGAGGCACAGAGAGGCTAAGAATTCCTTGGACCACCCAGACGCCTGCACCCTTTCTTCTTGTTCTCTGGGGACCCCCACTCAGCACCCCCAGTGGGACGCGCAGGGCCCGTGTCTGTCTGACACTGTTCAGACCTGCTCCTACCCATTTCTGCCGATGGGCCTGGGCGTCTTGGCCAACCCCCCCCTTCCCTGCCCCCTGCCCAGATCTTTCCTGGGGCCCACCTGCTGCCCCCAACCTCTTGTAGGGTGCTCCACGTGCCAGAAGCGGATCTGGGGCCGGGTAGGACCTCCGACTCGGCCCGGGGACCTCAGTGCCACTGTATGTCTCTTGTCCTCTCTCTGTCCCTCTCCTGGAGGCCCTGCTGCCTCTCTGCCCGCCCCCTTGGTGGCCGTCTCTGAGGTTCTCTGGGTCTCTCTCTCTGTCCTCCCCTTTCCCGGCATGTCTCCCCGGGTCCTCCCCCTGTTTGATCTTGTTTCCGTGCCTCCACTTTCCTTGGCCCCACGCCCTGGCTCCGTGTGCCTTTGCTCCGAAGACCCCACTCCATCCTCTCCCCCTACTCGAGGAGGGGCAGAGAGGAGGCAAAGGCGGGGGCGGCCGTACATACGAGCTGGGTGGCAGCGATGCTGGGCCGCAGGAAGACGCAGGCGGGCCCCACCAGGCTGTTGAGAACTGAGTAGCCCTGGACACCCGGCTCTGGGCGCCCCTGCTCCTCAGGGCCGGGGCCGGGGCTGTGGCGGGAGACCCCTGGGGGGGAGCTGGCCCACTGCCAGTGGTCCTGCAGCAAAGCCGGCTGTGAGCTGGGGCGCCGGCGCCTCCCCCCTCACTCGCAGGCCTCTCCCGTCTTTGGAACCGGGCACAGGACAGGGACGCCTCTCGCCCATCAACACTCTAGGCTGGGAGGGTCCGCCCCCTTACTCTTCAGTCGGGCTACCCGACGCCCCTGCCCCGCCACGGCCCCGAAAAGGAAGGGACTGGGCCAAGGTCACTCAGAAAGCCAGTGGCAGAATGGGACCTTGAGCCCAAGCGCTGCGTCTCCTGTCTCTGCCCAGCAGAGAGCAGGGACAGCAGCAGGCACAGGCAGATGGATGGGCAGCTGCCCACCCCCCCGAAGCTTGGCAGGGAAGGCCCACCGCTCCATGGGAGGGGCTAGAGTCTGGGGCCTTCCTGGGGAAAATCTTGATCTGTCTAGGGCCGTGGGAACCAACCCCTCTATCCCCACCGCCGAGCTCCGTCTCTAACCCCAGCACGGCCCTCACTCAGGGCTCTGCCCACCCCACCTGACCCTCCCAGGCTACAGCCTAGCCACCTGGCCTTGGCTTCTCCCCCTGAGCCGTCCTACCTTAGGCCCCCGGTGCCGAGGCCGCTTGGCACAGTTTCCCATGGGCTCCTGAACCATGCCAGGCTGGAGTCCTGGGGGCAGCCCAGGCCTGGGACTCAGCGGCTGCTGTGGGCTCCTGCCCGTCCCCAGCTGCTCCCAGTGAGAGTCTGGGAGCACTGCAGGGGATTTTCCTCGGGTTTTGTGGGGAAGATTGGGAGCGGGTGGGCAGGCGGGGAGCCCCGGGCCCGGGGGCTTGGGTCCTAATCCAGGATTATCTCTGAGCATCTCTGCTGGTGAGGGGGGCCACTCAGGACCCAAGGCCCCCTGGAAGGCACAGCCTCCCTGTGCTCCCTCCCGAGGGTCTTCCAGGTACCCCCTCTCCCGCGCTTTCTCCTCCAACCCCTACCCCTCAGCTCCCCCAATCAGGAGAGATACTGTCTTCAGAAGCAGGGCCTGGACCTGGGAGGAAGAAACCAGGTGCCCGGTGTGCCGGGGAGGGCTGGGACACCTCTCCTCTCAGCGTGGCGGTGAGGACTCGGCAGGTGCTCCCCTACCCCCCATCCTGGGGGAGAGCAGTCTCGGCCCAGCCCAGGGGGCTCCTGTCCCCCCCCCCTCCCCGACCCCCACCAGGACCCTGACTCTCACCTTGGAGCCCCTGCCCAGCCTCCGCACCCTCCACGCCCCTGCCTGCTCCAGCCCTTCCTTGTACTCAGGGCAAGGGTGGAAGGGGGCCAACTTTGGGCACCACGGACTGGAGGCGGGGCTCAGGGAGGGCAGAGGTGGGGAGAGACGCCAGCCTCCTGGGAAGCCGACAGACCCACTGAGCCCTCGTCAAAATGCACGTCCAGGGTCTCCTCCCCGAGCTCTGCCCTGGGTCTGTCTTACGGGGTGTGGGGTCCCGCTGGCCCCTCAGCGTGCCCTCCGTGGAAGATGTGCCCCACCGCCCTGTGCCCTTTACCTGCCCATAGGCCGCCTGCACCTGGGCCTCCAGCTCCCGGAGGAGGGCGCGCCTCCTGGTGGCTGCGGGCCTGGCGGGAGCCTGGCTGGGCCCCGGAGCGCCCTCGGAGGGGCTGGGGTCCCCCGCGGGCAGACTGCCATCCGCCGGGCCCTGGGGAAGGGCCATGGAGACGAGGGCTTGGCGCCTCCTTGCCCACTCTGGTCGCCCCGTTCCTGCGGGAGGGTGGCTCAGTGGGCAGCTGTGGCTGGGGTTCCCCCCAGGGTCCCTCCTACTCTTTCCTCCGTTCCTCTCCCCCCAGGCCCAGGGCCCCCATCCCACGGCTCTTCTAGCTCCCCATGCTGCTTCCACAGCCCCTCCCCCAAATCCTAGCCTCCCCCAACCCACCAGCCTCCAGCCCCACGCTGGCCTCAGACTGAGCCCTGCCCCCCCCCCGGGTCGCCTTTGCAGACCCCTGGCCGCCTGGCCTCTTTGACTCGTGGCCTCTGCACCCCCACACTCCCTTCCCCACTGTTCTTTCTCGCTCACCGCCTCTCTGCCCCCTCAGCCCTCAGCTCTGTCTGTCTGTCTGTGTCTGTCCCACCTGCAGCACCGTGCCTCCCCCTGTGACGTCTGTCCAGCTGTGTCTGTGGGTCTCTCTGACCACTCGTGCCCACCTCTGTCATTCCCTCCCGCTGTGGCATGAAAATCTCTCTCACATTGGTCTGTCCATCTTTCTGTCTGTCCACCCTCTCTCTTCCTAGTCTCTCCACCATCCCCCCCTCCCAGGAGGACTCCTGGATTCTGGAGAGACAGACCCCCCAAGCTGAGCCTGCCCCCAGACATCCCCCCTTCTCCCCACCCAGAGCCCCAGGGTAGCTCTGAAGCCCCCACCTTCCCACCGTCTGCCAGCAGCTCCCACCTACCTTCTGCTGACCTCCAACCTCTGGCTCGTCAGGGAGAACTGTGGGGCCGGGCCAGGCAGCCCCCACTGACCTCTTGTGCCCCTTTGTTACGCCCCCAGCCCTCTTTCTGCCCAGCTGCCTGGTCTTCACCTCCCACAATGAGGTCAGTTGTCCTGGCCCAGCCCTGCTCCAGGCCCCTCATGATTTATTCACCTGCCCCCTGCACCAGGCTTTGTCTGAAGGAAACAGATCCCGCCAGACACCTGCCACCCGAGCTGGTGACTCTGGCCTCCCTCAGCCACATGAGCGGCCACCCATTCATGTGTTCTTTTTGCAAACATCTGAGTCCAGCTGGGACCGAGCCTCGGGCTACACAGACCGGGTCTGTTCCGAGGGTCCTGCTCTCAGGCTCATCGAACTCAGAAAAGAGCCACAGACAGTCTCCAGGTACTTGGGAGCACCGGCCCAGGCAACAGGGGGGCTTCATGGAGAAGGGAGGATGGGACAGCCTTTTAGGGTTTGACCCGTGCTCAGCCCTGGGTGAGGACTGGAACCCCGGCAGGGATCAACAGTGAATGTGGAATGTTCCAGGCCCTGGCATCCGGCAGAGTATGTTAGGTAGAGGCCCTCAGGAAGGAGGCAGAGGTCAGTTGCCCCTGGAGAGGGCATGGGTGGCAAGAGACCGGAGAAAATTTCAGAGGGCTGTGTCTTCAACAAGCATTGTTACACCTACTTTGCACCTTCCTGGGTGTTGGGAACCAGTCCCTGCCTTCTGGAACCTTCCAGCTTGTGGAGATGCACATTCAGCAAGCCCAGAATGACTACGGAACAGGCTGTCGAGAGGCGAATGAGACCTTGCTGTGATTGGGGGCTGAGGACGTGGTGTGGGAGCCAAGACCAGAGAGATGGTGGGAGGGAGCACCTGAAGGGAAGGGTGGCCAGCGGGCAGAGGGAACAGCACCACACAGCCCTGAGCAGGGCTGAGGATCCAAGGAAAGGTCAGGATTCAGAGGTGAGCGGACGCCGGCCGGGTGGTCAAGGGTGGGAAGGGTTCCTTGTATCTACTCAAGCTGACCACTTGAAGGGTCAGCCTTCCGCAGCCTGCAACCTTCACCCTCTGCCCTCGGGGTCTCGCTCCCTCCTGGAGGCCAGAAGGGCATTACATCCTAGGCAGCATTGCAAACATCCTTCAGACACAGAAATTCTAGCACTTTCTGCAAGGTCTTATAGAAGGCCTCCAGGCCTTCCTACAGGGATTTCCCTGTGTGCTTACGATGTGGCCCTCAGCAAGGTATTTCACCTCTCTGAGCCTCAGTTTCCTTATCTGGAAAATGGCGTTGACCTAGGCTTCCTGGTACCTTTGTGAAAATTAAGTAAAAGATCTAGCAGTTTCCTGGCAAATAGGAAGGGCTCAAAAAAATGGTGGATGCCATGTGTGACGTACGATCCTATGTCCAAAGGACTATCTAAGAAGGTGGGAAGTGGGAGAAATGTGTGCCCCAAAGAATAAGCCAAAGTAGTGGGGGCATTAACTGGTCAGGGTATAGTGGATAAAAGTGTTCTCAATCAAGAAGCAAAACTTTGTAGGCACCTGGGTGGCTCAGAGGTTAAAGCCTCTGCCTTCGGCTCAGGTCATGATCTCAGGGTCCTGGGATCGAGGCCCGCATCGGGCTCTCTGCTCGGCAGAGAGCCTGCTTCCTCCTCTCTCTCTGCCTGCCTCTCTGCCTACTTGTGATCTCTCTCTCTCTGTCAAATAAATAAATAAAATCTTAAAAAAAAAAAAAAAAGAAGCAAAACTTTGTATCTAAGTGGAGAATGCCTGGCTTGTAAATCCTTCCTCGCTTGTGTTCAGTGAACAACATACTAGGGTATTCGTTTTAGTGCCCTTGACTTGCCTGGCCCAACTTAGCCAAGCTGGAGCTCCAGCTCCAGTGTCTAGGATGTCCACATGGATCAGTGGTTGATAGATGGATGGATGGATGGATGGATGGATAGATGGATAGATAGGTAGCTGACTGGAGGGAAGGATGGGTAGATGATTTGATAGGCTAATGGTTAAATAGTTGGTAAGCAGATAGGTAGATGATCATACCGATAGATGGTTGGGTGAATGGATGGATGGATGGGTAGGTAAACAGGTAGATGTTTTGATGGACTGCTGGTCAAATGTTTGGTTGTTGGATGGGTGGATGACTGGATAGATGGGTATATATTGGGACAGACAGAGGTGGATGGAGACAGATAGATGGCTGGGTGGATGGACTGCTGATGAAGGCTTTATATTCTTCATTAAAGAGTCAATTAGAGTAGAGACTGTATCTTACCTACTCTGGTGTTTGCCACGATGCCTAGCCCACTCATAGCCTGATATATACTGATCAATGTGTGAATGAAGCCTCGTGTCTATCTCCTCCACTCTGAGCTGTGATCCTTCTTCTTTTTAAAAAATTATTAATATTAATATTTAAGTAGGCTCCATGCCCAATGTGGGGCTTGAACTCACAACCCTGAGATCAAGAGTAGCATGCTCCACCGACTGAGCCAGCCAGGTGCTCCTGAGCTGTGATTCTCCTGATGACAAAGACAATGGCTCCTTCTCCTCCCTGTTCCCCACAAGTCACCCCAGGCTTGGCACACAGAACCCCGTGGAGACACCACTTCACACTCACCAGGATAACTAAAGTGAAAAGAACAGACGGTAGCAGTGACTTGGGGAAGTTGGGACCTTCACAGGCTGCTGGTGGGTTTATAAAATGGTACAGGCACTTTGGGAAAAAGTTTGGCAGTTCCTCAAAATGGGTTACCATGTGACCCAGCAAGTCTACCCCTTGGTATGTACCCAGGGGAATCAAAAGCATAAGTTCATGAAAAAATTTGCACACAAATGTTCATAGCAGCCTGATTCATAAAGGCCCAAAAGTGAAACAACCCAAATGTCCGTCAATGCAGGAATGGGTAGACAAGATGTGTATGCCCATGTCATGAAATAGTCCTCAGTGGTACACAGGAATGATGCACTGTTTTGTTTTAAAGATTTTTTTTTTAAGATTTATTTATTTATTTATTTGACACAGAGAGAGAGATCAGATCACAAGTCGGCAGAAAGGCAGACAGAGAGGAGGAAGCAGGCTCCCTGCTGAGCAGGGAGCCGGATGCGGGCCTCGATCCCAGGACCCTGAGATCATGACCTGAGCCGAAAGCAGAGGCTTTAACCCACTGAGCCACCCAGGCGCCCTGTTTTAAAGATTTTATTTATTTATTTGAGAGAGAGAGAATATAGGGAGAGAGAGAAGCAGACTCCCCACTGAGCAGAGAGTCGGACTTGGGGCTCAATCCCAGGACTCTGAGATCATGACCTGAGCCAAAGGCAGACGCTTAACCAACTGAGCCCCCCAGGCGCCCCAGTTACACACTACGACATACATGAACCTCAAAGACATTCTGCAAAGTGAAAGCAGCCGGACCCTAAATGCCACAGAATGTGTGTTTCCGGTTATACAAAATACCCCGCATCGGCAAATCCCTAGCAACAAAGTAGGTTAGTGGGGATGGGAGCAGGACTGCCCATGGGTACAGGGTGTTTTGGGGGGGGGCATGAAAAGGTCCTGGGACTGCATAGATGTGATGGTTGCACGACAGAATATACTAAAGCCCCCAAATGTACACTTTATAAGGGCGAAATCCAAGTAGCAACAAAGCGGTTTGTTTATATTTTAAAAACCACCGAAGACGGGTGCTGAGACGCACGTGGACTGGAGGTAGGGGATGGACACAGGGAGGTTCCTGGCCCCCCGGGGCTGGGAAAACGGTGCTTCTGGACCCCAGAGGAGGAGGCCCCGGGGTGGCCACAGAGTTGGTCCACGGGCTTTGCCTGGGGAGTCAGAGGACTGTGGGTAAAAGCAGCCCCCCGGAACACCGCCGAACAGTGCCGAGCCGAGCTGGTGGACAGCCGGCCCAGGGGACCTGAGCGCGATGGCTGGAGGGGGTGAGCCGGCAGGAGGCTGGCCCACTAGGCAGGAAGGGGTCTCCCAGGCCTTTGATGCTTATGCATGAAGGGAGGCCATGAATATTCCAGGCCAGGGCAGGTGAATGAAGCTCTGCGAACCTTGGTGTCCTCGTCGGTATAATGGGGGGCAAGACTCCCTCCCTCTCAGGACGTGGCGGAGATGAAATGAGACCATTTATATGAAAGCTCTCTGTAAGCTGCTAAGTGCCGGGCAGATGTTCCTCCAGCTGTGAGTCAGGGATAGAACCCAGCCCTGGCACCACGCCCCCCTCCCCTCCCTGCCCCAGGCAGCTGTGGGCTCACAGGCGGCTGAGCCATGCTCCTGATGAGGCCTGTTTCGGGTTCCCCCGCCGGCTTTAGATGGGTTCTTCACCAGGTGAAGATACCTTCCTCACTCCTGGTGGCTCTGATGGGAAAACCTGGCTCAGAGACGTCTGGTTCAGTCAGGCTCCAGTTCCCGGGGAGGACCGCCACCGCCACTGAGACACCCCCCAACCCCCGCCCCCACCCAGGAAGGGGCAGCCAGAAGGGGGCTGGGGGTGCCATGGACGGGCCCTCAGGGAGGCAGGGATGGGGCTCTGCCTGGAAGAACACAGCCCCCTCAGGCCCAGGAGATCCTGCCCATTTCAGTCCATCTCTCTTTCCACTTACCCGTATCCCCAGGTCCAGTTGGTATTTGAAGAGTGCGTTAGCACTTAGACTCAGTCGAAACATGGTTTGGAGATGACAAGGCTTTGCAGAAGAAAGACTGAGGGTTAAAAGTGAGGCTTTTTTTAGTAAACAGGAAAAGTACTGTTTACTAGCTGTGTGACCTCGAGAAAGTCACTTAACCTCTCTGTGCTTCAGTTCCTCTTCTGTAAAATGGGGATCAGAACAATACCAAGTCCTAGGGTGGTAGTCTACCTACAGTTCTCATCACAGTCCTCGGCCCCTAAGGGTTTGCCATAATTATTATTACGGAGAGAAGAGGTGTAAATGGATATGCCTATTGAAATTGCATTCATTTGGGGCGCCTGGGTGGCTCAGTGGGTTAAGCCTCTGCCTTCAGCTCAGGTCATGATCTCAGGGTTCTGGGATCCAGCCCCGCATTGGGCTCTCTGCTCAGCAGGGAGCCTGCTTCCCCCACTCTCTGCCCCTCTGCCTACTTGTGATCTCCCTCTCTCTGTCGAATAAATAAATAAAATCTTACAAAAAAAAAAGAAATTGCATTCATTCATTCATGCCAAGAAGCACTTAATGAGCACCTACTGTGTACTGGTGCTGGGGACCGGACCTGGCCCTCGGTGGGCCCTGACCTGCGGGTTTGGGCGTGGCCCGGATGCCGGTCGTGGCTGTGCGATGCTGAAGTCAGTGCCCTTCAGGCAGCGGACACCGGCGGAGGTGCAGGTGAGCCTGTCCGGCCCTGCCCCTGCCACACCCAGCCTTGCCCAGGGCCAAGCTCCCCTTGGTGACTTGGCGCATTCCTGGGTGGGGCGAGAAGGAAGGGGGGTTGGGGAACAGATCATAAATATAAGGCCACTGGGCTCGTCGCCACTTCCTGCTGCTTGCTCTTCCACTTCCCCGCTAGCTAGTGAGTAGGGTCTGGCCCAGGCGGGG
>LNAC01000014.1:5942219-5955802 GCA_002007465.1 Ailurus styani
GGGGGGGGGCTGGACGCGGGCTGAGCCACCCCCTTCTGGGTGCAGCTCCCGGGGCGGGGGGGCCCTCTTTCACGCCCTGTTGTCTGTCTCTCCTAGTGCCGCCCTACACCATCGTCTACTTCCCCACCCGAGGTGCGACCCCGCTCCGTCAGGAGGGCGAAGGGCACAGGTGGAGCCAGGCCGCCTGCGCAGGCTGCTCCCTGGGGTCCGGTGGCCAAAGCCGAAGACCCGACGGGGCGTCCCGGGTTGTGGGGGCGGGGCCAGGTCTGGCTTTCCCAAGGCAGCATCCTCTTAGTGTCCTGTCTGGTTGTACTTAGTCCCTCTGCCTCTGTTCCCATCCTGGGCACCATGGGCTGGGGTCTCTGCCCCTGTCTCCCTCTCCAGGACGGTACTGGGACCACGGTCTCCACTGTTTCTCCGTGGTTTATCTCCTCAGCAGGCTCTGAAACTAGGGTTTCTGTCCCGTCCCCAGGGCGCGGTGACGCTGGGGTCACTGCACACCTCCCACCGCCCTGTCCGCCCCTCCCCCAGGCCGCTGCGAGGCCATGCGCATGCTGCTGGCCGACCAGGGCCAGAGCTGGAAGGAGGAGGTGGTGACCAAGGAGAGCTGGCTGCAGGGCCCGCTCAAGGCCTCCTGTGTGAGTGACTGCGCCCAGAGGGGGTCAGGGGCTGGGCTGCTGGGGGCCGCCGGGCTTGGCATCGCTGACAGCTGTGCCCTCCCCCCCAGCTGTATGGGCAGCTCCCCAAGTTCCAGGACGGAGACCTCACCCTGTACCAGTCCAATGCCATCCTGCGACACCTGGGCCGCACCCTGGGTGAGTTCGGAGTCGCGGGCAGCCCCGTCCGGCAGAGTACCCGATGGGTTCCGCTCGGATGTCCGGAGGACCAGAGTACCGCCCGTCTGGAGGACAGGCCAGATGACCCCAGAGGAAGGGTCAGGGCCTGGGTCATGAGAGCTCTGCCGGCCAGACGTTGCCAGATGTGTCCCGTGTGCCCATTTCCTGGAAGACAAGTCAGAGGAAGCTGCCGGCCCTCGTAGTGTGCACTGTAGGCTAGAGGCCGCTGCAGGTGTACCCAGGGGCTTCCCAGTGGACCTCCTGCATTTTTTTCCTGCTTTGGCCTCTCCTGAATCTAGAAAATTGGTGCTCACAGTGAGCCAGCCTGTGGCCTCGTTACAGTGGCTGCAGGAACATGGCTGAGAGAAGAAACTGCCTCTTTTTTGGGAAGTCCTGGGTCCCAGCGGGATGTGGCGATCAGGGAGGGGGACAGGGGAGTCGTGGTGGCCGCCAGGCCAAGCCTCCCCTGACTTCTGCGGGACCCAGGGTGGGCGGACAAAAGCCTCTGGCTGCAGCCTGCCGCTTCCTCTTGCCCCATCCCCTGTGATCCTGCCCTGTGCTGCTCACGGCACCCCCAGTGCCCACGGCCCAGTTCCCTCCGGACTCTGCACACAGCTGCCCCTCAGGCCTGGGGCGCATGCACCAGACACTTTCGTTCACCCTTGTTGGGGGACAGATCTGGGGGAGGGGTCTTGGGGCCATTTGGGCCGGAAATTCCTGAGTCTCAGGAATAGACTTGGGATGTGACCAAGAAGGGGCATGGCCCGCAGCTGGGCATGTCCCCTTGGGCGTTTTTTAAAAAAGATTTTATGTATTTGAGAGAGGGAGGAGGAGGGCCAAGCAGACGCCACACTGATGCAGGGTCCGATCCCAGGACCCTCAGATCACAGCCCAAGCTGAAATCAAGAGTCGGTGCCCCACGGACTGAGCCCCCCGAGGTACCCCACCCCTTGGGCTTTTGGAGATGGGAGCAGGAGAGCTGGCCAGAATGGCCCCTCCCAATCAAGGGCCCTGGGTGCCCCAGCCTGAGACCTGTGGGCGTTTGGGGGAGAGGGGAGCAGCAGAGCCCCGGCCTGGATGGAGGCTGACCCGCTGCGCTGCCGCCCCAGGGCTTTACGGCAAAGACCAGCGGGAGGCGGCGCTGGTGGACATGGTGAATGACGGCGTGGAGGACGTCCGAAGGCACTGTGGCCAGCTCATCCACCGCAACTACGTAAGCAGGGGCGGGCTGGCGCCCCGGGCTGGGGCCCACGAGGTCTTCCTGGCCAGGCATGCTGGGGGCTGCCACCGGATCACTGCCCTTTGCAGGAGAAGGGCAAAGCCAAGTACTTTCAGGAGCTGCCGGGGCGCCTGAAGCCTTTTGAGACCCTGCTGATGCAGAACCAGGGGGGCCAGGGCTTCATTGTGGGCGACCAGGTAAGTGCTGAGTCCGGCCCGAGGTAGATCCCATTTCTCAGAAGGGCACACTGAGGCCCTGAGGGGAGCCACGGTGAACAGTCAGGGTCCTGGCTCCCTGCGGCCCTTCCTTTTCTGACCCCGTTCAAGCCCTCTTCTGACCTTGGCCCTGCAGATCTCCTTCGCCGACTACAACCTGCTGGACCTGCTGCTGAATCACCAGGTCCTGGCCCCCGGCTGCCTGGACTCCCACCCCCTGCTCTTGGCCTATGTGGCGCGCCTCAGCGCCCGGCCCAAGCTCAAAGCCTACTTGGCCTCCCCAGAGCACGTGAACCGCCCCGTCCACGGAGCCCAAAAGACATGAGCCTGCTCAGCTTCCCAGGGGGAAAGGCTGCCCTTTAGAGCCAATAAACGTCCAGAGAGGAAAGCTGTGCTGTGGTCCCTGAAGGGCTGGAGGGCACGGGGGACCCCATACGCCTTCCCAAGCTGCCTCGGGAGGACGAGGGCTGGGCTGGGCGTCTGGGCCCTGGAACAGAATCACGCAGATTAGTTCCAGGTCCAGACAGGAAGATGAGACTCTGAGCCTTAAGGGGCCACCCCAGAGGACTTCCTGCAGGAGGAAGTGCCCTCGCCGGGGCCACGCGTGACGACAGCCCCCAGGGAGCCCCGTCAGTCTGATAGAAGGGCACAGCCGTGCATGTGGCGAACAGTCGCTGACATCGAGAGTGTCACAGTGTGGTTCCGCACATGCACTCTGGGAAGGGACGCATGCCCTCGTGGGGTTCGCACGAGCGTCAGCGTGGCTCATTCTCGGGTGGCACCCGGGGTCATCCCCGGGTTGGTGCGGCGGGTGGCCGGCAGGGCCCAGCGGGTGTGGCTGAAGGCAAGCCTAGAGGTCCCGGTGGCTGTTTGGGGACCGAGGGAGGAGGGACGATGGCGGGAGTCTCCATCCTGGAACGTTGTGGCCACCTCCGGTGTGGCTCCCTCAGCTGGCCCGCACCTCCCGCCTGCTCACGGAGCAAGGTGGTTGGACGGTTCCAGAACACCTGGTGTTCCCAGCACACACCTGCCGGTGGCTCCTTGCTGCGCTGCTGACAAAGTCCACAGCCTGCCGAGCCTGCCAGGCCTTCCCTCATGGGAGCTGTGCGCTCTCCAGAACATTCCCCACCCTGCCCCACCTCTGCTCACTTCACTGCCCCTCCCACGGCTCCACTCTGTGGGGCCCTGGCCCTCCCAGTTGTCTCCCCTCAGAACCCCTCCGGGGAGGTCAGAGATCAGATCCCACGCTGTGGGCTCCATTATCTAACCCCCTCCAGGGAGGAAACCCAAACTCGAGGACTGAGGCAGTAAGGTGACTTGTCCAAGGCTGCACGGCTCACTTCACGCCCAGTCCGAGGGACCCCCCCAGGCTTCTCGGGGTGGTCCTTGGAGAGAGAAGTGGGGATGGAGTTGAGGACCAGAGGAGAGAGCAGGAGGCCAGTTTCAGGGGGCAGGAGTGACCCAGGCACAGGCAGGGGCCAGAGCCTAGCAGAGGCTCCTGGTGGCGTGGATGGGGACACGGCCTCCCCTGTGGAGGCCTTGCCCGCCACAGTGAGGACTGGGGGTTGACTCCAGCGTGCTAGGGAGCCATGGCAGGCTTCGGAGCAAGAAGATGACGTGAAAGAGGACAAGGAGGAAGAGTAGCCTCAGTGCTCAGGAGGCTGTGGGCGTCATGGAACTCAATACCCTCACCCTACAGATGGGGAAACTGAGGCCCAGAGAGGGGTTCACTGAGCAAGGTGGGTGTGACACTCCCAGGCTGGGGGCCTGGCCCCCCCCTTAGAGGAGCCTATGCTCGACAGACTTCAAGCAGAGGCCTGGTGCATTGGATTTGGGGGGCTGGTTGGCAGTTTGGGTTTCTAGAAGACAGCTGGCCTCTTTGGGCAGAATGCGCCAGGAAGGGCCCATCAGTCCCTGAGAAATCAGGGGCTCGCCCAAGGAGGTGGAGAGAAGCTCCTGCAGCCAGGAGGAGGGGCTCCGGGGAGTGGCAGGACCCCTGTATAGGCAGCTGGGGAGAGGCTGGGAGCCCCCAGGTTGAGCTTTCTCCAAGCAATGTCCCAAGCGCTTCATTTAGTCTTCACGGGAGAACCCGCCTAGCAGATGCTATTAATATCCCCATTTTACAGATGAGGACACTGAGGCCCAGAGAGGTGAGGTGAAGCAACCTGAGCAAGGACAGACAGGTGGTTAAGAGGCCAAGGCAGGATTTGAACTCGGGCTCTCCGGCCCCACAGTCTATGTTTACAATGATACTGCTATAGGAGGGCTTGAACCACGATTTTTTTATATCCTGGCTCAGAGTGACTGCAGTTACCCGCAGGGGTGTGGTAACTGATGACCCCTCTAATCATATGGAGGACAGGAGCCCTAAGAGAAAGGTTGGGCTTCCAACCTGTCAGGGGTGGAAGCGGGGCAAGTTCCCATCTGAAGCCTGAACATTCAGGGACCCCCGACCGGCCTGGCTCCCCAGATGGTTGCAGATTAAAAGCTCCAATCCCCCCGGGGAGCTCCCGGTCCCCCAAGGAGCTGCCATTGAGTTGGGTGGGGTGGCACCCAGGGGGCCGATGTCAGTTCCCCCAAGGCAGCTCTGGGAGGGTGGGGATGAGGGGTGCAGGGAGGGACCCCAGACCTCAAGGGAACATCCCGAGGCCGCTTTAAGGTCTTCGGTTCAGGCCTCAGCTTGTGGGTCTCGCCCCCCCAACCATGCGCGGCCTTTGGTTCCATCCCTCCCTGCATCCCGGCTCCACCACTTTATCCCCGCTCTGCTAGGGTTCCAGATGATTCTGACTTGGGCTCCCTTGCACCGCCCCGCCCCTCCCCTCCCCCTCCATGCCTCTTCTCTACCCCGACTTTTGAGCTGCCAGGGACCCTCACCCCATGCCCAGCCAGGAACAAGCGGCCGATTACTCTCCGGGCCTGTTTCCTCTCCTGACATCCCGCTGGTCACAAAGTGCCCCACTGTTCGACCAAGCGCCTCCTACACCCAGACACTTGGCAGCTCTTAAAGCCTCCATTTTACAGATGAGAACACAAACAGGTCAGAGCTAAGCAGCACACCTACTCTCTTTCCCAAACTGCCCCAGAAAATGCCCTCAATGGGCTCTGGACGCAACCAGTAGCCAATGAAGTGATTTTTTAAAATGTTCATGTTAGGGGCACCTGGGTGGCTCAGTCGTTAAGCGGCTGCCTTCAGCTCAGGTCATGGTCCCAGGGTTCTGGGATGGAGCCCCGCATCAGGCTCCCTGCTCTGCGGGAACCCTGCTTCTCCTTCTCCCACTCCCCCTGCTTGTGTTCCCTCTCTCTGTCAAATAAATAAATAAAATCTTTAAAAAATAAAATAAAATGTTCACGTTAGTTAAATGTTAAATATCCTGATTGAAATCACATCAAAGGTACGGGGATTTCAGAAGCAAGAGCGTGGGTCCTGCCCAAGCTTGGGCTGGCTTTGCTCCAGGCTCCCACGCTGCTCTGCAAATGTGCGGGTTTGGAAATGGGGTGAGTGTGTGCCATCAGGGAACCTGCAGAAACATTTACCACCCCCCCCCGGGAAGTGCCGAGTGTTCGGGAGGTGTTTTTGGCAACAAAACTACCCTTGAGCTCATATCTTTCCGTTGGAGGACTTTGGACGAGGTGATGGGGAAGCCTTTTTATCTCCAGATGGGATTGTCTACAAGATCAGGAAACTAGCCCAGGATCCTGGGGCTATGAGCTTTGCTTGCTGCCCCTTAGACTTATTTTCATGAGGCTTATTCTCAAAAGCAGCACCCAGGGGAGAAAATGGAACGAAGACGTCTGGCCCATCCACCTGCTGTGTCAGTGAGACTGGATTCTGGGTTGAGCGTGTGTCAGCAAGGAGAAGGGGGCTTCTTGAAGATTCAGGCTCCATACGTTTGCCTTGGAATAGGCCTGCTGATGAGGCCACGTCTGTATGAAGTCACCATTCTGAGAGTTTGGAGCCGTCGCATTTTCCTGTTATTCCCCAAACAGGGCAGCTCCGACTTTGGCGCGCACACTGGGCTGGCCGCCCAGCTGCGGGCTGGCCCCGTCCCTGTGCTTCTCCTGCACAACCCCCAGCCCCCACCACCCCTGGCTGCTGGCCGGCCTCGTCCTCCGGACCCCTGCGACCCAGGCACAGGGCTTGGGGGAGGGCAAGAACGGAGCTGGGTCCATCAGGGTCCTCCCCTGACCCGTCCCAGACTGCAGCTCAAACAGAGAGAGGGAGGGAGTTTTTTTTAGCTCCCTGGTTCCAGCTCCCAAAAAGCCAGCTCCGCTCTGTCTTGCTCTTTTGGGATCTGTGAGTAGCAAACTATCTTTTCAATGACAATTGCTTCCTGACCTGTTGGCCTTGCCTCACCTAGTGAAGAATAATTAAAGCTACATTTAAAACAGAGACCCCCAGGCAACAACCACCCAGCCAAACCACTCCTGAATTTCTGACTTGGAGACCGAGCTCATAAATGCTGATCGTTTTAAGTGGCTACATTTTGATATGATTTGTTCAGCTGCAATAGCTAATTAATATCAAGTCAGGACCAAGCCAACACCATACGGCTGCCGTGTGAGGCAGAAAGTGTTCAGGGCTCACATTGCAAAGCAGGTGCTCTGAGGTCTCCTGAGTTCTTTTCCAGAGGCTTTCTGGTTCCTTTGGTGGAGGTGTGATGTCTTCTCTGAGGTCGCTCAGCAAGAGTGACTTACCATGGGGCCTGGCGCATGACAGGTGCCCAGCAAATGGCTGACCGCAAAAATTCTAAGAGCCCAGCTTTGCAGATATAATCATCACCCTTAGCTTTGACGTTACCTCAAAGTCTTGAGAAAGCCATGTCCCTTCTTTCACCATGTATTTTGTACAAATAAGCAATTGGGCAAGAGGAGAAAAATAGCGGGTAACTTGACCTCTAGCAAAACTTGAAGGTTGACATTTTTAGCCAAGTCATCCCTTGGGCTCTGGAGTCTAGGCCAAAACAAGTAAATATTACTACGTTACAATTTCCTCTCCAAGGAAAGTTTTTTTAAACTCAATTTTTTTTATGATTCAATTTTGAAAATCAACATATTATTTAAAAATCAGAATCAGTGGTGCCTGGCAGGCTCAGTCAGTGGAACATGTGACTCTAGGCCTTGGGGTCATGAGTTCAAGCCCCATCTTCGGGAACAGAGATTAATTAAAAATAAAATCTTGGGGCACCTGGGTGTCTCAGTCGGTTAAGCATCAGACTTTCGATTTCAGCTTGGGTCATGATCTCAGGGTCATGAGATCGAGCCCCACTGAGCACAGAGCCTGCTTGGGATTCTCTCTCTCTTTCTTCCTCTGTGCCTCCCCTGCTCACACTCTCCTGCTCCCTCTCTCTCTTTCTCTCAAAAAATGAAATGAAATAACGAGGTGTTTATCCAAAGGATACAAACATAGTGATCTGAAGGGGCACCTTCACCCCAATGTTTATAGTAGCAATGTCCACAATAGCCAAAGTGTGGAAAGAGCCCAGATAGCCATTGAAAGATGAATGGATAAAGAAGATGTGGGGTCTAAGCACAATGGAATATTACACGGCCATCAAAAATATGAAACCTCTCCTTTGGCAATGACATGGATGAAACTAGAGGGTAAAATCCTCAGTGAAATAAATCACTCAGAGAAAGACAAATACCACATGATTTCACTCATATATGTGGAATTTAAGAAACAAAACAGATGAACATAGGGGGAGGGAAGGAAAAATAAAATCAGATGAAAGCAGAGAGGGAGGCAAACCATAAGAGACTTTTAACTCTAGGAGACGAACCGAGGGTTGCTGGAGGGGAGGGAGATGGGGGATGGGGTAACGGAGTGACAGGCATTAAGGAGGGCACGTGATGTCATGAGCACTGGGTGTGATGTGCAACTGATGAGTCACTGACCTCCACCTCTGAAACTAATAACACACTATATTAAATTAATTAAATTGAATTGAAATTAAAAAATAAAATAAAATCTTTAAAAAAGGAATCACAATGGAAGTGATTGTTTTAATCACATCAAACGGGTTGAAAGCTGCCTTTTCAGACACAGGCCTTGTGTAAGTCTAGGGTTCTCCAAAGAAACAAAATCTATATATACATATGTTTACCTGTAGATTTACATATATGTACCTAGTTGCATTACGTCTATCTATCTATCTATTAAGAGGTTTATCATAAGGGATTGGCTCACAAGATTCTGGAGGCTGAGAAGTCCACCGACCTGCTGTCTGCAAACTGGAGCCCCAGGAGAGCCCATGGTGTGGTCTGAAGACCAGAGAGCCAAGGAAGATTCTGGTCTAGGTCTGAAGGCCTAAGGACAGGAGAAGAGTGACAGCCCAGCTCAACAATCCGGCAGAGAGCAAATTCAAACTTCCTCTGCCTTTTCATTTTATTTAGTCCCTCAACAGATTAGATGAGGCCCACCCACAATGGGGAGGGCCTTCTGCTTTACTCTGTCCACCCATTCAAGTGCTAATCTCTCTGCTAAACACACTCATAGACACACCCAGAAATACTGTTTAACCAGTCATCTGGGCATCCCTTGGCCAAGTCATAAAAATAACCACCACAAATTGCTTTGGTAGTTTTCCCTTTTGTGTATAAGACACAGTTCATGTGTTCTGTTTTGTTTTTTTTAAGTTTTGCACCTGAGCCCTCCGTGATGGGCCCTCCAGAGCTGTATCTTCTGCACATTGCTCATGCTTCCACTGCACGGGATAGCTGTCTCCCAGCAAGCCGTTCCCGCAAAAACATTTGGTTTTGTGCTGGCATGCTCGTTAACGTCTGTTTCCTTACCATTCGACTAGAAACATGTGGAGAGAAGGGACCGCCTTTTTGTTTTCTTTTTCTGTTCCCACTTTTTAATTGAGCTGCAACTTACAAACAGTAGGTGCCCCGAAGTATACAGCGCTGTTGATTTTTATGTGTGTGCACAGTTCCAGCCCTGCCTCCCGAAAGAAAGACTGCTTCTCTGTTTGCTCGTGACACTGGATGCGATCACATCTGTTATTTGCTACATAACAAACCATCCCAACATGCGGTGGCTTAAAATAATTCACATGGCTTATTTCTCGGCATGGCCTGGTGGCTCATCTGCTCTGGGCCAACCCGATGGGGGCTTGATGGTCTAGATCACCCTCATTCCCACATGTCTTATGGGTGGAGATGGCAGGGACGGCCTTCCCCGTGACCTCTTGTTTCCTGGGAGGCCAGCCCAAGCTGCAGTGGCGGAAGAGTTTTCAGCAGCAGGTGAGGGCAAGCCTCAATGCTCAAGTGGCCTCTTCCACTTTTGTTGACATCCCATTGACCAAAGCGAGCCACACGGCCCCAGACTCAGGAGGTAGAGCACTAAATTCACATTGCAGGGGGCATGTGTAGGAAAAGTAGAAGAGCTTGCAGTCAGTTGGCAATCAACCTCGGATGCTCTTCACGCAGAAGGTGAATGAGCACAGGTGGAAGGAATAGACTTACAAGAAAGCAAACAAGGAAGAAGGTGAATATGTCGGTCACTTTGAGGGTAACCCTCAATGAGTAGAAACCGAGTGCGCCACATACATTAGTAGTCAAGGAAATGGAGTGCTGTCCGCAGTCAATCCAAAAAAAGGCAAGAAAGAAGAGAAGCAGAACAGACAAGGAAAAGAGTACAAAAATAAGACAGACTGGAACCCAAACAGGTAACAGCAATTCCATTAAATGGAAATAGACCACTCACACAGATCTGCCCAATCGATTTTTTATTTTTAATTTTTTAATTATTAATTTATTTATCAGACCTGATCCGAGATCAAGAGCTGGATGCTCAACCGACTGAGCCACCCAGGCACCCTGCCAATTGATTTTTTTTACAAAGATGCAGAAACAGATCGATGGAGGAAAGAGCCTTTCGACAAACGGTGCTGGAACAATTAGACTGCCGTCGGCCAACACATGGGAGAGGATGTTCAGAATCTAGGCCAGGTGAAGATTTTTTTAGATTCTAAGATTTTCTTAGTGACTCTAAAAGCATGACCCATAAAAGGCAAAATTGATAAATCAGACCTCATAAAAATGAGAAAGTCTGCTCTGCTAAAAGTCCTATTAAGAGCATGAAGAGACTAGCTATGGGTGGAAGGAAATCCTTGCAAATTACCTACCCAGAGAGAGACTAGTACCTGGAACATACAACAGACCCTTCAAACTGAACGGTTAAAAAAACCCCAAGCAATTCTATTTGAAAATGGGCAAAAGACATGAAGAGACATCTTAGTGAAGATGATGTACAGATGGAAAATAAGCCCATGAAATGATGTTGAACTTCATTAGCCACTAGGGAGATGGAAATTAAAAGCACAATGAGATATCATTACGCACTTAACAGAATGGCTTAAAAAAATAGTGACAACACCAAATTCTGGGAAGGATCTGAAGAGACTGGATCACTCGTATATTGCTGATGGGCATGCAAATTGGTACAGTCACTGGAAAACAGTTGGGCAGTTTCTTGTAAAACTAAACAGGCAAATGTCCATATGAGCCAGCAACACACTCTTGGGTGTTTATCCCAAAGAAATGGAAATGTATGGTCACACACAAAATACATGTATGTGGATGTTTATAGCAATTTTATTTAGAGTAGCCCCAAAGTGGAAATAACCCAGATAGCCACCCAGACCATGGACTACAACTCGGCAACAAGAAGGAATGAACCGCTGATGGATAAAATAATCTGGATGAATCTAGAGCGTTGTGCTCAGTTAAAAAAAAAAAAAAAAAGGACAGAAAAGAAAGAAAGAAAAGCTAATCCCAAAAGGTTACATACTGTTTGATTCCATTTATGTAACATTCTTGATATGATTAAATTATAGAAATGGAGAACAGATTAAAGGTTGCCAGAGATTAAGGACAGGAGAGGGGAGGTGGCAGAGGGAAGCACATGTGGTTATAAAAGGGTGACGTAAGTGATTGTGAGTGACAGAACTGTTGAGTGTCTTAACTGTGGTGATGGATCTGTGAACTTACACAGGTGATAACATTGTACAGAATTACACATGCACGCGCACGCGTGCATGCACACACACACACACACACACACACACACACGAGCCCATCTATAACCAGGGGAATTGGAGCAAGATGGGTTGAATGGATCAATGTCAATATTCTGGGTGTGATATTGAGCTATACTTTTACAAGGTGTTATCACAAAAGAAAAAATTTCAGTGAAAAGAGAAAATAGCCTTAAATATTCTGGTTAAAAGACAAAGGATGTCAGAATGATAAAAGAGCATTAAATTATATTCAATTAACAAGAAACATATTTATTTATGTAAGTGAATTTATTTTTTTTATTTCTTTTAAAAGTTTCATTTTATTTATTTGTCAGAGAGAGAGGACAAGTAGGGGGAGTGGCAGGCAGAGGGAGAAGCAGGCTGCCCACTGAGTAACAAGCCCAACACAGGGATCAGGCAGGAGCCCAACAGACTGAGCCACTCAGCCATCCCTACAAGAAACGCATTTAAAACTAAGGATACAGAAAGGTTGAAAGTAGAAAGATGGAAAAGATATGCCACACAGGCACTAACTAAAAGAAAGCTAGTGCATCTACATTAATATCAGGCCAACAGCACTTACAAGCAAAAAATAAATAAATAACACATAAAAAAACTTTTAAAAATATAGAGAGACTTCATGTGAAAAGGTTCAATACTTATCAGGAAGTTGTAAAAATTCTAAATCTGTATGCATCTAATAACATGGCCTTAAACTACATAAAGCAAAATGTGAAGGAATTACAATTCAGAAATAGACAAAAGTGCAATTGTGTGTGTGTGTGTGTGTGTGTGTTTGCCAATCTTGTTTCATTTATATTTTCTCCCAGACTATACTGGAATATTTTAACACACTTCTCTTAGTAATTGATAGACTTGGCAGAGAAAACTATCAGAATAACATAAAAGCATTGAACGACTGCAGGATACATTTACTTTTCATGGAATGCACACAAAGTGGATCCTGTAGAGGGCTAGAAATAACATGTTTCAGCAGACTGAAATCATAGAGTATGTTTTCTGTACACAATGCTTGTGAGCTAGAAACCAGTTCTAAAGAAAGAGTCTTTGTGATTAAGGAATAGATTCAAGAGACTTTGCTGAGCTTTCATGGTATGTTCCAGAATCATCAAACCACAAGCACTGTGGAGAATCATTGCTTCATGGGGTGCCTGGGTGGCTCAGTGGGTTAAAGCCTCTGCCTTTGGCTCAGGTCATGATCTCAGGGTCCTGGGGTCAAGCCCCGCTTCCTCCTCTCTCTGCCTGCCTCTCTGCCTACTTGTAACCTCTCTCTCTCTCTGTCAAATAAATAAATGATAATAAAAATCTTAAAAAAAAAGAATCATTGCTTCACAGAAAGCATGGCGATACACAACACACCAAACAAAGGAAAGCTTATCTCAACTATTTTTTTTTTTGTAATTTTAGGGATTTGATTTTAAAACTTTGTTGTTGAGATGTTGTATAGATAGATACTGGAAAGTGCACTGCTCCTAAGTGGACTGCTCGGTGAAATTTCATAGACATTCACACCTGTGCAGCCACCACCAGATCAAGGTACCAAACATTTATTGCAAATGACATATCAGATAAAGGGCTTGTATCCAAAATCTATAAAGAACTTATCAAACTCAACACCCATAGAACAAATAACCCAGTCAAGAAATGGGCAGAAGACATGAACAGACATTTCTCCAAAGAAGACATTCAAATGGCTGACACATGAGAAAGTGCTCAACATCACTCAGCATCAGGGAAATACAAATCAAAACCACAGTGAGATCCCACCTCACACCAGTCAGAATGGCTAAAATTAACAAGTCAGGAAATGACAGATGTTGGCAGGGATGTGGAGAAAGGGGAACCCTCCTACACTGTTGGTGGGAATGCAAGCTGATACAGCCACTCTGGAAAGCAGTATGGAGGTTCTTCAAAAAGTTGAAAATAGAGCTACCCTTTGACCCAGGATTCACACTACTGGGTATTTACCCCAAAGATACAAAGGTAGTGATCCTCAGGAGTATGTGCACCCGAATGTTTATAGCAGCAATGTCCACAATAGCCAAACTATGGAAAGAACCTATATGTCCATCAACAGATGAATGGATAAAGAAGATGGTATATATAGACAATGGAATACTATGCAGCCAACAAAAGAAACAAAATCTTGCCATTTGCAATGACATGGATGGTACTAGAGGGTATTATGCTAAGCAAAATAACTCAATCAGAGAAAGACAATTATCATATGATCTCTCTGATATGAGGAATTTGAGGGGCAGGGCGGGGG
>LNAC01000014.1:5955894-5982579 GCA_002007465.1 Ailurus styani
AAACAAACTGAGGGTTACTGGGGGGTGGGAGGGTAGGGATAGGGTGGATGGGTTATGGACACTGGGGAGGGTTTGTGCTTTGGTGAGTGCTGTGAAAGGTGTAAGCCTGATGATTCACAGACCTGTACCCCTGGGGCAAATAATAATAATTTTTTTAAAAAGGGTACTGAACATTTATAGCACTCCAGAAGCTTCCCTCATGCTCTCTTGTGGTTCATACCCTTCAAGGTACCCATTGTTCTGGCTTCTAACACCCTAGGCTAGATTTGCATGTGTTCGAATTTCCCATAAATGAAGTTATATACTACGCATTCTTTTGTGTGGTTTCTTTTGGTTAGCATAATGTCTGTGGGATTCATTTGTGGCACTATTCCATGGTATGACCAACCCACAATTAATTTTTTCATTCCCCCATTGGTCGATACTTGGGATGTTTCCAGTTTGGGTCTATTTTAAGTAAGGAACTGACTCACGTGATTGTGAAAGTTTGATAAATCTCCTGGCTGAAGACCCAGGAAAGATCTGATGCTGCAGTTCAAGTCTGAAGGCAGTTTGTTGGCAGAATTCTCTTTCTCCAGAGAGGCAAGTCTTTTTTTTTTTTTTAAAGGCCTTCAACTGATTGGATGAGGCCCACCTATATTATGGACAGTGACCTCACTGCCTGCTGATGAAATGTTAATCTCATATAAAAATACCTTCACAGGGACACCTAGAATAACGTGTGACCAAATACCGATTCAAGGTGACACAGACAAGAGTATATGTATGAGGAGAGCTTTAGTAGATAACGCAGTTTTCCAGAGAGGTGGAACCAGTTTAATACCCGCCCCCCCAGCGAAGCATGAAACCTGTTGCTCTCTATCCTTGTTAACACTTGTAATTGTCAATGCTCCAGACTTTTCTCATGGGTGGTGATCGACGGGTGTTGTGGTTTGAATTTGCCTTCCCCTGATTCCTAATGATGCTAAACACTTTTCACATACTTAAGCATTCTATAATACTGCCACACAGAATTTCTTAAAGATAGCAAACACTTTTTGACGTCTCGGGTTGCACTGTGAAATAGGGCCACAGGTAGGCCAGGAATATGTTCCTCTTTCCAACCAAAGTCTTTCCTCTTTCCAACCAAAGTCTTTATTTGCTCAACATGTAGTGAGGCAGCTCAGATACTACTTAAAAAGGAAAAAAAAAATGTTTACAGAAACAGATTTGGTTTCAGGGGCTAAAAAAGAAAAATCATCCTAACCATTTCCTAGGTCTCTCCAGTTCCCACTCTTGCTTCAGTTTGAGTATTAATTAGATGGAAGTTCAACTGAGGTTACAAAGTCTCTAAGGAACAGCAGCCGCTCTGAGAGAGGTTTTTTTCACTCAGCTGAGAGTTCAGGGGCCTCTGGACAGGGCTGGTGTCCGCTCTCCGTGGTGTCGGGGACCTTAGCTCCTTCCGGCCGTCTCTGTCACTCTGAGGGTGCCGTCCTGTCCCCTCCCATTCCAGCCAGGGAACGGGGGTTCTTTGAACTGTACCTGCTCCGGAGTCTTGGAAGGAAGTAAACCCTCTAGGGTAGGTTTACAATGCAGGTGATAAAATAAGTTACTAGCTGTCGACCCACAGAATGACTCCATGCAGCATTCGCCTTGACTTTCAATTGACAAGGACTTCGAGTGAATATCCCTTGCAAGAGCCCTTGGCGAAGAGAGGCCGGCGCTTTATCAAGAGGTTCTTTTTTCTTCCTCTGAGTACTCCAGGGGGTGGGGCTGGTTGCATTAAGGACCCATGGGGTTAGGGAGGGAAACTGGGCGCCCTGTCACTGGTTTATTACAGCTGTTTTCTACGCTGGCCGTTTGGATACTGGCCCTTCCTATGCTGTTTCTATACTAGGGAAGCTCGGGGGGGTCCCTGCCTGGGCCCCCCTCCCATTCTGTAGTGCCACGCTCCGGGGCTGCCCATGCGGATCGCCCCACACTCCAACGAGCGCCACGGCCACGGTGTCGCCCAGGCCAGGAGTCGCAGGGCTCACTCTGTTCCACTGGAGTTAGGAAGATTTGGGTTGCAAGGCACAGGAAACCCCAAACAAAAGTGAAATAATCATTCACTGACTCAGTCAGCTGGGAGCTGGTGGAGGCTGCTGACTCCAGGCGCATCGTCCTGCCTGCCCCCCTCTCCCTGGCCCCCCGCCCTCCTGCTCCTGGGGCCACACCCCGAGGAAGCTGCCCCATGAGAACCCTGGTCTCAGGCTCTGCCTTGTGGGGAGACCCAGCCTGAGACAGCAGGGGTAGGTCTAGTAATCATTTCTGTGAGATTTTCTGACATGGAGAAGGGGAATAACTTACTATTCTTACTTACTTTTCTATTTATTTATTTATTTATTTATTAAGATTTTATGTATTTATTTGACAGAGAGAGACACAGCGAGAGAGGGAACACAAGCAGGGGGAGTGGGAGAGGGAGAAGTGGGCTTCTCTCTGTGCAGGGAGCCGGATGCAAGGCTCGATCCCAGGACACCGGGATCATGACCTGAGCCAAAGGCAGACGCTTAACGACTAAGCCATCCGGGCGCCCCTATTAATCTTTTTAAAGAGCTGGAGCTCCATTGCCCCAGGACTCCCACAAGACAAGTCCTTGGCTGAGTTGGAGCTCTTCGGGTCCCCTGGTAGTTGTAGGGAGAGCTCAGGTGCGGTTTGCTCCCTTGAGTCAGACTCAGGGAGCAGAGATCCTGGGCTTAGAAAAAGCCTCTGGGAATATCCCAGGGCAGATGAGGAGGGCCAAAGATAGGGGTCCTGAACTAGCCCAGTGCTCTCTGACCACCTTCCCTCCAATCTGGTCAGTGTCCTCCGCGGCCCCCGGGACCAGAGCATGAGCGACCATTGGCGTTTTCAGAGCACTCGCTGGGTGCCAAGTAGCACCTCCTGTAATTCTCACAGTCCTCACTTTGCAAGAAGATTCTAAGTAGCAAGACCGAGGTCTCTGAGAGCGTGGAGGAGCTAGAGCCTGAGACCGGGCTCTTGCCGCTAACGCCCCCGATGGGGACTATCATGTGAGTGCCAGCGAGTGCTTTCTCGATTGCTGATTCATTGAGGAAGGGCTATTCCTCTAAGGGTCCCAATTTCATTCTCCCAGATTTTGAGCAGAGCAGGTAGGGCACAGCCAGGACCCCGCATAGCCTTGCTGAGTTTCGGTGTATCTGAGCACACCGTTTTTGGCTGCGGTCCGAAGGAACGTGAGGGTCTGTGGTGCCTGGGGCCCCCACCTTCCCTGGAGCGCGGCCAACACCAGCCTTCTGGCACGGAGGGGACCCAGACCTGAAAGAGTCTCACTGTCCCCAGTGGGCCCTGCTCCAGCCAGACCAGCGATGAGCTCCCTTCTGGGGTTTCCAGTGACTCTGGGAGGTTTGGGGAGATTATTCGGAGGGCCCGACAGCATAATGGGCTCATCCAGGTTATCAGGTTAGGTGGGGAAGCCACAAGGATGTGTGTGGCCAGGCCCCCGGAGCACCAGGAATGCAGCCCCCGCCCCCCACCCAGCTGCTCTCCCAGCCCCCTGGGGAACTGTTGACTGGGGTGAAGCCATCAGCCCCCTTCCTGCCCTGGTGAGCTGGGGTCAAGCCCCTGGCGTAGCCTTTGCTGCTCCGACCGAGCCCAAATCCTTGGTCATGCTGCAGATGGCAGGTCACTGGTGGGCACAGGGTGGGACGGAATTTAGCTGCAGAAGGGGGCGGGGCCAAGGGCTGTCGCCAGTGTCAGCTCTTAAGAGCTGTCACCCACCCATAAAGTGGAGCTCTTGGTCCTGCAACGGGCTGTTCCCGACAACTCCGTGACATAGGAGCCCATCCCTGACTCCCACCAGCCCCCCAGGGAGGTCACAGCAGTGGGGCTGATTCTCAGTGCAGGGACTAGGGCGCCATCCCTTTAGCCCCCTGCAGGCAGCTGGGCCCACCCCACAGAAGGGCCCAGGACAGTCTGGGGGCTCTCCAGGGCTTGGACGTGCCCCTGAGCAAGCAGTGTTGATTTGAGCCCCTCCACCGAGACCCTGCCCACGGGAGGCATCAGTCCCAGGGGTCCAGGTCCCTTTGGGGAGAGCCGGGAGCCCCACTGGGTCCCAGACCCTCGTTGGGCTGGAGCAAAACTTCCCACGGGTTCCTGAGAAAGGCGTGGAAGGTAACTTTTCAGAACCCTCCCCATCTAAAAAGTCCGCGCCTTCCCACTTGACTCAGGTGGTCCGAGTCTACATTCAAGTTCAGGGATCCTCCCCGCTGACCTGGAAGGCCGTGGCGGCTTCCTACCTTCGCCTTTAGGGATGGGAACCCAAGGTCAGCCTGATGCCCTTCCTCTGGACCCAGCCCGGTTGTTTTGTTCTGTTCTGTGTTTTGTTTTTGTTTTCTTTTTTTCCTCTAGAGAAGCCTGGAGGATCTTTTGAGTCTTGGTGTTCTAAAACTTCTCAGCTGTGAGTGCAGGTGCGGGTTTTTCCTCTCCTCATTTTCTTGGACCCTCGAGGCCTTTCAGTCTGGAGGTCTGTGTCCTTTAGCCAACAGAGATCTCTCGCATTGTTTCTTTGACAATGTCATTTTCTCTGTTCTATTAGTTGGACGTCAAAACTCTTAGTTTCCCTTTCCCTGTCTCTTCTTTCCCTTACTTGCACCTCTTTAAAAAAATATTATAAAATGTCTCTTTATATTCTAATCCTTTGGTTTGATTTTTTTTAATTGAATAAGCACCATGCCCAGCATGGCCTTGAACTCATGACCTTGAGATCAAGACCTGAGCTGAGATCAAGAGTCAGATGTTTAACCGACTGAGCCACCCAGGCGCCCCTCGTTAGATTTTTATTTTGGCAGTCACTTTGGATTTTTGTTTTGTTTTTAAGAGGTTTTTGGGTTTTTTTTAAAGTTTATGTATTTATTTTTAGTAGCCTCTACACCCAGCGAGGGGCTTGAATTCATGACCTTGAGATCCAGGGTTGCACGTTCCAACCACTGAGCCAGCCAGGCGCTCCTTTTGGCAGTCATTTTAAATTTCCAAGAATTCCTTCTTGTTCTGTTTTTCACTTCTCCTGGTGTGTGTGTGTGGGGGGGTGCTGTGCTGCACTCATCGCCAGGACCCATTTCTTCCTGAGCTAAGAGTTAGTTACTCCCCAGTTTGCAGTGGTAAACAGCCCGGAGCTGTCCGCCTTCTTTGGAATTGCTTTGGAAGACCTTCACCGGCCCAAGGGCATGTCTCCTTCTCCAGGCAGTCCGCATGCAATGACTGGTTGACACAGGAGCATAGAGGGCCAAACTGGTCCCAATTCAAGAGAATCCTCCAGAACCATCCAGCTTCTACCTTTCCTGTGGGGTTGGCTGAGCCTTTATTGACACCCCACTGTAGCCCGATATCTCCCTACACCCAATCCTGTCTTTCCTCTCTCTCCCCTAGGTGTAAACCATGAGAGTGCTTCCTTTTTTTTTTTTTTTAAGATTTTATTTATTTATTTGGCAGAAAGAGACACAGCGAGAGAGGGAACACAGGCAGAGGAAGTGGGAGAGGGAGAAGCAGGCTTTCCACCAAGCAGGGAGCCCGATGTGGGGCTCGATCCCAGGACCCTGGGATCATGACCTGAGCTGAAGGCAGACGCTTAGCGACTGAACCACCCAGGCGCCCCTCCGAGACTGCTTCCTAATAAACTTCCCAGGTGCCGAGCTCTGGCCTAGACTCTGCTTCCTGGGGATCCTGCGCTCTGATGGCTGGTAGCAACAGTGGTCTGAGCAGCCGATGCTCAGTGACAATGAGGACCTGTCACAGAGAGCTCCTGCTACCAGGTAGCAGAAGGATCTCTCCCTCTAACTGGGGGAGGGGACGGGAGTGAATGGGATGGCAGCGGACAGAACAGGAAGGTACCAGCCGGCGAGAGGCATCAGGCGTGTGGGGAAGATGAGGGAAGTGTCCCTACAAGGACAGTGGGGTTAAGGGTCCACTGGCTGAGGTTGATTGACCCTCTGGCATCTTAACGCGTGACTAACTTATTACGTGCGAAAATATAATTCAGGGCCAAGAGTCACAAGGGACAAACAAAGATGTTATAAACTCATAAAATGGGCGCCTGGGTGGCTCAGTGGGTTAAAGCCTCTGCCTTCGGCTCAGGTCATGATCTCAGGGTCCTGGGATCGAGGCCCGCATCGGGCTCTCTGCTCAGCAGGGAGCCTGCTTCCTCCTCTCTCTGCCTGCCTCTCTGCCTACTTGTAATCTCTCTCTCTGTCAAGTAAATTAAAGAATATATATTAAAAAAAGAAAAAGAAAGGATGGTGTTTTTTCAACGAATGGGGCTGGAACCGCTCCACATGCAAAAAGATGAACTCCAACTCCTCTTTCACATCAGACGGCAAATTCACAATGGATCGCAGGCATAAATGTAAAATCCCAAATTATAAAATTTCTAAAAGAGAGCATACAATAATTCTTGCAGTTTTTGCATTAAGCAAAGGTTTCTTAGACACAACACCAAAACCACGACCCATAAATTTTTTAAAGATTTTGTTTTTAAGAAATCTCTACCACCCCCCAAAAGAAATCTCTACACCCAACATGGGGCTTGAACTCAGAACCCTGAGATCAAGTGTCACATGCCCCCCGCAACTGACTGAGCAGGCCAGGTGCCCCATGATCCACAAAATTTAAAAGCTGATAAATTTTACCTCATCGAAAAAGTTTTTTTTTAAAAGATTTTATTTATTTATTTGAAAGAGAGAGAGAGTACAAAAGCAGGGGGAGCTGCAGGCAGAGGGAGAAGCAGGCTCCCCGCTGAGCAAGGAGCCGGAAGGATGCGGATGCGAGGCTCCATCCCAGGACCCCAGGACCCCAGGATCATGACCTCGGGCGAAGGCAGATGCTTAACCAACTGAGCCACACAGGCATCTCTTTACCTCATCAAAATTAAAAACTTCGAAACTTAATAAAAAACCAAACTCCGTTAAGAAAGTGGAAAGGCCACAGACTGGGAGAAAATATTTATAAACCCTTATCCAATATGGACTGCACCCAAAGTTTATAAAAAGCTCTCAAAACTCAGTAATGAAAGGAACAATCCAATTAAAAATGGCCAGAAGATCTGAACAGACAGTCGACAAAGAAGACACATTCGTGGCAGACGAGACTGAAAGTTGAAAGAACGTTCAACATCATTACGCACTAGGGAAATGCACGCTAAAATCACAGCGAGACAACATTGCTAATCTATTGGAAGCTCGGGGCCAAAGGCTGACAATCGGAAGAGCTGATGAGGACCGAGAAAGAGCAAGAACCATTCTCCGGCCCCCACGCAGAGAATGTGGAATGCAAAACAGTTTGTTACAAGGTCAAACACTCTTCCCGGGTGATGCAGCAATCCTTCCCCTTGGGTTTTACCCAAGGCAGACGAAAATTTATGTTCATTTATTTTATTTTATTTTAAGATTTTATTTATTTGACAGAGACAGACACAGTGAGAGAAGGAACACAAGCAGGGGGAGTGGGAGAGGGAGAAGCAGGCTTTTAGCAGAGCAGGGAGCCCGTTGCAGGATTCAATCCCCTGACTGTGGGACTCAATCCTCTGACCCTGAGATCATGACCTGAGCCGAAGGCAGACGCTTAACGACTGAGCCACCCAGGCGCCCCTAAGATTTATGTTCATTTAAAAACCTGCATGCAGGGGTGCCTGGCTGGCTCAGTCCGTGGAGGGTACAACCTTTGATCTCGGGGTTGTGAGATTGAGCCCCACCTTGGGGGTAGATTACTTAAAAACAAAAAACAAAAAACAAAAAACCCAGGGGCACCTGGGTGGCTCAGTGGGTTAAAGCCTCTGCCTTCGGCTCAGGTCATGATCTCAGGGTCCTGGGATCGAGCCCAGGTTCCTCCTCTCTCTCTGCCTGCCTCTCTGCCTGCTTGTAATCTCTCTGTCAAATAAATAAATAAAATCTTTTAAAAAAAAAACCTGCACGCAAATGATTAAGGTAGCTTTATTCATAATTGCCCAAACCCCAAATGCCCTTTGGCTGGTGAATGGAGAGACAAACTATGGTCCATCCATACCGTGCAATACTATTCAGCAATAAAAAGGAAAGAAGTATCAGACAAGACCGTGGATGAACCTCAAATGCATTACGCTAAGTGAAAAAAGTCAGACTCAAAATGCTATTAGTTCTTCTACAATGCTTGTAGTTCTTCTAGAACACTCGGTAAAAGACAAAACCGTAGGGTAAGATAGCAGGTCAGGGACTGCTGCAGGCTGACTATAAAGGGACACAGGAAGTTTTTGGATGATGGAAATGTTCTCGATCTTCACTGTAGTAAATGGCTTTCGTCAAACTCATAGAACTGTATATTAAAAAGGATAAATTTTACTAAACATTAAGCCATATCTCAATAAAAAATCTTTTTAAAAAAAAGATTTATGATTTATTTATTTGAGAGAGAGTACAAGCACACATAGGGAGGGGAAGAGGTGGGGAGAGGCAGAGAGGGAGGGAGAGGAAGACGGAAAGAAGCCCAAGCCCACAGTTTGCTGAGCACAGAGCCCCACAGGGGGGCTTGATCTCACGACCAGGAGATCCTGATCGGAGCCCAAACCAACAGTCAGACGCACTCAACCAACTGAGCCTCTCCGTCGCCCTTCAATAAAAAATCTTTTGATGTTATGTTGAGTGAAAGAAGCTAGAAAGTTACTCATTGATTGTACTTAGTGAAACGAGTAAAACAAAACTAATCTATGGTGATAGAAATGCAAAAGCAGTGGTTATTTACAGAGGGTGGAGATCATTGAGAAGGAGCCCAAGGGGACTTCCGCGCGATGGGTGTGTTGTGACCTGATTGGCCAGTGGTTACATGAGTACATTCATTTATCACAATGCAGCATACTAGATGCTTAAAAATCGGTACATCTTCCTGAATATAAATCACTTCCATTTTCTTAAAGGTACAGAAGTATTTTTTCTCTAAAGGATAAGGAAAGATATTCCAAGTGAACATGAATAAAAAGAAAGCCAAGGCAGGAATCTTAATATGTGACTTACTATGTGAAAAAATATAATTTAGGGTTAAAAGTCACAAGAAACAAAGAAAGAGGTTATAAACTCACAAAGTAGACCTCAGACCAAGATAAAATGCATTTGACAGTACAGCTTTACTTGAAGGCAAGTATACACTGCTGGAGTCGCGGGGAGACACAGACAACGGTAGCACCACACCTCTCCCGAAGACGGAGAGAACAAATGCTCAAAAGCAATAAATGCTAATGTCAGTGGTGTGAACAATTATCTCCTCTCTCCCTGCCTGCCTCTCTGCCTACTTGTAATCTCTCTGTGTCAAATAAATAAAATCTTAAAAAAATAAAATAAAATAAAAATAAATAAATAAAATCTCTTTAAAAATTTAGAAAACAAATCATACATCATTAAATAAACCTTGAGGTGATGAGGAAATCATAAAGAGAATTGAGACATACAGATATTTGCATGGATAGAAGCATTACATGTTCAAAGTAGTGGAATGCAGCTAAGAGGTACTTTAAGGAAAATGTACAACCTTAACTGTATTTATCAGGAAATAGAAATGTCTGCAATAAATGAGTAAATCATTGAAATCATAAAGTTGGGGATAAAATAACAGCATATTTATAAAAGTAATGGGAATCATAAAGATAAGAGGAAGATAACAAATAAGAACCAAAGGACAATTTATTTTTTAAAAGATTTTATTTATTTGAGAGAGAGAGAGTGAGCAAGAGAGAGCATGAACAGGGATGAGAGGCAGAGGGAGAGGGAGAAGCAGGCTCCCCACTAAGCAAAGATCCCAATGCGGGGCTCCATCCCAGGACTCCGAGATCATGACCTGAGCTGAAGGCAGACGCTTAGGAGACTGAGCCACCCAGGGGCCCCAAGAACCAAAGGACAATTTAGAAAATTAATAAACCCAAAAGCTGATTCTTCATAAAAAACCTTCATTCAGATTTTTTCTGACAAAAATAATGAAAGAAAAATAAAAGATGTGAATAACTTCTATTTTTTATAAGCTATTCCAGATAATAGGGAAAAGGGGGAACATTTCCCAGAAAATTTTATGAGGATAGTGAAATTTTGATTCTGAAAAACAGATAAAGACAAAACAAAACAAAAAAGAAAATGACATGCTCACTTCATTCATGAACACAGATGTTAAAGTCCTAAACAAAATAAAGTATTTTGCATTAAAAATAACACATCACGATCAAGTAGGGCCTATTCCAGGAATTCATTAGAAAATTGATCAATATAATTTTGCACGTTGATAAAAATAGAGAAGAAACAGCATAAGATAGCATCAGACAATGTAGAAAAAGCACCTAATAAGATTTGTTACTTATTTATGATACAAATTCTTACGAAGCTAGGAAGAGAAGGGAACTTATTAAATTTGATGCAGTTTCCATGCCAAAAATCCACAGCAAATATCATGCATAATGGCCCTCAGCCCCAGCCTAGACACAGTGATCCGGAACGGTCAGTCGAGCCATGACAGAGATGGGGGTGCCGAAACGGATGTCTCCTGTTTTCATTTATGCCCATGATGTCCCTGTCCTGTTAAGATCAGAAACAAGATACTATGATTTAGTATCATTTGGAGACCCTTGCCCATGTGATAAGGAAAGAAGAAGAAATAAAAGGTGTAAGCATTAGAAGGGAGGAGATGAAATTCTCATTAATTGCTGTGATCGTTTTCCTAGAAGAACCTTGGAAATCAACCCACTAACTACTGGAATCAGTAAGAGATTCCAGCAACATTGCTAAATATAACCCTACCAGACCGATTGTATTTCCAGCATATCTCTACATCTCTGATACCCAACTGAAAAATGAGATATTTACAGCAGCAGGATATAAAGTACCGAATATACAAGAATATGTAAGACCTCTTGGTGGAAGACTTTAATAAAGAAAGAGAAGCGAGTCTGAATAAATAGAGAAATAGACCATACTGTAGACTAGGAAAACAAAGTTACAAAAATGTAAGTTCTCTCCAAATTTAATTTAGCTTCTCTTTAAATGTAAGGCAGTCTTAATCAAAATTCCAGTTATATTTTTGGAAGAAATTTTATAAAAGTGTCATAGTGTTTTTATAGATGAATGGAGATCCACAAATAACTAAGAAAGCTTTAAAAAAAAAGAAGCTGGAGGGTGTGTTTTTCCCTATCAGATTTGTAAGACCATAGTAATTATAATAATAATAAAAAAATGCAATCCTGGGGCACCTGGGTGGCTCAGTTGGTTAAGCGACTGCCTTTGGCTCCAGCTGTGATGTCAGCGTCTCCTGAATCAGGCTCCCTGCTCAGCGGGAAGTCTGCTTCTCCCTCTCCCTCTACTTGTACTCTCTCTGCCTGTCTCTCTCTTTCTCTCTCAGATAAATAAATAAAATCTTAAAAAAAATGCAGTACTGTCACAGCAAGAGACAGACAACAGAAGAGAACAGAGACCCGGAAGACAGACCCAATGCCTATGGGAGTTTAACATGTAAATCAGACTGTTCGGTAGATACTATAGGGGATGGGGGTCTCTTTTCGTAGAGAAAAATAAAACTGGATTCCTACCCAATACCACATACAGAATGGCCTCTAGGTGGATTAACCGTGTCAGTGTGAAAGCTCATTGACAAAGCTTGAAGCAGACAGTAGAAGAGAATATTGTGATCCAGGGCAGACTTATAAATAAACCAAGTTTCAAAAGCGCGTAACATAAGCCTCCCCCCATCCCTTACTCCCCAAATACCTCCTGATGAATCTGATTACTCCAAAATTAAGGAGTTCTGTTCATTGAAAGGCACCTTGGAGTTAAAAGTATTGACACAGGAGAAGGCATTTGTAAGGTCCCCAATCAACGAGACGCTAATATTCAGAATAAAGGAAGAACTGCAGAGCAACAGTGGGCAGCAAAGCCAATGGAGAACAGGAAAGGAAGGGGCAATTTCCGCAAGAGGAAAACAAAACCCAGTGACTGCGTGAAGAGGTGATGGAAATCCTTCCTAAGGAGAGACGAGAGATGTGCAACTGAAAACAACAGCCCGTCACCTTCCACCTGTCGGACTGGAGAATGTTCCAGAGCTGTTAAGGCCACGTGGCGGGGGACCTGCAGGGCTGATGGGCTGAGTCTGAAGAACATCAGAGCAGCTGGGAGCGGGCAGTGGGCTGCTGGGCTGGCTCTCCCGACTCGAATCAAGGGCGCTCAGATCCTGGCGAACGCGCCCGCAGGAAATGAGAGTGGAACGTGGGAACATACACGCGCACACACACACGCATAAATGCACACACATGGGGGGGTGGGGGCCAGCACAGATGGGCGATGACAGAGGATGAGGAAGTGGGAGCACAGGCGTGCACACACACACACACACCCCCTGCAGCTGAGAGCACAGGAGCAGCCCAACCACCATGGGACCAGGCTGTGAGAGGAGAGAGGCACTGCACACATTTAAAATGAACTCTGAGGGCGCCTGGGTGGCTCAGTGGGTTAAGCCTCTGCCTTCTGCTCAGGTTATGGTCTCAGGGTCCTAGGATTGAGCCCCATATCCGGCTCTCTGCTCATCAGGGAGCCTGCTTCCTCCTCTCTCTCTGCCTGCCTCTCTGCCTACTTGCGATATCTCTCTCTGTCAAATAAATAAATAAAATCTTTAACAAAAAATAAATAAAATAAAATGAACTCTGGAAATCTCTTCTGGCTCACGGGGCACAGGGATGGACTGTGGGGGTAAGCGATCGCTCTCGCACACCCCAGGGCAAGAGGGGAGGTTGAGTTAGGCCAGTGCCCACTCAGAGAGGGGGGCAAGGGCCCTGAGCTGGGGCAGCAGCAGGAGGGGTGGGGGAGGAGAGACACCAACCAGAGCCACCCCTCCCTACCTCGCCCCCACTTTACTAGCCCAGCCGCAGGCCCCTGTCTCCACAGGAAGACCGCGAGGTCCGGCTGTCCCTGTCGGGCCCGGAAGAGCTGAGGGAAGCCCACTGTGCTGTCTGGGGAGCTGGGGTGAGATGCCAGTCCCCGTGAGCGTGTGAGACAGCGAGTGTGTGAAAGGCTGTGAGCGTGGGCGTGAGTGAGTCTCTGGAGATGGGAGTCTTCGGTGGAGCTCTGGAACTTGCTTCAAGGAGGGAATGTAGCAGGAAGGGACTGTTCTCACTGTTTTTGATATAAAATTGCAACTGTGCCTTTGCTTTATTTTTCTTTGCTTTTTGTAGCATGATTTATTTTGCTCTGTGCTTTTTGTTTTGTTTTGTTTTGTTTTTTGCTTTTTGACTACCAGGCACTGGGAACTGGGGAAGACAAATTTCAGGTTGCTTGTAGTTCAGGTCCAAGGAGCAAATCCAGCTCTTCTGGAAGAAATAGAAGAAAGGAGTTTTGTGTGTTTAAGAAATAAAGAAGGCATTGGTGGGACCCCATGGAAGACATCTGATGGGGGGTGGGGGCAGGACAGAGACCGGAAGCCCAGGCCTTGGGGCCAGAAACGAGCAGGTTCTAAAGCCCAGGCATGGTGCTGATGTATGGTGACCTGGCTCAGCCTCCTGTGGGCCAGATCTTTTTGCACCAGAACACTGCTTGTCCTCTGTCCGTCCCCCCTCTGGCAGGGCCAGTCCTGGGAGGTGCCCCCCTCCTCCCCGCTCCACTTGCCAAGGGGCAGTAAGGAAATGATCGTTTCATTGTCCACATGTAAAGTGATCCTATGTATCGGTGATTTTTTTTAATTTTTTTAAAGGTTTTATTTATTTATTTGACACAGGAAGATCAGATCACAAGTAGGCTGAGAGGCAGGCAGAGAGAGAGAAGGAAGCAGGCTCCCTGCTGAGCAGAGAGCCCGATGCGGGCCTCGATCCCAGGACCCTGAGATCATGACCTGAGTCAAAGGCAGAGGCTTTAACCCATTGAGCCACCCAGGCGCCCGTATCGGTGATTTTTTTATAGATTTTATTTATTTATTTGTCAGAGAGAGAGCGCATGAAAGAGAAGGAGAGAGAGCACAAGCAGGGGGAGCAGGAGGCAGAGGGAGAAGCAGGCTCCCCACTGAGCAAGGAGCCTGATGCAGGACTCGATCCCAGGACCTGAAGGCAAACGCTTAATGGACAGAGCTACCCAGGCATCCCCGGTGTGTTTTTCAAGCTTCTTATCACCTCTAAAGAATCGCTGTTTGGGCTGGAAGCGAGGGGCGGTCAGAGAAGAAGGTAAAGAGGGACACCGGTCCACCCTTGGGGAGGAACCCGGGTCTCCTGATCCCATCGCTCCACTGAGCTCCCGTGTGGGTTTCTTTCTGCCTCTAGGGGACAACCCCCACCCCCACCCCCAAGTCCCACAGACACCCGGACTCACGAGGCCCAACGGAGGACACGGTGTCCTTGCAAAGGCTGCTTCTCTGCTCTGGTCCCCATCTCAGGGAAGGAGTGACCCCTCAGGCTCCCTTGAGGCTTCCTTCCCCACAGTCCCCAAGTCCAGAAGCTTCCACCTTGACGTGTGTGGAGAGCTTGGGCAGGGCCCAGCCCAGGCCAGGCCCGGCCTGAGGTCCTGCTCCCTGAAGCCTCGGCTCACTCTGCCGGCCCTGCAGGAGGGGTCTTTAGCAAAAGCTGCCTGGACACCCCATGCCCCAGCTGTGCCCTCCATCAGTGCAGTCAAGGGCCCCAGAGTAGGGCCCGAGCCACGGGCAAGGGGTTTCCGAGGTGGACAGATGGAGTTAAAATGCACTGAAGCTCAGGCTGAACCCCTTTGCAATCATCCTCAATCTTGATGACACAGAGGGACAAGTTCAGTTTGGTGCCCTTGTGCCAGAAATGTCTAGCACTTGCTAATGTTACTTGTGAAAAGGGAGGGTCCAGTGTCCCTTCGTCCAGATCGATTAAAAAAATACCATTCTCTTTGTCATTATTTTTAGTGACCTTTTACTTACAAGTGGTGCCTGTTCTCATTTAGCGGAGTGACAGAGGTTCCATCGAAAATAAGCATGTCTTGGGAACCTGGATGGCTCGGTCAGTTAAGTGTCTGCTTTCTGCTCAGGTCATAATCCCGGGGTCCTGGGATCGAGTCCCTCGTTGGGCTCCCTGCTCAGCGGGAAGCCTGCTTTTCTCTCTGCCTCTGCTGCTCTCACTGCTTCTCTCTGTCAAATAAACAAAATATTTTTTAAAAATTAAATAAGCCTGTTTTAGTTGAAGAAGTGAGGAAATTTAGAGAAAGTTGCTTAGCAGACAGCATCAGGGACATGACCATGACCGGAGCCATGAAAGTGGTATGCGTGTGAGAAGACCAGACTGGGGCGTGAGTGTGTGTGTGAGCAGGTCTCTGTGTACAGAGCAGGTGGGTGTGCCCACTTTTGTGCATGACATTGTGTCTTTTGTTTGTGGGAGCAAGTGTCTACATGCAAGGTTTGGAACTGCGTAAGGCACACCTCATTTATATTTTTAAGATTTTATTTATTAAAGAGAGAAAGCGTGAGTGGGGGGAGGGGTAGAGGGAGAGAAAGAATCTCAAGCAGATTCCACACTGAACCTGAGCCCGACCCACGGATCTATCTAATGACCCAGGGATCGTGACCTGAGCCGAAACCAAGGGTCAGATGCCCAAGTGACCAAGCCACCCAGTCTCCCCAAGGATGCCTCATTTAAAATGGAGCTGGCTGGCTCATTCATAAGAGTCTGCAACTCTTGGGGCGCCTGGGTGGCTCAGTGGGTTAAAGCCTCTGCCTTCGGCTCAGGTCATGATCTCAGGGTCCTGGGATCGAGCCCCGCATCGGGCTCCCTGCTCGGCGGGGAGCCTGCTCCCTCCTCTCTCTCTGCCTGCCTCTCTGCCTACTTGGGATCTCTCTCTGTCAAATAAATAAATAAAATCTTTAAAAAAATAATAAAAGCTTCTGGTGAGTACTCATTTTTCTGAATCTCTAGTTTTCGGTCACGGGATCCCTGGCCTCTGAACCCTCTCAAGAGAGCCCTCCTGCTGGGACGCTGGGCGGCTTTCTGTTCAAAACCCATGGTCCCTCTTTCTGTGCACTTTCAACTAAAAGGACTACCTTAGTTAAAGATCTTTAGAATCTCAGTGGCCAGTATGGAAGCTTTCAATCTCCTGAACTTGTTTTTCTAAAAACCGAGTTAGAAAGCTACAGCTCCAAAATTAAACAAACTGAACGGCATGCCTTTTTTAGTAGGTACCTTGAGGCTTCCAAATGTTTGCTGGATTCTAAAAGGGCCTCTTTGCAAAACACTATTTCTAAATTAACTGAGGTAAACAACCAATTGAAAGAAGTCAAATGGTTTCTGAGGCCTCTTTTTCCTCTCCCCCGTCTCCTCGGTCTGTGGAGGTGTGACTGCTGCCTGTGCTCCGGCCCCACCTCTGGGGCCTTTTTCCTCATCTCCTCTTCACCCTGCCTGATTCCAATCCTTTCAGTGAATTCCCTTTTTCCTCCAAATCTCTTCTGAACCTACTGAAACATGTCCCTCTGAAGTTAAGTCTTCCAAGGATCCAAATAACCCCCAAATCTCTTATGTTCTCTGGATTAAAGCTGAATTGCAAGCCATAATTAAAGTTTCCCAAAGTAAAATAGAAGAGGAAGGACAACTTCCAAATTCATTCTACAAGGCCAGCATTACCCTGATACCAAACCCAGATAAAGACATTACCAAAAAAGAAAAGAAAAGAAAACTATAGGCCAGGATCTCTGATAAATATGGATGCAAAAATCCTCAACAAAATATTAGGAAATTGAATCCAGTGACATATTTTTTAAAAAATCACTCACCCTGATCAAGTGGGATCAATCAACACGATACATCACGTTAGCAAGAGAAAGGATAAAAACCATGTGATCATTTCAATAGATGCAGAAAAAGCATTTGGCAAAGTAAAACATCCATTTATGATAAAAAAGCCTCAGCAAAGTAGGTTTAGAGGGAACATACCTCAACATAATAAAGGCCACATCTGAGAAACTCACAGCCATCATTAGTCAATGGTGAAAAACAGAGTTTTCCCCCTCGTATCAGGAACAAGACAAAGATGTCCACTCTTACCACTTTTATTCGACATAGTACTGGAAGTCCTGGCCACAGCAATCAGACAAGAAAAAAAAAATAAGGGCGCCTGGGTGGCTCAGTGGGTTAAAGCCTCTGCCTTTGGCTCAGGTCATGATCTCAGGGTCCTGGGATCGAGCCCTGCATCGGGCTCTCTGCTCAGAGGGGAGCCTGCTTCCTCCTCTCTCTCTGCCTGCCTCTCAGCCTACTTGTGATCTCTCTCTCTCTCTGTCAAATAAATAAATAAAATCTTTTTTAAAATAAATAAATAAAAGAAAAAAAATAAAAGGCATCCAAATTGGTAAGGAAGAATAAAACTTTCATTATTTGCAGATGATATGATACTATATATAGAAAACCCTAAGGATTCCACCAAAAACTAGTAGAACTGATAAATGAATTCAGTAAAGTAGCAGGATTCAAAATCGATGTACAGAAATCTGTTGTATTTCTATACACCAATAACGAAGTGACAGAAAGAGTAATTAAGAAAACAATCCAAAAAAAGAAAGAAAGAAAACAATTGCATTTACAACTGCACCAAAAATAATAAAATACCCAGGAATAAACATAATCAAGGAAGTGAAGACCTGCACACTGACAACTATAGAAGAACACTGATGAAAGAAACTGAAGATGACACAAACAAATGGAAAGACATTCTATGCTTATGGTTTGGAAAAATGAAATATTGTTGAAATATCCATACTACCCAAAGCAATCTACAGATTTAACACAATCCCTGTCAAAACACCAACAGCATGTTTCACAGAAGTAGGATAATGTTAAAATTTGTATGGAGCCACAGAAGACCCTTTCGTAGTCAAAGCAATCTGGAAAAACAATACCCAAACCCGAGGAATCACAATTCCAGATTTCAAGATATACCACAAAGCTATAGTAATCAAAACAGTATGGCACTGGCTTAACACAGACACAGAGATCAATGGAACAGAGCAGAGAGCCCAGAAATAAACCTATGATTCATATAATTAGTCTTTGATGAGGAGGCAATAATATGTAATGGGGAAAAGACAGTCTCTTCAAAAAATGGTGTTGGGAAAACTGGACAGCGACATGCCAAAGAATGAAACTGGACCACTTTTTTATACCATACACAAAAAAATAAACTCGAAATGGATTAAAGACCTAAATATGAGATCTAAAACCATAAAATCTCTGGAAGAAAACATAGGTAATAATCTCTTTAACATCAGCCATAGGAACATTTTTCTAGATATGTCCTTTGGCAAGGGAAATAAAAGCAAAATTAAACTATTGGGACTACACCAAAATAGAAAAAAAAGTTTTTTGCACAGCAAAGGAAGCCATCAACAAGACAGAAAGATAACTCACTGAATGGCAGAGGATATTTGCAAATCATACGCCTGATAAAGGGTTCATATCCAAAATACATAAAGAACTTGTAAAACTCAATGCCCCGAAGATAAACAAACCAATTAAAAATGGGGAGAAGACATGAGTCTTCTTTTTTCCAAAGAAGACATACAGATGGGCAACAGACATATGAATAGAAGAAAAGATGCTCAGCATCACTCATCAGGGAAATGCAAATGAAAATACAAGGATATATCACCTCACGCCTTATCAGGTGTGATAAGACCTGATTCGAAAACACAAGAAACAATAAAAGTCGGTGAGGATGTGGGGAAAAAGAAACCCTCATACACTGTTGGTGGGAACACAAGCTGGTACGGCCATTGTGGAAAACAGTATGGAGGCTTCTCAAAAAATTAAAAATAGAATTACCCTATGATCCAGTAATTCCACTATTGTGTATTTACCGAAAGAAAATGGAAACACTGGGCGCCTGGGTGGCTCAGTGGGTTAAAGCCTCTGCTTTCGGCTCAGGTCATGATCTCAGCGTCCTGGGATCTAGGCCCGCATCGGGCTCCCTGCTCAGTGGGGAGCCTGCTTCCTCCTCTCCCTGTCTCTCTGCCTGCCTCTCTGCCTACTTGTAATCTCTCTCTGTGTGTCAAATAAAATAAATAAAATCTTAAAAAAAAAAACAAAGAGTACACATCTCTTGACCAGCACTGAGTAATGCATAGAATTGTTAAATCATGATACTGTACACCTGAAACATAACAATGTATGTTAATTACACTTAAATGAATGAATGAATGAATGAATGAATAAATAAATAAATAAATAAAATTAAAAAATATTTCCTCCGGGGCACCTGGGTAGCTCAGTCAGTAGAACATAATCTTGGGGTCATGAGTTCAAGCCCCATTGGGTGTAGAGTTTACTAAAAAAAAAAAAATTTCCCCAAAGCAACTAAGGACCCCCATAAGTTTGCTGAAGAATTTAACATAGTTACTCAAACTTACCAACCTAGCTTCTCAGTTTTGTATCAGTTAGTCCTCCTGCTTGTTGGTGAGGGTCAGGTCCAACATTGGATGAAACTTACCTAATGGGAAACCCCAAAGGGATTTAGAGGAACAGACCCCTAACTTTTGGCAAGATGCTAGAATACTCGCTGGAACTTTCCACCAAGAAATGATAGTAGCTTTTCCTAAACTTGTTGATTGGAACAAAATTCAGACTTGCACCCAAAAACCTGATGGACCTCTTCATAGCTCTTGCAATTGACTGCAGATTGTTTTGAAGGAAAATTCTGGTCTTCCTTCGGCTGTCGCATCCACTTGGGTAGCTTTTAATTCTGTTTATTAATGGGCTGAATCGGGATCATTCTGTTCTCTTTAAAGGGGCCAGGATGGAAAGGGAAATCAAGTCCAGTCCAGATCAGCTTGACGGTACTACGGATGATTTGACCAAACGGAAGACCACGAAAATCCTTAATTTCAGCTTCAACGAATGGAGAGGACTGTAAACAAAACCCAGAGCCTCCTGGTGTCTGCCGCTGCTACAGAGAGTCAGGGCTCTCAGAGAAAGGACTCCTATAAGCTTACATACTCTAGACGCTTCGGCCCTATGGCCAGGCTGTCCAGGGTCCTAATCCCCAGGGATGGGCTCTGAGGAAATGCAGGGACCCTTCCCCAGCCTCCCTCTTAATCAGCTCAGAGACGTCTCTGTTCTTTTTGACCCTAGAGCTAGCTCTTGGTGCTCAACCCTGCTGCTATCAAGCAGCCACTGGCTTGGAGTACGAAAATGACCCAAATAGTGGGGTCTCTCATAAACCTCAACAGGTTTCTGTCTCTGAACCGATTTCCTTCCGTTTAGATCCTCTAAGAGATACCCACCCTCCCTCCTTAGTTCCTCCACCTTGATTCACTCATTGGGCCAAGATCTTTAGAAAAATATCGCCCTGGACTATCCTTCTCCCAGAAGGGGAAACAATTCTAGAATCTGACAGTAGCAATCAGAGTAACCAAACAGGTGACTCAAATGAAGCTTCAGCATCTTTTATTTGCTCCATCTGTTCACGGCACTGGCGGCACTGGGGTTAACTCCAAGGACACTGGTCACTTAGCATCCTCCTTCTGGGCCAAGCCTTCAGCTGATAGTGGCAGAATTCACAGTGCAACATTAAGATTCAAATAGATCCCTCAAAACCTCTCCCCAGAATGAATTAATTCCATGCATAAACAAATCCCTTCAAGACATCAGGCCCATGCTAAAATATTACGAGGCTCAGGGCCTCACTATCCCCTGCATCAGTCCCTATAATTCTCCTGTATTACGTGAGACAAAAACCCAGTGGCCAAGAATGGAGGTCTGCCCAAGGACGGAGGTCTGAGCCGTAGACGATGTCATCCTTCGCCACCCGGTGGTTTCTAATGCCCATACTTCCGTGGCTTCCGTCCCCCACTGAAAGCAGATTTATCACTGTGATCAATTTCTGCGGCACTTTCTTTAGCATCCCTGTGGATGAGGAAGGCCAGCCAATGTTACGCACGTGACTTGCTTCTCTGCTCTCCTTCTCCAACCTCTTCGAAGGAAGACAGCATCCACCTGTTAAGACTTTAAGCCAAACCCGATGTAAATTCTCCAAGGAAAAATTGCAGTTTGCTCCAACCCAAGTTCAATATTAAGATGGCTCCTGATCTTGGAGCCAGGGCTGCATTTAGATCCAGATAGGCTTCGTGGCATCCTGAACTCCCCCATATCAAAAACTAAGCACCAGCTGCAAAGTTTTTTCAGGCTAGCTGGCTACTGTTGAAATTGTACTCCAAACTTTTTACTGCCCAGCCCCTGTGTGTTTTACTAAAAAACAAAACAAAAAAGATCTGATTCTATTGTTTGGAAAGATCAGGATAACACACTTTTAAGAGATAACACTCTTTAAAGAGAAGGGTTTTTTGTTTTTTGTTTTTTTCTTTTATTTATTTTTAGTAATCTCTACGCCCAATGCGGGGCTCGAACTCACAATCCCGAGATCAAGAACCACATGTTCTTCCGACTGAGCCAACTAGGGACCCCTAAGAAAAGCTTTATAAAGCCCCCTGCCCTTGGCCATCCTGATTATCAGTTTCCCATTTTCCTTTTTGTGTGCAAGAAGGAAAGGAATGCTCACCCAAAAACATGGGACGACCGTTGACCCATTGGCTCATAGGGTACGGTAGCCAAGAGCTGGACCCATGGCTTAGGAATAGGCCTTTGCCTCAGAGCCATTCCCTCCACTGTCCTTTTAGTTAAGGCCACTGCAGAAATAGTCTTGGGGCCCCCTCTAATTGTCCCGAGCTCCCCTGCCGCAGAAGCCCTCCGATTCTCTTCACGCTCAGCATCTTCTGAGTCGCCTCACCAGCTATGAAACCGTCCTGCTAACTGCTCTTCATTTACTCTTTCTTGCTGCAATGACCTTAACCCTGCTACTCTCCCCTTTTCACTGATGAGACCCCCTCACCCCTGCTTGACGTTGACGTTGACAGATCACCCTTTTGACTCTCCATCACAATTGGCAGGAACTTCCTCAAACCAGCATGGAGTTGTTCCTGGTTTAGGGACGGTTCTTATTTAAAGGATGAAACAGTAAACGCTGTGCTGTTGTAGCTTTTTCTGAAGTCATGGGGCAGCACCCTTGTCTTTGGCCACTTAGGACCCACAGGCGGGGCTCCACGCCCTCCCTCGGACTTGCATCTTAGCCAAGGGTAAAACCACAAACATTTACAGCAACAGCTGGTGTTGTTTGGGAGTCGCTCATGACTTTGGAATGTTATGGAAACAATGAGGTATCCTTCCCTCCAGTGGGGATAAAATGATGAATGGCTCCCATGTCCGAAATGTATTAGACATCGCGTGCTTGCAGCAGGGCTCTGGCTGTTAGCAAGGCTCCTGGGCATGCCAGACCCAATGCCCCGGAGGCCAAAGGAAACCACCTTGCTGATGTTTCCACCAAAAGTGCTCAAGGAAGAGGCACCTGGGTGGCACAGTCGGTTAAGCATCTGCCTTCGGCTGAGGTCATGATCCCAGGGTCCTGGGATCGAGCACCACGGAGGGCTCCCTGCTCAGTGGGGAGCCTACTTCTCCCTCTCCTTTGCCCCTCCTCCTGCTCTTGCTTTCTCTCTGTGTCTCTCTCTCAAATAAATAAATAAATAAGATCTTAAAAGAAAATGCTCAAGGAAACCAAGAGCTCAACTTCCAACATGGTCCAAAGGTTCACGTTCTTCCAGATGACAACCTAGAAAAAATTGACAAGAGATGCCCAACAATCTGCCCCAGAGAGGGGAAAACAATATTGGAAAAATAATCATTGTTGGTTTGATAAAAGGAGAGGACTTTGCCTTGAGCCAATTACAATCGAGTCCTGCCAGAGATTCTAAAATGCTCGTGGCTAACCTTTGTACGCGCATTAAATCGTTGGTCTACTGATAAAATGACAGCTTGTAGGAACCAACACTGGCAGGGAGATATTAATAATGCCACACCCACACAAATGCCCACCTTGCTTGTCCCCACCTGTCCAAAATACAGTGCTGGGAAGTCCATCCATGCTGCCCCCGGGCATTTAAAATTTCCCAATGAACCATTCGAGCTTTGGCGAATGGATTTTATTCGGCTTGCCCCATCACATGGATGTAAATATGTTTTAGTCGGGGGTTGATTGTTTTCTCACTGCACTGAAGCTCTCCTTGTAGACAGGCTATGGCCTCTTTTGTGGCTAAAATCTTACTTTAAAAAAAGTCATTCCCTTGGGTGCCTGGGTGGCTCAGTGGGTTAAAGCCTCCGCCTTTGGCTCAGGTCATGATCTCAGGGTCCTGTGATGGAGCCCCACATCAGACTCTCTGCTCAGCAGGGAGTCTGCTTCCTCCTCTCTGCCTGCCTCTCTGCCTGCTTGTGATCTCTCCCTGTGTGTCAAATAAATAAAATCTTAAAAAAAAAAAAGTCATTTCCCCTGGGGAGCCCCTCCAATGCTGGCTAGTGGTCGGAGGCACTTACTTCATTAGCTTTCACTGTATTTGCCATCTTCAGTCCTCTGGGCTAGTCAAAACACTAAGGCATCATTAATACTCACCGGGCAAAATTTGTAAAGACCTTTCCTATACCTTAGCCCAAAGCATCGCCCTTCATTCTTCTAAATCTCAGATCTGTCCCCCCTGGAATTCAAAGACTTTCATCCTTTGAGATAGTCTAGGATGTCCAACACTCTTGGCCCCTGCCTTCTCTGATCCACAGCTAGTAAAAGGACATCTACTTCCATACTAGAAAGGCCTAATGGCTTCTACCGAAAACCACCATGCTTTGGTAGAGCAACCTCTTTCCAGCACGTTCCCAGGAAACGAAGATGTTAAGCCTCGCACCCTGCAACCCAGAGATTTTTTTCCTCTATTGGAAAAGACATGTCCACGATTCTCTTCAAGCTCGCTGTGGGGGTGGGGGGCCCTAGCAGGTGCCGTTGGCCCTACCAGGTGTCACCAAAGGGGACAGGGAATCCACTCTGGGATTCACATGTCATATCTAAAGAAAGCACCAGGGTGCCTGGGTGGCTCAGTGGGTTAAAGCCTCTGCCTTCGGCTCAGGTCATGATCCCAGGGTCCTGGGATCGAGGCCCGCATCGGGCTCTCTGCTCGGCAGGGATCCTGCTTCCTCCTCTCTCCTCTCTCTCTGCCTGCCTCTCTGCCTACTTGTAATCTCTCTCTCTGTGTCAAATAAATAAATAAAATCTTTAAAAAAATAAAAAAATAAAAAAAATAAAGAAAGCACCAAAGCCCATTTGGACCTGAAAGTAAAAATTTCCAGTATTTGGAGCAGACGACGCCTGGCAGAGACAGCTTTCCCCAGGTGAGTGGCTGGGCCTGTGTATCCTTGTCTCTCTGTTGTTTCTTACTCTATTTTCTCCCTCTCTGCTTCAGACAGATAAGGCTCTCATCTGCATTTCTCAGTCAATGCAAAAAAGGCGAAATCGTCAGATTTGTCCCTGGAAACCTCAATCTGTATATGACAACAGTGATCTTGTAGTTCACTCTTTGAGTCATTTCACCACTGTGCGCCTAGATGGTTACTCGGGTCCCTTCTGTAGGTTAGAGCGCGGAACCCACCTAACCCTATTCCTTGCTTCTATTTAACCCAACCCTGGAATGGTAAAGATGTCTCAAATATATATTATATTATATAATTTATATAATATATATAGTACACACACACACACACACACACACACACACACACACACACAGGGCACAGCAGGGTGACCTAGATATATAGGGCCGTTTGTAAGTTTCTTGACATACCCATAAATCCAGGTAGTCTTTCACTGTGTAATAACATAGTATCTAAGTCTTGGCTGAATGGTGCTAAGCCTGCTATACTGCCTGATGGGTCCACAGATGCCACTGCTTGCGAGGGACCCCTCAGCATGTCCCCTGGCTACTCTCCTACAGGTGGACATTTTGACGATGATGCCTATGCTAGGGCAACTCATGGCCTTGACAGCAGAGGCTAAAAGGGCCATGAGCTCTTGCCACGTTGACTCTTCTCGTTTCTTTCCATGACAGATCAGAAAGCTCTCACTGGTCTACCCCTTCGGTTCTCCTCAGCTGCCTTAAACAGGAGCTCCTAGGGATGGATGTGATTCTGGCTTCGCTCCCACAGGAAGAACTTTTCTCCCCAGGGTCAGAATAAGTGCCAATGAAAACATGATTAGGAATCTCTCAAAGATGGGCGCCTGGGTGGCTCAGTGGGTTAGGGCCTCTGCCTTCGGCTCAGGTCATGATCCCAGCGTCCTGGGATTGAGCCCCGCATCGGGCTCTCTGCTCAGCGGGGAGCCTGCTGCCTCTTCTCTCTCTTCCTGCCTCTCTGCCTACTTGTGATCTCTCTCTCTCTGTCATATAAATAAATAAAATCTTAAAAAAAAAAGGATATCTCAAATGAAGGAAGGCAGGCAGGCAGGCAGGCAGGTTGGCTCTCCAGAAGAACAAGAGGTCAAGCCAATTCCACAGCCAACAGAACAGCGGCCAGACAACTCAACTTGTTGCCTAAGGTCGTTTGAGACAATTGCATAGCCCTTGATTATTTACTTGCTGAACTCAGAAGCATCTGTGTCAGAGTGAACACCTCCTGCTGCATGCGGATAAACTCTTCAGCGCAAGTAAAAACCGAACTGCACAAAATTAGGGAACAAGTGCATAGGCTCTAGTAAATTTCACCTCAATCTCCAAGGTCTTTCCTGTGTTCATTGGCTACCTTTAGCCTTTGGTCATGGCTCAGAACCATCATACGATTTAGAATTGTCATGTTGCCTTGAATTATACTTTGTATAATTTAATTATACGTTGTGTAATTTAATTATACTTTGTATAATTGATTTTAAGTTTCGTAGCTATTGCCTATCAAATCACTGTAGAAACAATGTCCCCAGTAAGACAGTGTTATTCAATGCTTTGAGATGATTTCCAACCTGCATGACCTTGAAAAGTCATAGATACTAGGTGGTAAACGCCTGAGTCCTCTCTCCTACTCCTCCTTGTTACTTGAAGGGGGCTTCAGTGGTTTCCGATCTGTGTCCTTCCCCTCCAGTGTGGGACAAGACACCCAGGAAAAGCCCTTCCTGTCACTGAGGGACAAAAGTCACTGGCTTTGGAAAACCTGACTCTTGATCAGGGATGCTTGGGGGGGGGATCTTGATCAAAAGGGGGTGAATGTGAAACTGAAAAAAGAAAACCTCATTTAAAATGGGGTGGGGGTCGAGGGGGGGGCTCTCCCCTAGGACCGGTCTTCCTCAGCTGCAGACGGCAACGGGAAGACTCCCATTTTATCACCCCAGAAGGAGGAAAATAGAGATTTTCTCTTCCTTTGCCAATAGCCCAACGTCGGGCTGCCGCAACTCAGTCAAGGAGAAAGCATCCCCACCGCCCCCCTTCCTTCCAATAGACCTTCTTTCAAAGCAGCCCTCCCCGACTTCCCCCCTTTTCTCCATAAATGAGTGTTCCTCCCCAATCCCCCCCCCGCCCCCTTGCCCGTGGCTTTACCGCCGCTTGCGTATCTCAAACAACACTGCCTTGCTATCGGTGAATAAACCCATTTTGCTGGTAAAATAAGTCCCTGTTTTATTTTGAAGGTGGACAAAGGCTTTGTGCCTCTGAGGTCTGACAACCAAGCAGGGAAAGGAGCACGAGTGGGCAAACCTAAGCTCTCCGGAAAATGGGGCCCCTGGTCCCCCAGACCTTGGCGGGGAGCCGACCCGCGGCGGGGCACGTTCAGCATCCTTCCGGCGGGCTGCAGGCTGCAGGCTGCAGGGGAGGCGGGAGGGCCGCTGCGGG
>LNAC01000014.1:5982869-5998016 GCA_002007465.1 Ailurus styani
GGCATGGGAAGAGGGGGGATGGGGAGGGCGACGGGGGCGGGGCGGGGGATGACCCCCCAGGGGCCTCGGGGTGCTCCCGGCTGGAGGCCGGGCTGCCGGCTCCGGGCCAGAGTTCCTGCAAGGCCCTGCACTCCGCCGGTTCCGCCACCCCAGCGCGGGGATGGGGATCCCGGGGCCCCCGAGGCCAGCAGCGCGCGATGGGGGCGGAGGGGGGCGGGGGCGGCTCGGAGCCGTCCAGGGCACGGACCTGCGCTTAAGGTCCCGGAGTGAGCCGAGCGGGAAGGGGGACCCCAGGGCGGCCAGATGGGTGCTGTCTCCCCTCCGTGATACCCTGGCCTCTAACAAACTTGTCTCCGTCTGCTGCAGTGCCGCCCTTCACCATTGTCTACTTTCCTGTTCGAGGTAGGGGCCCCCGCCCCGCGAGCTGGGGGAGGCAGAGGCTGGGCCTGCCGCCCAAGACCCCACCCCAGCCCTCCGTCACGTGGGTCCTAGCCCGGGCCTCCTTCCCTGTGCCCCTGAGCTCCCGCGCCTGGAGTATCCAACCTCCGCACCGTGGCCCGTCCCCTCCCCTCGGAGCAGCCCCTGCCCGCGCCGCCCCTCCGCAGGGCGCGGTGACGCTGGGGTCACTGCACACCTCCCACCGCCCTGTCCGCCCCTCCCCCAGGCCGCTGCGAGGCCATGCGCATGCTGCTGGCCGACCAGGGCCAGAGCTGGAAGGAGGAGGTGGTGACCAAGGAGAGCTGGCTGCAGGGCCCGCTCAAGGCCTCCTGTGTGAGTGACTGTGCCCAGAGGGGGTCAGGGGCTGGGCTGTTGGGGGCCGCCGGGCTCGGCATGGCTGACAGCTGTGCCCTCCCCCCCAGCTGTATGGGCAGCTCCCCAAGTTCCAGGACGGAGACCTCACCCTGTACCAGTCCAATGCCATCCTGCGACACCTGGGCCGCACCCTGGGTGAGTCTCGAAGCTGTGGGTGGCCCCGGGCATGGGTGGGCAAGCATCAGCCGCATTCCTGCTCCTCTGCTTGGTGCCTGCCCTCTGACCCTCTGGTGTCTGTCAAGTTGCCTGGAGGTGCCGAGGAACAGAGGCATGAGGGGGTTCTAGAAACTGCCCTCGGCCAAGCCCAGGTCTGCCCACGGCTCTTGCGGTCTGCCATGCTGTGCATCAGGACTGTGCCTTCTTTCCCCGTCGTCCTTCCCCCTCCCCGGCTGGGCCCACAGGCATGTGCGCGTCAGTAGCGTGTCAGGTGTCCAGTCCTGCATTTTGCTCTCCTGCCGCCTAGGGCTGTACGGGAAGGACCAGCGGGAGGCGGCCCTGCTGGATGTGGTCAATGACGGCGTGGAGGACCTCCGCTGCAAATACGTCATGCTCATCTATACCAACTACGTGAGCCCCGGCGCAGGGGCGGGCCCGGGGCGCGGGGAGAACAAAGAAAGGCTTCCTGTATTCTCGCCCTCGGGCGGCTCTGACCCACCCCTCCCTCCAGGTCGGGGTGCCCTGGGCTAGGTCGGGCTCTGTGCTGAGGACCAGGAGCTGCCACGGACCAGACCGTGCCCTCACCCTCACCCCTGGGTGATGGATCCAGTCAAGTAACGATCAATGGCACGACCTGCAAGGGCAGGAGACCTCCAGCTGGAAGTGGTTCTTGATTACCTGGGCTGCAGGGGGCAGGGCTTCCTGAAGCAGGTGGAGGAGGAGGAGGAGGATCTGTAGCCAGCCTTTGGGGTGGGGGGGGGGCGGTGTGTTGGCACCTCCAGGGGCACAGAGTATGAAGACATGGAGTACATTTGGGGACCTGGGACCGAGTTAGCAGAAGCAGGGCATGTGTGCACCTGTCGAGAGGGAGAGTGTCGGGAGTTGAAGCTGGAGCGACAGCAGGCCCCAGGTCCTGAGAACCTTGAACCGTCTGCCTGCTTGCTCCCCTGATGGCAATAGCGAGCCAGTGAGGAGTCTAAGCAAGGGCGGTGTCTGAATATGAGGTCTCGGAGGATCTTCCGAGGCTTTTGGAGCAGTCCAGGGAGGTCACAGCAGAGGTGAAGGTGGGAATGGGGAAGATTCAGCGGCTGATCTAGACAGGACGTGGCAGCAGCCCGGGGAATGAGCAGAGGAGCCACGGGGGGCTCCGAACCCAGTGGGTGGCGATTCCCTGAAATGGGGCAAACGGGAGAGGCATCTCAGGGCTCAGACAGGGGCTGAGGTGTGAAGGTCAGGAGGGTCACATGGAGCCGTGTCTTTCTGGCAGGAGGCAGGGAAGGAGGAGTACTTGAAGGCACTACCAGAGTACCTGAAGCCTTTTGAGACACTGCTAGCCCAGAACGAGGGAGGCCAGGCCTTCATCGTGGGCAGCCAGGTGAGCATCTGGGCCTGTCCTGCCCCTTCTGCACCATCGTCTGCTTAGAGGTGGAGAACAGGTGCAGAGGGAACACATAAACGCGCTACTCGGCCAAACCGGGCACACTTAGGGAGCGGCTCTGACTCCCTGGCTCCCGTGCCCACACCCGCTGAGCCCCCGGCCCTCTGCCCTGCAGATCTCCTTCGCTGACTACAACCTGCTGGACCTGCTGCTGATTCACCAGGTCCTGGCCCCCAGCTGCCTGGACTCCCACCCCCTGCTCTCGGCCTATGTGACGCGCCTCAGCGCCCGGCCCAAGCTCAAGGCCTTCCTGGCCTCCCCTGAGCACGTGAACCGTCCCATCAATGGCAACGGGAAGCAGTGAGAGCTTGTGCACCCCCGTGGGAAGCCAGGGCTGCCTGCCTGCCTTTCTCCAGGTCTAATAAAATTTCTAAGCAGGAAGCAATGCCGTGAGCATCAATTTCTTGGGGAGGGGACTCTCAGACCCTCAGCAGTCAGGTTGCAGGGAGGGACGGGGCAGGCAGCAAGGATGCTGGAATCTGAAAACACATCAGAATTTCTTAGAGCCCTCAACCCGGGCTGTGTGTAGTCAACTCCAGGAGTAGGAATAAAGAGACAAAAAATAAAAAACAGGAAAACTAGGATTTCTGTCCTGGAGGTGCCCACAGTCTGGAGGGCGGAAAGGCTCCTGTACATAAACATGGTTTCTAGTTTCAGCAGGCCACTTGCCAAGGACAGGGCCTCTGCATGGGATGGCAGATCCCTGGAGCTGAGGGACCCCGGGGGAGGAGGGGTGCAGGCAGGAGCTCCGGGCAGCCCAGGCCAGGTTGGCGGGAGGCTCCGTCACTTCTGCTCAGGTTGGGCTCTCGTGGCTTTCTCCTGCTGGTGCACAGGGCTGGCCAGGTGGCTCTCACACCACCATCTCTACCGTCCACGTTAGCTGAGCAAACAATGCAGCCCAGGAGAGCTGGCGGGGGGTCCGCAGTGGCGAGAGGCCTCTTCGTGGGTGTCCATCCACGCGAGACCGGCTGCATTCGAGGCACATGCCCTGTGGCTTGTGCTACCATATAAGAGCCTGGGGAGGCCTGGACCAGGCTTCTCTGGCTCACGGGGCTGGGGCTACTGAGTGCAGCCCTCTTTGCAAGAGACCTTTTCCTACCGTCCACCTGCGGGCCGCAAAAATGACCCTTCCCTGTCCCCTTTGCAGTCGGGAGGGCCCCATGACACTCTGGTGCTGGTTGGGAGCAGGGTGGGGAAATCACTTCCCTGCAGGAACCCAGCACTGTCCTCCCCTGTCACCACGCTGGTGATGGTAGCCGCGCCCTGCACAGGGACATGGAGCAGAGCCCCCACTCTGTGTGGCGGACCCAGGGTGCAGTTGAGCCGTGACCTTGTGGCTTTACCGGAAGTGCTGGTACTTCAGAGCTGCCTGCTACTACAGCGTGATCTAACCCATCCTGTCTGGTCCATCCTTGGTTCTCAGGCTAAGGGCATCTGGTCCCCTCCCAGCCCCTAAAGGGGATTGCGGAGGAGTTGAGAAAGAGGGCTGTGGGAATACCCTCCCCGCGCCGAGACCAGGCCCCCCAAACTCCCCCAGACCAGACCCTGAGAGCCGTCAGGGATGGGCAGTTGGGACGATTCCCTCATTTGGGGGTTGGAGGAAGACCCCCAGCTGAGGGAGGGGACTGGACATTTGGCTCCAGGCCAGGAGAAGGTGGAACAGAAGGATGAGCCCTTTCCCAGGACCTGCTCCTGGGGGCAGCGCCTGGCCTGAAGACCCTGGCCCGGTGATTTGGCCACTGGTGGGCGGGGAGAGCACAGGAGGATTTCAGAATTAGATGGGGTCTGCTTCCTCTGTCCTTCCTAGGGCAGTAAATTCCTCCTGGACATCTCATCCACCGTATCCTGAAGGCCCTGTCCCCACGGACTGATGGACACTGGTCTGTCTTCCATCTTCTGCACCAGCCCCTCCGTCCTCTCCCCTCTGGGGGCCGCTTCCCTCCCAGTTGGTTCTAGCTGTCCTCCGTGAAAACAAAAGACCAGCAGAAGGGAGTCAGCGGCGCCCTTGACTCAGACTTGACAGCAAGGGAGTTGGCTGCCGCCCCTTGAGTTTGGCTGAGACTGGGCAGGCGGGGGTGGGGGGCAGGGTTTCTGGGGGGGGGTGGCAGAGGAGATTCCAGGATGCCCTGGCTGGAGGCCACCAGCCTGGGGAAGCAGTGCGTGGGCTCAGGAGAAATGGCGTGTCCTATGTCACTGCTCTTTGCCTTTTTCTGGTTGGTCCTAAGTAGGAAAAGGGAATACAAACCAGGGCAGCTCTGACTTATCAGTCAAGTCCTGGACATTCTGGGCAGTCGTTCCGAGGCTTACTGTCTGGCTGCCTGCCTTGTTCCTAGAGAGAGCAGTCTGACTTCCCACCAGCGCGACCCACGACCGCCGGTGTCCTGGCCCGCCAGTGCGGAGAAGACATTCGTTTTCCAAATTGCTGCAGGCGGTGAGCGAGAGTTCTGCCTTCAGACGTGGTCTGGCCGTGGTCTGCTATGTCCTCAGTGTCTCATCTTTCTGGGGACGTGTGACCCCAGCCACACCAACGGGAAGCCTCTTCCTCAGGCATTTGATTGAAACTCAAGTGGAGAGACATCCTGCAGGGAGAGAACAGGAGCCCACACATCCTCCCTTCTGGGAGCAGCTTCAGACGCATTTTTGAGCCCTGGGGGAGACTGGGCGCTTGATCACGGGGGCACCGGAGGGCCAGTCTGAGTCCCCCACTGGAAAACAAGACAGAGATGGTGTGCTGCACAGTACACCCCGCCCCCCGGGGCACGTGGTTACTGCAGGGCCTGCCGAGTGGGTCCCCCGGCCCCAGGAGATCACAGGAACTTGGAAGAGGCAAGACTGAGGGATTGGCCTTGGGGTCGTTGGCAAAGAGGTTTAAGAGTGGGTCTTGGGGGCGGCCTGGAATGCCTTGCCCAGAGGGCTCAGCTGCAGAAAAATCCAGACAGCTGGGGCCGATGGCCTCCAGCAGGCTAGCACCGCCTTGCCCCAGAAGACCCAATACTAACCAGTCGGGTTTCCAGGCACCTGTTGTCGCTTGATGAACTTGGTAGGTCTTCACTGATCCATATTCAGTGGGTGGGACTGGGTAGCCTGCAGGCGAGGGGAGGGTCCCCACACTCAGCCTTGAGATTCCGTGCCTAGCCCTCCAGCCCAACTTTTGGATCGTGGGCAGAGAGGCCCATACCCCGGGTGGGAGACCAGGAGGAGTCCTCTGGAAGAAGGGGAAACTGACATTGGGGGCCCCAATGACAGAGTCTGTCCGTCAACTTTCCTGCTCACTCCTGACACGGCAAATATCAAGTGACAACAAATAACTTCCAGCTAGTTCAGAGAAATCTCTAACATAGAAGAGACACAATAATAAACTGGAGGAGTGGAGTGGAGAAGGAACTCAGAAAAGATAGAGACCACGCAGGCTGCTTAAGAAGCCTTCAAATAAGCTTTAATCATTATCTTCAGGGAGATAACAAAAGATACGACATCCAGGAAATGAGGAAGGGAGGCTTTTACAAAGAGCGTTCAGAGAAAAAAAAGGAGTTCTTGGAAATGAAAAACGTGACAGAAATGAAAGATCTCAAGATTAAGTTGAAAAATGCCTATGAAAATAGAACAAAAGGATAAAAGCATGGAAAGGTAAGAAAACCAGTATTATTCCAGGAGGTCCAGAGAGAGGGAGAGAGTGGCAGGTAGACAAAAAAAAAAAAAAATAGTAGGGAGCAGATTATCAAAGGAATAATGCCATAAATTTTACCAGGACTGAAGAAGAGGGGCTTTTGAGTTGAAAGGCACAGTGAGTGCTGGACACCTTGAATGAAAAAGGAAGCAGATCATAAAATCCCAGAACCCCCAGAGAGAACATGAAGACCCTGCAAACTTCCAGAGAGGGAAACAAACACACTCACAACAGATAAGGAACGTGGAGCCGCAACAGATATCTTGTGATTTTGAAACTTGTCCACGAATACCTTGGCATTTGGCCATCTCTACGCCCTCCTTGGGGCTGCTGGGATAAAGAGAATGTAGTGGAAGGGACACCGCGGGGCTTCCCAGGCTGAGTTAGAAAAGGTCACACAGCTTTGCAGCTTCTCTTGAGACAACTCCCTTCAGTCATTGTGCAAAACCTCCAGCTACCCTATGGCCGGCACAGGGAGAGCCCACAGGAACAGAGCAGAGAGGGGAGAAGGGGAGTGGTGAGGGAGAAAGACAGCCAGCCAGGCAGCCAGGTTGCTCCCCACTCCAGCTCCTCTCCCAGCCCTGCCCCGCCGAGTGGGGGAAGACGCTCTCAAAATGGCCCCGACCACAACTGTGGTCTGACTGTGATCACGTGAGACCCTGAGAAAGAACTGGGTGAGCCCCTTCGACCCCCAGATTCATACCCTGACAAGATGTCCTATGGAAGGGGGAGGGAGCGAGCAGAGAATGTCATGAAGATACACCTGCTCTCTGCTGTTCAGACCCGGAAGTGACACGCTTCACGTCTGTCCCATGCGGATCCAAGGGGACTCTGTGCCCAGAAGAGGAAATGAGTTCAGTGTGTGGTCAGTGTTTACCGTATACAATCACAGACGCACGCACCTACAGGAAGCTGGAATGAAATAGCAATGTCATGGTGAATAAGCTTGAGAAGAAGAATGATTTAGTATTAGACGGATACCTCATATTGAGAAAAACTGATACTAGATCTCTACCTCACACTATATAAAACAATATCACCCAAATAGATCAATGGTTCTCAACTGGGGGTGATTTTGTACCCCAGGTTACATTTGGCAATGCCTGGAGATATTTTTATCGTCACAATTGTGGGGTGCTTCTGACACTTCAGGGAAGGTGCCAAACATCCTATGATGTGCAGACAGGACAGCTGCCCATGACAAAGAATTATCCAGCGCCAGATGTCCAGGGTCGAAATCAAGAAACCCCGCAGTAGGGTTCGCCTACACGTGATGAGAAAAATAAAATATTAACAGAAAAAGAGGCTTGGTCAAGAAGAGCATGTGACTCTTGATCTTGGAGTTATGAGTTTGAGCCCCACTTTGGGGTATAGAGATTACTTAAAATAAATAAATAAACTTTAAAAAATATTAACAGAAAAAGAAGTAAGAAGTAAGAAATGATCATGAAGATCATTTCTTCATGATCTTAGGCTGGGGATAAATGTCTGAAACCAGGTCCGCAGATGAATGAACTTTACTACATCAAAACTGAGGGTTTCTGTTGTCCAGTGATGGTTATTGTTTATCAGATTATCAGCAGCATTATTAACAGTATTAATTTATAGTAGTTATATATTATATTTATAAATCTCTCTTAAAATGTCACATGTCAAAGAAGAAATCAAAAGCAACATTGCAAAACGTCTAGTAAATTATGATAAAGAAGCACCATATTTTATTTTTTTTACCCATTGTGATTTATTCTCTACAGTATTTCGTTAAAGAGATCAGTGATTTGCACTCAGAATTTATATAGCTAAGAGGCAACCAAGTGTAATACAAAGAATTGGTCCGCTTTGCACTGAAGCCCATACAAAGTCTCTTGTTTCGGGGAAGTAAGAATGAAAATAAACAAAGAAGCACACAGCTCCCTAGACTCCAGAATCTCAATAGAAAAGAGCATCAACAGTGAAGGTGTAGGTGTTAACATATCGTGGAAAACAGGTCTTGTGCAAATACTAAAATTAACCCCCAGGACTTCTGTATAGATTATTTTTATTATAAACAATGAAATATATGTAATGTCTCAACTATAAACCTTTGATGTGGAAAGGGTCTCTAACATGAGTTGTTTTAATATTTTGAAGCGGAAAAGTTTAAGAACCTCACAGTGGAAACAATCCAACACTGACAAATCCTAGTGATCAAAGATGTTCTCTAAATTTTAGTTAACGTAAAGCAAGGACAGTTCGTAATTACAGAATGTCCTAGCTGTGGGTGTGATGAGACAAGCCAACTTTCCAGACCAAAAGGCACTCACAGCTAGCATGAAACGGACTCCAAACTCGACCGGCCGACGTGGTCTGGCTCCTTACCAGTAGTTACCTGCTGTTCATCTTGAGCAGCCCAAGGAGAAGCAGAAGACATTCCCTTCTTTTTAGACCTGCCGCTCACACCACATGTACTGGCCACCCTCATCACTGCTTTGGTCAAGTGCTTGAAGCACCTGCTTGTCTCGATTACACTAGCCTTATAATTAGTCTTCCTATCCGGCAGGTCAAGTCCCCCACACCTTGTTCTTCAAAACTGTCTTGGCCATTCTTGGCCCTTTGTTCTTTATAGATTTTAGCATGAGTTTTTTCCAGTTTCGTGAAAAGCTTTGATGAGCTTCTGATTGGTATTCAAGTGTGTTTGTAGATTAATCTGGTGAAATGTGACACCTTTATGATGTTAAGTCACCCCACCTGGTAAAGCCCCCTGGGTAGCTGAGCTGCTGGCTGGAGGTAAAGGAGCATGGGATTCATGGAGAAGGACGGAAACCATAAATACGGGCTATGGTGTCATGACCTATTGCAGCAACAGAAACCCCTCCATATGTCCTTTGTGGCTCTGAGTTTCACATATTGGGAGGAAATTGTATTTGTGAGGGGCAAAGTGGTCATGGGAGCAAAAGCAGACAGCTGGATCTGTTTCCAGTAATACCCACTCAATAGGTTTTTCTTTTCTCTGTTTGCCAGTTAACAAGATAGGACCTGGCATTTCAAAAAACCGAACGCTTGAGGAATGCAGAAGATGAATCTAATGTTTCTAAAAGCTTGGGATTACTTGAGGAGTGGGTAAACTCTTCCTGGTGTCTGTCATCCCAAATAACCATCAAGGGCTATACAGGGTGAAGCAGAGACAAGAGGTTTTGTGTGGACGGACAAAGGGGCTGTAGGCAGGATTCCAAGGGATGATGTGGAGATGGGCAAAGGACCCACATGGAGATGCCCCAGATCCTAGGCCTGATCTGCTGGGTATCTGAATGTGAGTCTGCTGCCAGGGAGGGGCCAGCATGGGTGGGCTGAAGGGACCGTACTGGTGTTTGGTTGACCTGTGCCCAACCGAGACCTCGCAGGTCCTCCCTAGTGGAGACCGCGGACAGTGTCCGGTGCTTCAGAGCCAGCAAGAGCCAAAGAAGGACCCTGATACACTGGCAGGCTGACGGGGAGTGGTTCTCATGTAAGGACTCGAGTCTGTAGAGCATGCCAGGCTCCCCATGCTGAGAAGCATAGTTAATTGTATTACTCTCACTTTGTCCTCCACCTTGTCTTATGTGTAATCCACTGGCCATGACTGATTGACTCCATCTTCTAACATTTAAATTAATGGAAAAAAAATAAGATTTCCCCTTCAAGATAGCAGAGTACAACCTGAAATCAAGCCTGTCCTCCTCAAAAACATTAACATCAGAGAAGAAAAAAATGTTAATATTAAATGCCACACAAATATGAAAAGAGAATTTTCTCTGTAGGCTCGAAATAAACCTCTCTCGGAAGGGGGAAAAAAACAACCAGGAAGAAACCCACAGCCTGGGATGGGAGCTGAAGGCTTACATGTTAGCCAGGAAGTGGGAACGCAGCCAGACTGAATGCACAGGGCTCGGGGCCAGGTCCTTAGTCTGTACTCAGCTCTGGAGAGCAAAGCTGAGAGTTACCCATGACCGAGGCCAGGTCTCCACCAGCAGCACGAAGCAGGGGGCCAGAAATGCCTTCCCTGCCAGCTCACAGATGGGGCCAACCCAGAACGGGAGTACAGAGTTTGGGAGGGAAGGAAGTACAGAGGGGAGGAGTATACTCTGTGTTTTTGTTTCATATTCAGCCGGAGGATAGACATATTAATTAGTTTTCTGCTGGAAAAAGAAAATTATGTATGACTGTTAAAAATGGAAGGAGAACTACTAAGAATAGAAACAAAGTGTGTAACTTCTAAAACAATTGTGGAGGAGAAGGGAATAAAGAGAACTCAGTTAATTCAACAGAAGTTAGAAGAAGAGAGGGAACAAGAAATAGAAAGAATGCTAAATAAAACACATACTATAACGTGGCAAGTATAAGTCTTGGTGGGAATACCAATAAACGTAAAAGGGTCAAACTTATTTTTAAAAAGACAGACACCAATCGGATTAAAATAAAACAAAATGAAATTTAATTAGATGTTGTTTTTAAGAGGCAGTCCTGGGGCACTTGGGTGGCTCAGTGGGTTAAGCCTCTGCCTTCAGCTCAGGTCATGATCTCAGGGTCCTGGGATCAAGCCCCATATCGGACTCTCTGCTCAGCAGGGAGCCTGCTTCCCCCTCTCTCTCTGCCTGCCTCTCTGCCTCTTTGTGATCTCTCTCTCTGTCAAATAAATAAAAATCTTTTTTAAAAAAAAGAGGCATTCTTAAAACAAGAGAAAGTTTGGAAATAAAAAGAGAGAGAGAAATATGAAATGCTAATAGAAAGAAAGCCTGTGTAGCAATAGTGGTATCACAGAACCTAGGCCTTAAGGCAAAATTGTTACATAGACTCTGAAATATTTCATATGAGAAAAAGGAACTATCCATAAATAAAATACCCTTTAAAATATGACTCAAAAAACATGGTTCAAAATTGGCTCAAGGAAAGAAACAATCGTAAAGGACATGGAAACCGTGATCAGATCACCCCTAAGCAGAGGCCTCAGGTCCAGATGGCCCTACCATGAATTCTAGCGATGCTTCAGGAAGGGAGCATTTTAACCCTCAGCAAACTCCTGCAATGAATAGGAAAAGGTAGAAAGGGATCATGTCATTTTAGTAGAACTGGACAAGATCCCCTGGAGAAAATGTAACCAGAGGCCACCCTCCCTTATGAGCACCAAAGTAAAAATCAATCTAGCATTACAAAGAAAGAATAATACAACATGACCAAAAGATTTGTCCCTGGAATAATAAAAAACGAGAACATTAAACACTTACATAGCACTTACTATGTGCCAGGCCCTGTTGTAAGGCTTTACAGAGATTAAAGCATTTAAATTTTTTTTTTTTAAAGATTTTATTTATTTATTTGACAGAGAGAGAGAGATTACAAGTAGGCAGAGAGGCAGGCAGAGAGACAGGGAGAGGAGGAAGCAGGCTCCCTGCTGAGCAGAGAGCCCGATGCGGGCCTCGATCCCAGGACGCCGAGATCATGACCTGAGCCGAAAGCAGAGGCTTTAACCCACTGAGCCACCCAGGCGCCCGAGATTAAAGCATTTAATCGTGGCGATGATACTATGAGGTACAAAGAAGTCAAGGCAAAGTGACAAATGCCACAAAAAGCTGGTAGGCAGTAGAGCCCAAGCCAGTCCCAACTGGCTTCAATCTGTTCTCTTCACGGCCTCACTCCGCTGCCCCTTTAGGTCAACCATAGTTTAATAGATTAGAAAAAAGATTGATGTAATGAAGAAGAAAGAAGAAAAACAATATGACCCTCTGAGATGTAGAAGAAGCACTGGATGAAGCTGAGCACCCCATTCGTGAAAACACTGCCTCGAAAGGGTTTCCTCGGTATGATCAAGGTCTCCACCAAAAGCCTCAGCAACCTAATACTTACACCGTGCCAAGGCAGTAGTCACACTTAGGCTCTGTCTTGAGAATAGAAATGGGTCAGAGTCCTCTGGAAGTTTTCCCTTCCTGCTGATTTGGAGGGGAAGCCCATTTCCAAGGTGACTCTGGGCAACCAACCAAGCCACTCCCAGATCTTGGAGGGCAATTCAAATTTTATCGCCAGGACCCTCCATAAGAAGAGTTTGTTAGCGAGCTATTTGGAGGTTAAGTTCTCAGGCTGAAGCAGGTGTCATGAAATATCTTCCTACTGACTGGGGCTGTGGACCAGCAGCCCCAGAGGAAGGCAACCGTGCTGGAGAGAAGCCTAGACGGATACCCTTGGGAAGGTTTCGAGGCTCCAGCTTTATCTGAGAAGGGTTAATGGTATTATTGTTTACAATTCCATTTCCTTTGGTGTCTGTATCATCGGTATTTTTCTGCGGCCCCTCTGCCCTTCTGTTCCGAAGCAGCTACCATTCACTAGAGGAAAACAGTCAGACACCTGCCACCAGAATTACGTGTCTGAGCAGCCAGTGGAAAATGGCTGCCCTAAGGAAATCAGAAGCGTGGGAAACAAAAAGGAGAAACAAGTCTAACAAATGGAATTGGGGACTTGAATATTAGGTTTTTACATACTTGCATTCAAGCCACGCCCCATATAAGGAAGTCTGCTACTATTTAACCTTGTTCTGAAGCTCTGAGTTGGTGCAATGAGAAAAAAAACTCGAGTATGTCAATTATAATTCAATAATAAAGAGAAAGAGAGAGAGAAACTAGACACCTAATATTAGAAAACAAGACAGTAGACTCTCATTACTTCTCAATATGATGATGATCATCATAAAAAAACAGAAAAGCTTTGATGGACAAACTTTTATATAATAAGGGAGTCCATTAAGGGAACCAGATCAAAACTAATACAGGCAAATCGATAGTGCTCTATTCACAAAGAGCAACCAATTAGAAAATATTACTAAAACAGAGACCACAGGGCGCCTGTGTGGCACCGTTGGTTAAGCATCTGACTCTTGGTTTTGGCTCCGGTCATGATCTCAGGGTCCTGGGATCGAGCCTCACATTGGGCTCTCTGCTTAGCAGGGAGCCTGCTTCCTCCTCTCTCTCTCTCTCTGCCTGCCTCTCTGCCTACTTGTGATCTCTCTCTCTGTGTCAAATAAATAAATAAATAATCTTTTAAAAAAAAAGAAAAAAAAGCAAAGTTCTAAATGTTTAGTGAAGAACCTAAAAGATCTGGAAAACTGAGGCGTGACATCCCACTTCCGGGTGGGGGGTGCTCCATTCTGCCAACACGTGGATCTTCTCCTAATCAATCTGTAATCCAGGGCATTTAGCTAAACATTCTTAGTGCATTTACTGTGGGGGGGGGGTCACTGCTCATATACTGATCTCCACCCTAACACAGGTTCCTTTAGGGCATATGTTACCCTAATTTCCCCCTAGAGGGAACTGAGCATAAAATCACACAAGTCATAAGTAGTGAAAGCAGGATTTCTGAGTCCAGGTCCTCAACTTTGAAGCTCTGGTGTTAGCTGCAGATAATCATGTTTCTAAATTTATTTGTAACAACACGGACTCCTCTCAAAAATAGTGTTGAATGAAAAAAAGCAAGGTGAAAAATCGTGACACAGCAAGAACTCATTACTACAAGTAAAAAGCACCAAACGCTCATATTTTTTCTGCTGAAACTGCACATACATTAAAGGCATTTTTTTTTCTTTAAAGGATTGAAAGAGAATATTGGATTCAATAGCATTCGACTCTGGGGTGGAAGGATTTCTGTTTTGTTGTTGTTGTTAAGGTCTGAATTTTTAAGGCTCAGTATGTGCATATGCTACTGTGAAGTGTTTGTAAATCACCTAGAAAACAGAGTGGAAACAAATGATAACGGGGATTAAGTCAGGGTGGTGAAAACATGGTATTACTTTCTTTTCACTTTTCCGTATATCTTAAATTCCCAAAAAAGGAGAAACATTGATTTTTTTCCATTTTCCAAATATAAAATTAGACTAAAATATTGAGTGACCACCTCTCTTGAGAAGCTCTGTGCTGGGGGTTGGAGGAGAGAGAAGATACCATTGTGCCATTGTCACACTGGACTTGTGGCAACAGTTGCTTGAGATGGTTGTATGGAGTGGTGGAAGAAAACTTCCTGGAAGGTGACATTCAAAGGGCTCCTCCGGAGGAGGAGGAGGAACGGGAGGAAGATGGGTCCCCTGGTGAGAATCTGCTTTTGAGGGTAGGGCTGGAACTGCAGAGGTCAGCGTCTGATCTTGAACGCCAGGCCAGGGGACTTGGGCTTTGTCCTGAGGACACTGGGGAACCACCAAGGGTCTCAGGCAAAGGAGAGACAAAATGGATCTGACGTTTAATCCCACTCATTCCATGGTGCAGAGAAGGAATCGGAAGGACTGAGATTCAAGGTAAGGCTGGGAGACCTCAAGGATGCTTTGGAAAATTCCAGGTGAAAGGTGACCGGTCATGGCCATGGGGCAGGCAGGAGGACCCAGGAACAAGGAGCGTTTGGAAGGCAGAACTGGATGAAGAGTGGCTTCTGGTCTGGAGGTGGGTCGGCAAGAGGGCGCTCTGGATGGGTAGGGACTGACTGAGAGATCTAAGGTCAGAAAACCTCAGGTCAGGCAGCTGTACTGTCTTGGGCAAGCCACTCAGCATTGCTAATGCTTTCTGTCCTCTTTTGAAAACGGGGCTATCCTTCCTCCACCCTGGGTTGTAGGAGGATCAAGGAGATGACACATGGACCGTACTTGGCACCGAGCCTGGTACTCAATGAACAGGAGATCCTGCCTCTCGCTCTGTTTCCCATCGGCCCAGCCATCCCCCGTCCACCACACCCCCAGCCGGCCTTCTCCCCATGGCCTCGTGTTCCCTTGACCCAGTCAGACGGGGTTGAGGAGGGGAATCCACGCTCTGGCTCCATTCTGCCCCCCTTCTTCTGCCCCAGAGAGAGGGATGCAGGGACTCAGGTCGGAGCCCTGGCTTAGCTGTGTAATCCCCAGCTCTGTCTGGGCAATCTCTTTCCCTGCCCAGGAGTGGGGGCCTGCTGGCTGGGGGCCAGAACTGCTGGACCCTGGGCCTGGTATCTGAGACCTCAGCCAAGGTGCTGATGCTTTGGTGCCTTTACTGGGCGTTGACATCTGCGGTGAGTGTCACCCGTGTGTGAGCTGCTCTGTGGGGGGGGGGGGGCG
>LNAC01000014.1:5998953-6013634 GCA_002007465.1 Ailurus styani
AAAAAAAAAAAAAAAAAAAAAAAAAAAGACAAGAGCTAATCAGGTTCTGAGACTTCCTGAGAGCTCCTGGGGTGGCGGTAAGTGGGGAGGGGGTGTACAGAGTAGGGAAGGACAGTAAAGTCCTAAGAAGAATGGATCCTGGGCAGGGACTGCATGGACGACGTGGTCTGGGCCTGCCGATCCTGCCAGGGGAGAGGAGGAGTCCTTAAATGCCAGGCCAGGGCCTGTGAAGACAGGAGGCGCCACTCCAAGATTTCCAGCAAGAGTGTGGCCGGCCAGACCCCACTGACCCGCTGAGGAACAGAATTGGCTGGGAGAGCTCAGCAGCCCGGGCAGGAGGTTACGCCACTCACGGACCCTCTCCACCGTCTCCCTTCTCTCGGCCTCACCCCGCCCTAAGGCCTCCACCGACGATCCCCGGCCTGCCTGGAGAGCTGTCCCTGCTCTCCGCTGCTGGTGAGCCGTACCTCCCTGAGCCCAGGGGCCCAGACGGGGCTGGAGAGACATCAGTCTAAAAGCTTGGACTAGGGCAGAATAATTACAGCGCGGTCATGCTGGTCGTCGGCCCTAACCACCCTGATTTCTCCTTCTTGGGCCGTATACTTTTGCATACAGTCGGTGCACACTAAATGCAGAACCTCTGGAAAGTGGAAACACCAGAAAACAGCAGAAGGCGTCACGCGATGTTTGTTTACTTGGGGGTTTAAAATAGAACGGACATTTAACAAACAAATAAGTAAATAAAAGAAATGAACGTCTGGGGTCCGGAAGCGCACGTGAACAGGCAGAGCAGAGGACGGAGAAGTTAAGCGCCGACTTGCAGAGGGTGGAAGGCGGGCCCCCAGGCCGATGGGACTACACTTCCCAGCAGCCGCCGCGCCAGATAGGCCACTTCCGGTCGCTCCGCCCTCCTCTGAGGAAGCGGGGCCGGGGGCGGGGCGAGGGAGGCGCAGGGCAGCTTGGGCGCGCAGCCGGGCCAGGGCGCGTGACGTTTTTCCTGCGCGCCGCCTAGCGTCCGCGGCGCGCTGGTTCGTCCGGTTCGGGGCGGTGAAGGTGACAGCGGGAGGTGACTGGCCCGTCTCCCGCGATGCTGGCGGCACGGCGGCTGCTCAGCGGGTCCTTTCCCGCTCGGGTGTCTGTGCGTTTCAGCGGCGACACGGTGAGGCCCGGCCTGGCTCCGGCCGGGGGCGTCCGGGGGCCGGGTCTCGCTGCAGTGCTTCTGCGCCGCCCTTGGGTCCGTAGTGCCTTCTAGAGAATCCTGGACGTTTCCCCAGCCCGGCAGGAAGGCTGCCGCTCCGGCCTTGGTGTAGAGGGGAATGGGTCCCGATGGAAGGCTGACTTCCCCAGCCCTCGGCTCCTTGGCTTCCCCGTTTAACAGCCCGGCGACATAGCGGAAAAGTTTGCAGGTGGCGAAGCGTCCTGGTCTCGTTCCTTACTTGTACAGTGTAAAGGTGTCATGGCCCCATTTTACAGATGCAGAAGACAAGCTTTGGGGAGGGGAGTCTCCTGACGCCCCACCCCGCGCTCTGCTCCCTGTAATGACTTTTAAGGGGATGGCAGTCTGGAAGCCAGGTGTCCTTAGCCCTCACCTGGGGTGCTCACCCCTGGGTCAGATGGAATTCCAGAGCCCCGTTCTCATTAGTTGTATCCCAAGGGGGTCTCCCTCCATCACGCTTGTATCCCAGCCCCAGTGAGGCGTTCCTTTCGCATCAGTAAACACATTTTGTCTCCAGCAGAGGTCGGGATGTAAGGCCCTGGTCTGACCAAGTTTTGGTCCAGCAGGGCAGCCAGGCAGGTGAATGGACACTTCACCCTGGGCTCGGGGAGGTAGTATGGTGCTGTGGTCCAGGTGTGGGCTTTGACCACGACAGACCCGAGTTCCAGTTCCATCGACTGCTTTTGGTTGTGTGCCCTTCCACAAGTTCTGTTTGTTCTTAGTCTCAGTTTCCTCCTCTCTAAAGCAGAGGAAATCATCCGTGTCTCAGGGTTATGAGAATGAAATGGGGTTTTGGATGTCAGAGGCTTAGCCTAATGCCTGCTAAGCAGGAAGTGCTTCCTAAGTGGTGGTAGTAGTAGGAAGCCACGAAGAGTGCTGAGGCTTAGCCCCCTAACCTCTCCTCAGTCCACCCTGTCTAGTCAGGGGGACCCCAGACTCTCTAGCTTTTGGCTAGGCCCTTCCTGACCCCAGAACTGTGCCAGGACTCCTGACCCTTCATGTTTTCAGACAGCACCGAAGAAAACCTCATTTGGCTCGTTGAAGGATGAAGACCGGATCTTCACCAACCTGTATGGCCGCCATGACTGGAGGTGAGGTGGTGCCCTTAGCTCGGTGGGTGGTTCTGGAGCAGGGCCTCCCCTTCAATGCCTTTCCCACTCTGTCCAGGCTGAAAGGTGCCCAGAGTCGAGGTGACTGGTACAAGACCAAGGAGATCTTGCTGAAGGGGCCTGACTGGATCCTGGGCGAGGTCAAGACATCTGGCTTGCGGGGCCGTGGAGGTGCTGGCTTCCCCACTGGCCTCAAGTGGAGCTTCATGAATAAGCCCTCAGATGGCAGGTGTGTGTAGGGGGGCAGAAATGGGGTTGCGGGAGAAACCTTGGGGGTGGCTGCGGCTTACCTGGGCCTTGGGGCTGTTTCCTTGGAAACAAAGAGAGTGAATGGGGAAATGTCACCAGAGCTTAAGTAGAGGGGATTCAGTTCTATCTGGTCTTCCTCAGGAGTAGCAGAATCAACACAAGATTTGACTCAGGCAGGCTTACTGGTCCATTCTGCCTTCTAATTATATAGTTTTGTGCAGTCTCCTGGTCTTTTTGAACTCAGTTTTCTTTGTCGTAGGTGGAGATTACATTGTGCAGTGATTAGAAAGATAGTTTTCATCTAGCTTTTGGCCCTGACATTGGTTGGCACATAGAAAGCAAATGATAAATGTCAGTTACTTTACCTCCTTTTGTCCCTAGAGATACAGCAGAGGTTCAGGAAGGTTCTCTGTGACCAAGAGCGAGTTTTGGCCTCTTAGAAAAGCACAAGGGGACATTCGGACTGAGCAGAACAAAGATCTTTCTTGTAGTCATAGCCACCCAAAGGTGTAATAGGCAGTGAGCTCACTGTCATTGATGGAGAGCAAGCAGAGCCCCTGGGGACGAGCCGGGGAGACAGGGAGGGATTGGCTCTCAGAGGAGACATCTTTGAGGCTTCTTTGGGTGGAGTGGGGTGGCATGTAGTTGAAGGCCCAGCCCCGGTGGCCCTGTAGCCTCATCGATGTGCTGGCACCCACAGGCCCAAGTACCTAGTTGTGAACGCAGATGAGGGGGAGCCGGGCACCTGCAAGGACCGGGAGATCATGCGCCACGATCCCCACAAGCTGGTGGAAGGCTGCCTAGTTGGGGGCCGAGCCATGGGCGCCCGTGCTGCCTACATCTACATCCGAGGGGAATTCTACAATGAAGCTTCCAATCTGCAGGTGGGAAAGGGGAGGGGCCTCCACAGAGGGCAGGGTGCTGGGTATACATGGCCCCAGATCCTCCGGGCACTTTCTGTATGCGCCAGAGCCTCAACTTGGGAGGCTTTTAGGGCTCTAGAACCCCTGGGGCAGGGGCGGGCTCGTAGGCATTTTTTCTGCAGAAGGGTCAAGGGGTCATTTCAGCCATTCTGAACTCTGTGGCCCCTGTAGTGATGGGCCCAGGGCCAGAGTCTCACGCCATTCCGTTAGGCTCTTGCACAGCAGTGACAAGGGAAACGGGGACAGCACCCGGGACAGCGCCCGGCACACAGTAGCATTATGTGTAAGTGGTATTGCTACGTATTTAAAAACCAGCCTCAAGGCTCTCATCCTCTGTTGCAGAAGTAGAGCTTGCTCATTGGAAAGATAGGAAACCGTACACATACACAAATCCCCTATAGATCTAGTACCTGTGGGAAACTGCTTCTTAAAATTTTCATGATTTCCTCAGCCTTCCTTTTAAAAATACACGTAGTTGGAGAATTGGTGGTCATTACAAAAGTAGCACACACATTGTAAAAATCCCCACCCCTCTCCCAGAGCATCCTCTGCTCATGTCCAAGGGGCGCTTTTTCCTAGACTTTGGTGAACACGGGCTCCCGGGGCCTGTGCCCCTCCCCAGCACACACAGTGGCCCCGGGCTGGCGGGAGTGGTGCCCTCACACTCCGGTCCCACAGGTGGCCATCCGAGAGGCCTACGAAGCTGGTCTGATTGGCAAGAACGCCTGCGGCTCTGGCTACGATTTTGACGTGTTTGTTGTGCGTGGCGCCGGGGCCTACATCTGTGGGGAGGAGACGGCACTCATCGAGTCCATTGAGGGCAAGCAGGGCAAGCCCCGCCTGAAGCCGCCATTCCCTGCGGACGTGGGTGAGAGCCGGCCCGGTCTGGGGCTGTGCGCTGGGTCCCGTGGAATCCCATCTGGCTTCAGGTCCACGCTGGTCATTCTTCGGGGATCTCTGAGTTCCTTCTGGACTGGCGGCCAGACAGAGGAGGGTGGTGACAATGTAGAGCCTCTGCCTGCAGTCCCTCCTGCCTCCACGTCAGACATCCGGGTCTTCTCCAGCCCTCCAGGGACCAGGGGGAGAGGGGTGAAGAGGCAGTGAAGTACCCGCTGGAGTTCGGGGAACCATCGGGGACGGGAATGACAAAAGGGTGAAGGGAGCTGGGTCACAGAGCAGGACCCTAGGACAGGCCCCACTGCTGGGAACCTGATCCAACCTGTCGCCCCCCCTGTGGTGGCCACCAGTCCCTCATCCCATTCCTCCACAGGAGTGTTCGGCTGCCCCACAACCGTGGCCAACGTGGAGACGGTGGCTGTGTCCCCCACCATCTGCCGCCGTGGGGGTGCGTGGTTTGCCAGCTTTGGTCGTGAGCGCAACTCGGGGACCAAACTGTTCAATATCTCTGGCCACGTCAACCACCCCTGTACCGTGGAGGAGGAGATGTCTGTACCGCTGAAGGAACTGATTGAAAAGCATGCTGGTGAGGTCTGGGGCCACCCAGGGCCGGAGCAGGGCAGGATGGCCGTGAAGAGAGTCAGGGTGGGAGGGCCTCATGAGGCAGCGCCGTGCAGGGACTGACAGGGGTCCTGGGCTCAGGACTAGGAAGGTGTGCCCGTCCCAGCCCTGACCATCCATCCTTTGGGGACTGACTGCGGTCCCAGGGGGTGTCATAGGTGGCTGGGACAACCTCCTTGCTGTGATCCCCGGTGGCTCATCCACACCACTGATCCCCAAGTCGGTGTGCGAGACGGTGCTGATGGACTTCGACGCGCTGGTGCAGGCGCAGACGGGCCTGGGCACAGCCGCCGTGATAGTCATGGACCGCTCGGTAAGGGCCGCCGCTGCTCCCCACCCAGTCAGTGCCCCTCCCTGGGCTTCTGAGAACTCTTGCCAGCTCTTGGATCCCAGTTCCTGTGACCGGAGGCAGTCAGGTGGGAGAGGAGAGAATTCCCCCCAGAGAATGTCTGTTGGGGTCTCGGCAGTGCTGGGTGTCCAGGGTGGGGCAGGAGGTGGCATCAGGGGGTGCTGCTGGGGGGCTGAGGCTTCGGCCCAGGGGCCTGCTCACTGTCTCTGGTCACCCCAGACAGATGTCGTGAAAGCCATCGCCCGCCTTATTGAGTTCTACAAGCACGAGAGCTGTGGCCAGTGCACCCCATGCCGTGAGGGTAAGCACCCGTGGTGGGGTGGGGCTTGCTTTGTGGCTCACCCTAGGCCTGCGTCAGGCACACAGGCGAAGGTTGGATGGGCTCTGGACACTGAGTGGACAGCGGCTGCTTCCCAGCCGGCCGCAGCTCCTCTTGGCCCCACCCTCCCCATGGCCCGCGCCCTTGGAGTGTCGTTCCCCACGCTCTGGCTGGGGGTCATCGGGCCCTCTCTTGCCGTGGCTGCAGGTGTGGACTGGATGAACAAGGTGATGGCCCGCTTTGTGAAGGGGGACGCCCGGCCAGCCGAGATCGACTCCCTCTGGGAGATCAGCAAACAGATAGAGGGCCACACCATTTGTGCCCTGGGCGATGGAGCCGCCTGGCCTGTGCAGGTACTGGTACTTGCTGCCCTGCTTGTGGGCACTGGGGGGTGGGGAGGGCGGTGCTGAGGGCTCAGGGTGCTGGGGTTGTCGGCTGTGCTTCACCGCGTCTCCTTCCCGCCTCCAGGGCCTGATCCGCCACTTCCGGCCGGAGCTTGAGGAGCGGATGCAGAGGTTTGCCCAGCAGCACCAGGCCAGGCAGGCTGCGTCCTGAGCCCGCTGCCCTGCGCTGACGGCCGTCTGTCCACATGGCTGGACAATAAAGCCCGTGCTTCCCACTCTCCTGATGGATCTTTTCTGTGGCCTTGCTCTTCGTTCCGCCCCTGCGGCCCATCACTCATGGAGTCTGTTTCCCAGACAGACTTAGAGGCTTCCCATCCCCGACTTGGACCCCACTTGGGGGTGGGGATAGGTCAGCTCAAGGTCATGTTATGAATCCATGCCTTGCCTTCCTGTGGGTCAGTCTGTCCTCAACCATCTTTTTTTTTTTTTTTTTTTTTTTTTAAGATTTTATTTATTTATTTGACAGAGATCACAAGCAGGTGGAGAGGCAGGGAGAGAGAGAGGAGGAAGCAGGCTCCCTGCCGAGCAGAGAGCCCTATGGCGGGGCTCGATCCCAGGACCCTGAGATCATGACCTGAGCCGAAGGTAGAGGCTTTAACCCACTGAGTCACCCAGGCGCCCCTGTCCTCGACCATCTTGAGTGCCCATCCTCAGTGCGGATGGCAGGGGCAGGGACAGGAGGCTTTGCCAGTGTGACAAGGGGAAAACAGGCCTGGGGTCCAGACCTGGGCCTGGCCCAGTGTGGGCTTCTGGAGGATGGGAGCAAGGAGAACGGGACCCAGTCTGCGAGGTGACGGGCAGGGGAAAGAACGGACTTTGGTCTGGTGCAGGTTTATTCTTGCTTCATGATTGGCAGTGGGGTGAATTTGAAAGGGGGTAAGGAAGTAAACAATTTGATGTGGGGCTTGGCACAGTGGGTGGGGCAGCTACAGGTCCTCCCGGCTCTACAGGTCAGTTTTGGGGAAGGTGGTGAGCAGGACCAGGCCGGGTGCCCCTTCTAGTCGCCGAGCTGGAGGGGCGCGCCGTCCAGCGGGTGCCACAGCTCCATTCGGCGCTCACTGCGGCCCAGGCACTCACACCAGTGCCGCTGGCGTTCCCCACCAGCCTGGCTACTCAGCTCTACCCCGCCTGGGTGGGGGGATGGGGGTCAGGAGCCACGTGGGAGCCCATTGGGCCCCTCACCCTGCTCCCCTGCATTCTCACCAATGAAGTCGTCAGCTGTGCCCAGGTCATAGTCCCATACAGACACCAGCAGCGTCTTCTGGGCCAGCTCCTCCCTGGGGCCTGCATAGAAGAACTCCTGCAGGGAAGGGGACAGAAAAGCAGGAAAGGGCGAGGGGCAGGGGGAGGTGCTTGAGTCCTTTACAGGTTCAGAAACAGGCTCGGGCAGGTGAGTTGCTCAGGTTAGGGGGCGGGACTTGTGCTCTCTGAGTGAGACAGAACGCAACCTCCCGAACCCCAGAGCAGCTAGGACTGCCCCCACCTGGCCCTGGCCTACCTCATTGAACTCGGGGTTCAGGGTCTTCTTTCGAACGCTAGTCTTGTATTTAGATCTCTTCCCCACATTTGGATGCAGGAAACTGGTTGGGAAGGATGGGGTCAGGTTAGGTGCGGCCCCAGAGAGGGGCTCTGGGGAACCCGTGCTGCCCACCTGCCTGTCCACCCGTCTACACTCACAGGCGGACAAAGGGGTCCGAGTAGCCGTTGGCATCCATGGGGGCGAGGTGGGCGCAGCGCAGCACACCCACCAGCAGGCCGCCCCGCCGAGAGCTGTAGCACAGGGACAGCAGGATGCGCCCCGGCTCCTCCCCTGCTGCCTCCACCTCCTCCTGCAGGGGTGGGCGGTGGTCAGCCGGGGGCAGCCAGAGCCCGCCCACCCGCCAGTGTCAGCCCCCCTGGGACAGCTCAGGCTGGCTGCAAAGAAATCTGGGGCCAACAATTTAATGTCACGATTCCGTTTCCAAAAACAGTCACTGGCCTGGTGCCCTGGAAGGGAACTTCCAGATCCGCTGTACCCTCCAGGGCCTGTGAAGGGGAGGGACTTGCTCAGCCACGGTACTGGTCAGTCCGGTGCATCTTTGTCCCGGCGGGGAAGGGCACTGGTGCTGGCCCAAACATGCTAGGAGCTTCCTAAATGGCCTCGCACTAAGGGCCCATCACCACCCTCCCATGTGTCACAGAAGCAGCTCCGAGAGGCTGTTCTCTACCCGACGACGTGGAGGTCACTCAAGTTACAAAACCCACCCCCTTCACTCCCCACTGCCCAGGGGACCAGGTTCCGAGTGGCCTCTGCCACCCTCAGCCCCTGGTGCTTGCAAAGGACTTGGGGAGGATGCCCAGGGGGCATCTCCCACAGTGTGCTTCTCCCACACTTAACAGTTCAGTTTACAGAAAGCCCAACCACCTTGCTCACATTCACTTCTCAGTAAAGGAGTGTCCTGTAAGCATCCGCCTTGTGCAGTGGTTTTTTGGGGGGGGGGGGGCTGGGACAGGAAGTGCCCGTCTCAGGGGGCCTGCCCCCGGGGTGGTCTTGGCCAATTGGCAGGTGCAGCAACTTGCGATTCCACCAGGGGGCAGACAGCAGCTCCTGGCCCCTCCATCCTAGAGGAGCTGGGGAGGGCCTGCCCTCAGCCTGGCAGGTGCCTTCGCTCCAGCTGAGCGGGGGGTTGGGGTGGGGTTCTGGCCATGCCTTTGGTCTTTGGCATGGGGCCCCCTGCAGTCATCTCTGCCTCCTGACAAGGGCCTGTCTAGGGCTACAAGCCCCAGAAATGGTGCCCACGATGCCCTAGGGGTTGGCGTAGAAGCCAGGGAGCCCCACCTGCTGTCCATTCTCTCCTGGACCTTGACCTGCCCTCCCAACTTGGGATGATCATGGACATGAACAGATCCCACCAGTTTCAGCCTCTGCTTCCACCGGGTCTGTTTCTCCGCCCCCTGAGAGCTTTACTTGTCCCAGTACCCAATAGTTGCTCTGGGCTGGTTGGCCTGGGAGTCACACTGGGGTCTGGCCATTCCCCGGGGCTACGAATGCTGGGGTCTGTGAGAGAGATGGCTTCAGTTTCCCCAAGCCCACCTGGGCCTGGGCCCACCCCGTCAACCCACCTCAGGCCCTGCCCGATGCACTTCAGCCTGGCCCCCAGGCCTGCCCCCCACCCCCATCCCTGCTTGGTCCCACCGTCCTACCCACCTCCTCATACAGGGACATGCCACGGGCTGTGTCCAGGCTCCTGGGCCTCTTGGTCTGAAAGAGCAGAGAGCCTGGTCACCTTGGCCAGACATCACCTAGGGTCCCCTCCTTGCTCTTCCCCTTTCCAGCTTCTCCACAAGGATCCTGGTCCCCACACCCCTACCTGTGCCAGCCTCACTCACCAGCTTCCGCTTCTCCAGACACACATCGAAGCTTCTGGCTCGGTTGGGCACCAGCTTCCTCAGGGGCACCCGCAGCTCCCCCAGGGGAGGCGCCTGCCGCCGTCGCCGCAGCCATGGGTCCTCACACACACACAGCCTGGTAGCCGCCCGGGTCAGACCTGGCCAGGCAAGCCCCCCCCCCGCCACCGCCCCCCCCCATGTCGGCCTTGCCCCCTTGTGGCCCCAGCCAGGTCCTCACCGCAGAGTCTTTCGGCCAGCATCCTGGTGGGTGAAGCCGTGATAGGTGAGTGTCTCCTCCCAGACAGGCCCCTTTGTGCCCCGAACCGTGTGGGTCCGCAGCTGGCTGGCCTGTGGGCCGGGTAGGGTGGATCAGGACCTCCTTGGGCCCCAGGGCCCCACTCTGGCCCACCTCCCTGGTAGACCCCCCACTGTACTTCCCAGCAACGGGGAGCTCCATGCCTGATGTCCAGGCATTGGCGGGGAGGGGCACAGCAGCGCCGGGTGGGGGTTCAGGGCTGGGGTGCAGCCAAGGGACATCAGCAGGGTCCTGGGTGTCACCCTCACCTTGCTGGCGCCTGGCAGCAGATTGGCTTTGACATAGGTGTCCACAGAGCCCGAGGCCGGCGGCTTGAGACCCTGAGAAGAGACACTGAATGTGGGGCAGGCCTGTGGCCCAGGCCCTCGGCCCACAGACCCCCCGTCCCCCTCCTCACCTTGGCACGGTGAGCCGTGCAGTGCAGGGCGCTGTTGTCCGCGTCAAAGAGAAGCGTGAACTCCAGGGTGCCCAGGGCAGCTAATGGCAGGTGGCAGGCAGGGTCAGCTCCTACCTCGACCCCCAGCCCACCACCCAAATGGCACCATGCCTCCTGCCCTGACCCTCCCCAGGGCACCCCAAACCCAAATCCCGCCCTGGCCGGGCCGGGCCAGGACTGCCTCCCCACCTCCTGGTCCCCTGCCCCCACTCACTGCTGTCGTCGGAGTCCCCCTCTGGCTCTGGGTCGGCCTGCGGCTGGGGTGCAGAGTATATGGCAGGGGCCACTGCAGGGCGTGGCTCTGGGGCGCGCAGGGTGTGCTCAGCGAAGGGGTAGAAGTGCGGGAAATAGTCGGAGATGAGGTGGATGGGCCGGATGGGGCCGGGGCTCACGTCGATGGCCATGTGCTCCCGCATGCTCACCCGCCGGGGCCGCCCCCGGCTCACCGGCGCAGTGCCTGCCATGGGGGCTCGGACACGGGGGCAGGGACTCAGAGGAGCCCCCACGGGCCGGGCACTGGGGCACCGCGGCGGGCCCAGGAGCCAGGGTGGAGAGGCATCCCTGAGGGCGCTGAGGGGCGTCTTGGGTGGCAGCCAGGACCTGGGGACAGAGCGCAGCGTCAAAGTAGGTGGGGTGGGGGGAAGTGGGGGGCTCCAGCCTGAAGGAGGCCCGCGGCTACTCACCGTTCTCTGCGCTGCTCCTCCTGGCTCGGTTCGCCGAGCGTGGTGACCCTCGAGAGCAAGAGCCTGAGCAAAGGGCCTCCCAGACCCGGTGATGGAGGGGGACGGGGCGGGGCTCAGAACCCTTGTCTCCAGGGCCCCCGGGGCTGGCACCCCTCCGCCCTCAACCCGGGGCCTTCTTTCGTGCAGGGGCTCGGCCGCCCACCTCCTTCCCCCACTTCACACACTGTCAGTTATTTTTACCCCCATCACGCGCCCTGCTCCCAGGTGGTGTCTGGAGGGCCGGAGATGACACAGGGGGTGCGAAGTGTGAGGGGCAACGGGAGGGGCCTGTGAAGGAAGGGGTGGGTGAGGCGGGAGGGATGCTGGGGAAGGGAGCACGCGGGGAGGTGTGGAGGGGCGGGTAGCAGTGTGGGGGACACTTTGGGAGGTGTGGAGGGGGCGCATGGGAAGTGAGGCGACAGGGCTCCTGTGGAGCGGGGAGGGATGCGGGGGGAGGAGTCCGAGGAGTCCGAGGAGGAGGAGGAGGAGGGCATCTGCAGTCTGGGCCTCGGGGCTGCTCAAGCTTTTTAAAACACAAATCACGTCACTTCAACACCTGTCTGCCCCTCTCCCATCCTGGAAGGAGATCCTAACCCATCACTGAAGCCACCCTGGTGGCCCTGAGTGGTGCGCCCCCACCCCCACATTGCTAATCTTTTTTCCTCGAACATCCCAAACTCTGTGTATGTGCTGCTCCTTCTGCCCCGACTTCCATCCTTTGCCCTTTCATCTGGCCTGCTCTTTCCCACCTTTGGTTTCAGGGTCAGTCTGCAGGGGGACTTGGCTGGTTTTTACCTGCTCAGCCTTTCCTTCTCTCTTCCCATTGGTTCTTTGGGGACTGCCCCTTCCCTAATCTCAGTGTACAAGGTTCATCCTCCTCCCCAGTTCTCTCCTGCTGGCCCTGCCAACCAACGAATTCCAACTACGGCCAGCCGTGTGACAGGCTCAGGGAGGGCCAAAGAAGTACAACTCTGGGTTTAACAGCCAGAGAGAAGCTCTGTTTTCTGTTGATGGGATACTGGTGCTGTGCCATCCTACAACTGTTGGCCTCTCCTTACCTCTCACCCCTGCAGAGTAGAGATTCTCCAAGAGTGAGGCCAACACAGTGGAAAGCACAGTAAGGGAAAGAGAGCCCCTGAGCACCTGGATCCAGCCATGCCTGAAGCTAGCCTATCTCAAGTTTATCACCATTCCTCTTCTGGCAAAGTCAGCTAGTGGGTGGAGTTTCCTCTCACCTGTCCTGGCTCATATTGCCCAGCCCACCATGACACGGTTAGAATGCTTACCACCTCTCTTTGGTCTATATAACTGATGCATAAGTCCACTGTTATCTGTGATTAATTAATGTACAATCACGTGATTATTTGTGGGACCTGCTCTGAGGTCTTCCCCAGACTGAGTCACCCCCAGAGGTCAGGGCAGCATCTGGCTGGTCTGAAGATAAGGCCCCAGCACAGTACCTGGTGCGTGGTAGGAGTTGGGCATGTTGGAACTTTGCAGTGACAAGCAGAGTTCCTCTTCGGATTCCTGCAGACTGGCACGGGGTCAGCTAGACACAGAGGCAGGAGTAGGAATTACAGTGCAGTGGCTGAGTGTGGGCTCTGGAGTCAGAGAGGGCTTGGCTTAAGTCCTAGCTTGGGGTGACCTCGGGCAAGGTGTCTCTTCTCTCTGAGCCCTGGTCTCACCAGCCAGGGCGAGCATTGACCCCACCTCAGGGCTGTGGTGAGAGCCAAGTACCTGTACACAGCAAGCGCCCACTGTTCAGTGGGTAACAGCGTGATGGGACAGAGGCACCCCAGCCAGGAGGCCACTTGTCCCATGGGGTCTGCCCAAGGTCAAGGCCCCAATGCAGAAGATGCAGCTGCCACAGAATTGGTAAAAGCTCTTTATTCAGTCCAGGAATGGAGCTGGCCCGGCAGGCTGAAGGAGGGGGCTGCCAAGGGCCAGGCCTTCAGCCTCTGGGCCCCTCCGAGCTGGCCAGGCGGGGCTGGTAGGCGCCAGGGGCCAGCAGCTGCAGGGTGAACTCAGTGATGATAGCCGTGAGCCCCCAGACACGGTGTGGCCCATGCAGGAAGACAGGCAGCGTGTAGCTGAAGTGGCCACGCTGGCAGAAGTGGGTATACCCTTGGTTCTGCGCCTGCAGCAGGTGCGCCAGGGGCAGGGCAAATACCTCGTCCACCTGTGGGAAGGAGGCGGTGAGAGGGCGGACGGAGGACTGCTGTGGACAGAGCCTCCCCCAGCTGGATGGACCCCACCATCGCCCCCACTTACCTCTTCGGGGTTGGGCCTGAGACTCTGGGGATCCAGTGGGCCCACACCGGCAAGCACTGGCACCACGCTGGCCTTTTGCTGGGGCAGGAGGGTGACAGCAGTCAGGGGAGGCATGGCCTTGGGGAGGGGAGGCTGAGAGGGACACCCCCACCTTGCCATCCAGAGCCCTTCAGCATTGGAGTCTCCTGCCCTTGAGGCCACTCCAGCCTCGCTGACTGACCCAGGGCCCCCAAAGTCGCTAGAGCCAGGCAGCCCTCTGGGCCTTTGCAGACTGTTCCCACCGCTTAGAATAAACTTTCCTGACTTTTAGTTCCCCTAAAATCTCCCGCTCGCCATCCAATCACTGCCAACCCTGTGAAGCCGTCCCCAACCCTCTTCCGCCAAGCTGGGCAGAGCTGGCTTACCCTGGGGCCACCTCCAGCCCCGGACCTGAGCCTCAGGATCACCCATGAAAAGGAGCTAAGATACACCGGCCCCTCCCTGATGGGTGGTGTGGGGATGGAACGTGACCACCAGGCAGGTGTCTGGGGCTCCACCATGCTATCTGCCTGCCAGAGGCAGTGGCCACCCTCCTTGTCCCTGGTGGTGGCCTTACCCTGTCGTGCACAGGCCGCAGGACGCCCCACACATGCTCCTCAGGCACAGACAGGCCCAGCTCCTCGTGGGTCTCCCTTAGGGCTGTGTGCACCACATCCCGGTCCGTGGGGTCACATTTGCCACCTGGGAAACTGACAAGCGCAGGGAGCCTGGTCTTTGGTCTGTTGGGGCCCTGGCGGGTGGGGGTGACAGCTGTGGCAGAGGGCTAGTCACCCACCTAAGCATCTTCTGTCTCTGCCTCTAGTTTGTAGTGAGGCCTCCGGCAAGCCACATGACCTCTCCAGGCTCAGTTTACCTCCCAGAAGACAGGGGTAAGGGGGAGGCCCTGGAGCTCACACATACGAGTTTTGCCTATGGTGGCGCTATGACCCCAAGGCGTCCCCAGTTTGCACCGGGACGGGACGGGACGCCACGCCAGGCAGCTCCGCCCTCCAAGCTTCTTCTGCTCCAGGGCCCGAATCTCCCTGGAGTCGCCGGCAGGGGGCGGGGTCCTGCCTTTTTGGAGAGGCGGACCCAGCTCCGACAGGTGTCCCCAGCCCGAGGTGGCTCGGGACGCGCTTCCAGGGCTCCGGCGTGGCGACCGGACCGGAGTCCCCGCGGCGCCCGGCTCGGGGCGGAGGGAAGCGGGGCGCGGCTCTCCCCAGACCCGTCCCCCAGAGGCGGACACCCAGGCTCGGAGAGGCGAAGCGCCTCGCTCGGGTGCCTCCGGTCCTCCCGGGAGGGACAGGATTCCCGGCCGCTGTACCTGACGTCACCCCTGTGGCTCCCGGCCAGGCGGCTGGACCGCAGCGTGTAGAGCAGCGCCGGGACCCCGCGCACCGAGCACAGCGGCACCAGCACCGCGGCCGCCGCGGGCCGAGCGCGGAGCCGGGCCGTGGCCCCC
>LNAC01000014.1:6021325-6043694 GCA_002007465.1 Ailurus styani
GTGGTGGTGGTGGTGATGGTGGTGGTGGTGGTGGTGGTGGTTGGGGGGGCAGAGGGAGTCGGGGGGTGAGCGTTTCATGGGGACAGAGTTTCAGTTTTGCAAGATGCGAGAGTTCCAGAGATGGATGGTGGCGATGGGTGCACAACAGTGTGGATGTCCTTCGCGCCCCTGAACTGTACACTCAGAAATGGCTCAGATGGAAATGTTTACGTTGTGTACATTTTACCACCATTTAAAAATTAAAACTAAGGAGGAAAAAAAAAATCCTGGAACACAGACTATTTGTTTCTAAACTTCCCCTAAGGGGCCAAGAGCCTGGTAAAACTGAGACTCCCCCCGGGACAGAGGTGGCTTGCAGTGTTGGATGGAAGGACAGACAGACAGACGGATGGGTGGAGGGAGATTCCTGGGGGGGTTGGGTACACGTGTGACGAGCGAACAGGTGGGCAGCACGTGGCCAGAGCTGGCTCCCAGTCGGTACCTCATCTCAGCGTGGGGCTCAGGGCCTGCGGCTCCATATTTAGCAGCCCTGAGGGGCCACGTAGGAAAAGTGGCCCCTCGCTAAAGCCCCAGGAGTCCTGTGGTCTAGGAGTGGGGGGGTCTCTCTGAGAGGGAGGGGCCACATCAGCTCTACGTCCCCCAGAGGGGGAGGAAGGCCCCACGGCTGACGACCTCCAGCACCTGGGCCGCGCCATCCAGACGGGCAGGCCCTTCATCCAGGGCGCCAGGACCCCCAGGATCCACGGTGCCGGGTCCCCAAGGGAGAGGCTCAGGCCTTCCCTGGGCCTGGGAACTTTGCAGGCTGGTTGCTGGCTCCCGCGTCTTCGACGAGCCCATTGCCTGCCCACCTCGGTCCACGGGCCACCCCTGAGAGGTCTCAGGAACTCGGGAGGGGCCTGTCCTCTGCCCGGATCCTCTAAAAGTGGGCATCCCTCGGGGTCAGGATTTGACAATTTCCCACAAACGTGGAGTCAGGTCTGGAGGGGAAGTGAGACCTTCTTGCACAGCTCCTTCCCCGACCCCCCAACCTCGATGCTCAATGGGTGAGGCCCAGAGAGGAGCGGGGACAGGCCCAAGGTCACCCGTGCCTGAAAAGGCTTTCTCTTCCCAGAAATGACCCGTTACCCCTGCCCGGCAGCACCCCCATATTTGTACCTGGGGGGCCGTGAGCCCATCAGTCCTGCCCTGGAGGGATCTGAGGCCTCAGCGTGGGGTGCCCCTGCCGCACCCTCTGGCCCAGGACCTGGGTCCAGCAGGGATTCCCTCGGCCCCCGCGCCCAGTCCCTGCCCTGCCCCCTTCGCCCCGGAGCCCGAGCCCAGCCACGGAGACAACTCGGCGGCCTACACCGTACCTGCCCTGGGGACAGCCTGGACGGTGGCTCGTGGAGGAGTCCTGCTCAGCGGGGGCGGGCTGCAGCTCCCACCTGAGGGGCCCCTGCCTGCTGGGAGGGTGGTCGGCCCCTCGGGGCCTCCTGGCCCCGTCAGCGGCACGGCTCCGTCCCGCAGGACTGTCCTTCCCGCCGCGCGATCGCTCACGTCTTGCTTCTCCACCGGCGGCAGGCACCTGGTCTCTGCAGGTGGGACCCCGGTTCCGGGGGAGACAGGGCCCCTTCCCCAAGCCACGCGCAGACTGGATGGCAGGAGGCTGCTGGCTGCGCTGGTCCAGCTGCGGGCGTGGCGCTGTGTGGGAGGAGGGCAGGTGGGAAGGCTCTGACGTTGCAAAGCCTCCTCTCCCCCACCCGGTCCCCTCTCCCAGCCTCCTCCCTTCCCCAGCTAGGAGACCCCCAGCCGTTCCTGATCAATGGACCCAGGCGCCGCCGCCGGGTGGGGGCCCCATCTTGAGGACCCGCTGGGTGGTCTGCAGGGGCCCAGGCCGGGTGACTGGAGGGGCTCGGAGCCTACAGGGCTTGGGGGAGGCTGGGGAGGCCGCGGGAGCCGCGGGAGCATGAGGGCTGATGGCAGAAGCGCCGCCCTCTCACTGGGATCCTGACCCCTGCCCTGGGGCTGCTGTGTCCGTGGCCTGGGCAACTGGGGGAGGAGACACAAGGGGACAGCGTCAGCCAGGGGTGGCAGGGGCAGAGCCCCTGGGTTGGGTGGCGGGAAGCTGGGTCTTCCTGATGAGCCTGATGAGCTCTGCGATGCTGGTGGCTTCCTGGCAGTCCCCGTGCCTCAGTTTCCCCAACTGTGGTAGGCGCATAATCGGGGATAGACAGACATAATCTGGGATAGACCATTCCTATACTGATTGACGGGGCCTCTGTCGTCCCCACAGGGAGGGAGCCTGGCCCAGGTCAGGGGTCACTGGTCTGTCTGCTCTCTCCAGCCTGACCAGACACCTTCTCCATGCTCCTCCTGCCTGTCCAGGCCGGCCATTCGGGGACACGCAGATCACTGGTCAGGAAGGCACAGCGGGATGGGGAGCCCCAAAGCTGGTGACTATCAATCGAGAGTGTGGTTTGGCCATTTCATCCCAGCCCAGGGACAGTTATCAGGCTGGACCCCAAGCTAGCCCGCCCTGGGAGGGGGCATTCGAGCCCCCGGGCCAGTGCTAGGTGAGAGCACCTCGGACTGTGCTGAGCATACTAGACGGGGGTCCCCGGGGCAGGTGAGACCCCCCTTCCCCCACACACCACCTGCCCTGGGGAGTGGGCTATGCAGAGGCCGTGAGGGTGGCCGTAAGGGACCGAGGTTTGGAGGGGCCACTTCTCTCCAAGTAGGACACCCCGGCTCCTCCCAGAGCCCCACGCCACGGGGCTGCCCTCTCCTCCCTTCAGCTCAGGGCTGCCGCCTGCTTTGGTCTCCTGTACCCCAGGTCCCTGCCGGCCGAGCCGGGAGAGGTGGGAGGGCCCCCCACACAGACCCACACCCAGCTTTGCAGTTTCCTGGGCAAGATGGGGGAATTCTCTGCGCTCCCGAGGGTCCCAACGGCTCTCAGGGGCCACCCAGCGGGGTGTGGCCAACCAGACCACACTGTCCCGGGACCCACCGTGGGGCTGGAGGGTCCCACCAATCCTGGTGGCTTCCCCTCAGCCTAAAGGCCCAGGAGTGGGCCAGCCCGGGGTTCTGTTGGCTACAGATGTGTGTGTGTGTGCGTGCGTGTGTGTGTGTTTGCACTCAGCTTCGTCTGTGGGATGGGAAACACCCCCTCCACACACATACGTGAGCGCACAGACACGCCAACAGGCGTGCACACAGACGAACTCAAGGCCCAGCACCCCAGAGCCACTTGTGAGCACACGTGCACACGCTCCCGTGCACATGCACACACGTCTCCCTTGCACACACGCCGTGCACACAGGCGCGCCTCTCCGCACGACCTCCTCCCCGGCCGGCCTGCCCTTCCCGCCCGAGGCGCCGGCTGGCCCCCTGCCCCTCTCATCCATCTTGCCTGCCAGCCCGTCCCTGGTGCCCCCGTATCCTTCACACCTTCTCATCCCGCTGCTCGATAGCGGGAGGCCGCGTGGCAGCTGTGGCCGCGGGGAGATGGATGGGCCAGGCGGGGGTGCAGAGGGGCCGGGGGGGTGAGGCCGCCCGTGGTCGGAGCGCCGGGTCCCCTGGGCCCTCTGTCGGGCTCAGGTGGGCGTGGAAGCTGTCAGGCCATGTCCAGTTTGGCCTGCATGGACGCCCCGCAGCGCGCCTGGCTCAGCAGCAGACCCGGTGCCCGCTCCCTCCCGGGGTGCTCACCTACCATGCAGGCTCCCTGGTAGGATTTCCCCTACCCCAAGCCAAGGCACCTCTCCCCTCCCCCCCCACCCCATCCCTGCACCTGGGCGGGCCGTCCTGGGCGGGGGAAGCTGGTGAGTTCCACCCCCTCCCCAGCCCAACTCCCCCGTCCCCCATCCCTGAGCCCCCACGGGCACCGGGCTCATTACACATTGGAAATGCAAATCAGGGCTCTGTGCCCAGCCACATATAGATCCCCCCGGAAGGACACCCTAGGTACTTTGGTCTTGGAAACGCATGTGTGTGCAGCCATGCACACACACACAAAAAAACACAACACCTGGGCAGGGGCACGCGTGATCACCCGCACATGTGTGCACACACACGGGCACAAGTTTCTGCTCTCTCAGACTGACTCCCGGGCCCCGGGAATGCAGGCAGGTTGGTGGGACCCCTCTGATGTCTCCAGGACAGTTTCTTTCCAAATGGGAGACTCAGTCCCCCCTGGGCACTGATAAGCCACCATGGGTACAGAGACGGCCACCACTGGCCCTGGGACACACAGCATGTCTAAGACCACGCTGGGCCAGACCTGCCCCAGGTCACAGAGGGACCATGCAGGACAGAGGACATGAAACATGAAACATTAAAATCTTCCATTTTATAGATGGGAAACTAAGGCACGGAGGTATGGGTATATAAACAGGGTATACAGCAGATGGCAAAGGGGGGCCCTGGGCTCAGGACTGTGGCTCAGGACCTCCTTTTCAGATGGGAGGCCTGAGGCTGGGCAGGTCTGAGGTGGGTTAGGGACCTAGCGGCAGGGCAGGGACAGAGAATGTGAGCTTCTCAGTCTGGAGGGAGTCATTGCCCTTCTCATAGCAGGCGGCCTCGTGATGAACACGGGGTACACAGTGGACTCCTCCTCACAGAGCACAGGCTCATCACTGAACATCTGGAAGATGCCCATACCGGGCTGCAGTGGCTGGAAGTCTCGGTCGTGGGAAGAGAGCCGAGGGCCAAGGTTGCTGGGGCCAACGTCTGCCCTGGCCCTCGTGTTTAGAAATGGAGACACAAGTCGCCTTAGAAAGACAGTTGTCATTGTGGACGTGTAGCCTAGTGGTTAAGAGCATTGATAGTAAAGCCTGGGTTCGAATCCTTGCAAGCTGTGTGATCTTGAGCAAGTCACTTAATCTCTCTGGTCCTCAGCTTCTGCAACTGTAAAATAGGAACTATAATATCTTCTCCTATCATCCTGAGGTTTAAACAGTCAATAGTCCTTGAAACTGTGTCTGACACACAATAAATACAATATGAAAGTTTATCAAATTTTTTAATTGTGGGAGAAATCGGGGAGCCTGATGGGGCAGTTGGTTGAGCGACCAACTCTTGGTTTTCTGCTCAGGTCATGATCTCAGGGTCCTGAGATCGAGCCCCACGTCGGGCTCCCCATTCAGTGTGGGGTCTGCTTGAGTTTCTCTCTCCCTCCCTCTCCCTCTGCCCCTCCCACTCATGCTCTCTCTCTCAAATAAAGAAATAATAAAAATAAAGAAATAATTGTGGAAGAAATCACAAGCTGTAAGAAGAGCAAAAAAAACCCAAACCAAAACAAAAAAAATCCCAAAACAAAAAACCACCCAATCAGTTCTGATTTTCCCTACAAGCGTTGCTTTGGTTCTTTAAACAATTTTTGAAGCGTCAAAGTCTTTCCAGTGTTTCCTTCTCTTTTGTGCCTGTGCTCTGCGATGCCTCAGCGCGCGGCAGGTCCGTCTGCTGGGTCACTCCCAGGCCGGGTCATTCCCCAGGCAGGGGGTTCTGCATCTGGTTGGAGGGGGAGCTGGACCCCTCCCCCCGCTGTCCCCACCCCCACCCCCCCACCCACCGCAGGGATGGACAGGGCTGATGGAGGAAGGAGGTGGAGGCCGCTGGGACGAAAAACCATCTTTGAGGAGGTTCAGTATGACATTTGGTCCTCTCTCATACTGAGGGGGTGCCCCCCTGAGTTCCACCGGCAAGAGAGGACCCCGTGGGCCACAAGGACTCACCTTAGAAGGAGTGCGGTGGGCGGGGGAGGGCTGGAGCCAGCAGAGCGTGTGGCCCCCTCGGAGGCCTCTCCCACCCCCGAAGGCCGGTTGGGAGTCTTGGGGATCCGTTACTAAGGAGGTTAGGGCTGGGCACCCGGCGTGGGCAGCCCCGGGGACACGGCAGGACACAAAGGCCACGGAGGACATGCACCTTGTTCGACAGCGACCCCACGTGGCAGCAGGCAGAGCGGCAGCGGGTGGGCGGCCCATTCTAGATCTCGCTGCCCGGTGTGGAAGCAGGATTCCCGCAACGCGCAGGAGGGGGAGGCCGGCAGAAAGACTCGCTGGATTCCCTAACGGGCAGAGGGATGCTGGAGGGGTTAACTGGAGGAGAGAGAGGGTTCCATATTTGCGCCTCCAAGCAGGTGAATTGGGTGGTGGCCGCTCCGTGTCCCCGCCCTCGGCCTCCTGCGGTGGGGGTTGGGGTGCGGGGAGGGGAGCTAGTTCCAGGCGGTTGGGGACCCCCTCCCGCCCTCTGCAGGCGCTGTGCAGATCTCCGTGGCCCCGAGTGCCAGGCCTGCTTGCGGGGTTCCAGGGAGGCGGTAGGGGCAGGGCGCGGTGGGGGAGACAGCCTCGAGCTCTGATCCTGATTCTCAGGTCCTGATGACTCCGCGGGAGGCGCCTGTGGGCCCTGCCTCTGGGCCTCAGTTTCCCCTGATACCAAAGCTGTGACCCAGGCGTCTCCCCGCCATAACACACACGCTGGCAGCTGAGGAAGCCTGCCAAGTCCCTAGCCTCAGGGCACGTGGGAAGTCCACTCTTCCTGGGCCTCAGTTTCCCCACAAGTCCCTGCAGGTCTCATCCTGGTTGGACTCCGTAAAGTCCAGGGTCCTCATCCTGGTGAAAATGTCGGCCCGCAGCACACCCTGAGACTGGGGTCCCAGCTCCAGGACTGGGGACCAGGAGGGGAGGGGTCAGGCAGGCGCCCCACAGAGGAAGGCTCGGAACCCCAAGCCCTGACCCCGCCCATCAGGTGTAGAAGCTGTCTCTGCAGCTCACCAGGGGCCCGCAGTCAGCGCTGGGTCACCCCTCCGAGCCCCAGGAGTCGGGGCGTCCGGCCCTGGTTGGCTGTGACGCCCATCCCCGATGAGCTGTGTGACTTGGGGAGATCCAGTGCCTTCTCTGGGCCTTGGCTCCTGCCTGTGGAACGGGAGTGAGGCTCTCTGGGGCCTGGGCAGCTACCAGAAGTGAAGGAATAAAGAGGCAGTCACACGCTGCGCAAACACACGGGCACCGCAGACCTAGGCGTGGCCCAGGGCAGAGGCATTGGGAGGGTTAATGGGTCCCACTTCTTTGCTACAGCTGGGGAAACTGAGGCCCAGAGAGGGGTCAGAACCTGTCGGGGAGAACGACACAGTGTGCCTTCTCTTATCAACCTACCCTGGACTGGCCAGTTACCACATGGAACGAGCCCCAAGGCCTGATGTTGACCCCTGAGCCTGAAGGGACCCTGGTGCTGGCGGGGTGGGCAGTAAAGGATCCCCCAAACTGAGAAGGCACTTTGAGGCCAGAAAATGGAGCTGGCCAGACAGCTGAGCTTCAATGAGATCTTGTGGTGTCCGCTGGACACCGGGAGGGCGAAACACTGTGTTATCGCTGATAGATTCCTGGAGGCCAAAGCCAGCCTCCCTTGATCTGGGCCCTGCTGGGTATTTCTAAGGTAGGGATACTGACCCCAAGGGGCCTGGAACATGCGTCCCCAAGAGAGGTCCTGGAGCAAACCTGAAGGAGACGGGGGCCAAGGATGGATCAGTGTTACTGGTACTCCTACTCCTGGGACCACAGCTCAGCCTCGAGACACTAGACGCTGGTACAGCCCCATGGGAGTCTGCATTCCACACGCCCCGGAGTGGGGGTCCCATTTAACCCTCGCGCCAGTTCTAAGAGGGAAGTGGGAAGAACCCCGTTGTAGAAGAGAAGGGAACGGAGGCTCCGAGCCATCGAGGGCCAGGCCCCAGGGCACCTGGTACCGCTGTGGCCTGGAGCGATGTGGCGCCAGCCCTCCAGACCGGCCCTTCTATCTGTGCCACCTACCCGCCCATCACCTCACCCACCTGCCACCCAACGGCCCATCGCCGCCTCCATCCACTATTGGGGAAGGTCATGGAAACACCTGATCATGGTTGAGCCATGCACTGGCCCCGGGCACTTGGGGGCTCCTCGCCCCCTCCCCTGTCCTTGGAATGTGGGCTCGGCCTGCCTTTCCCGCTCCCAGAGGCTGCCCCGAGGACACAGCCGTGAGCCGGACAGACGGACGATGGGATGAGTTGAGAACCAGCGTGGTCTCCTTGACGATGCCCAGTTAAGGCCTCTCTCTCTATGAACTTTGAAGATCCGGCGGGCGGCAAGGGGGGCCACGCGTCTTGCTGCTGCCAAGGCGAGCTCTGTCTGTAAGTTGGGTGCGGGACCCGAGGGAGCCCCAGAGAGAAAGTTGGAATCGCTGAGGCCGGGGAAGGACGTGCGGTGTCCCCGGCTCAGCGGGCTTCGGGCCAGCAGACGAGCCCGGGAGGAGAGCTCAGCGCACCGTCTGCAAAGCTGGGAGGGTGCCGGCCGCCCCAGGTGAAGATGCAGGCGCCGCGACAAGGCCCGCCTGGGACGCCAGGGGTGGAATCTTCGAGAAGAGGAGGAAGACGAAGAGGAGAACGTTGTGCCAAGAAAACAGGCTAACTGCTCCATGCTCTCCGAGGCCTCACGTCAAGATGATTTTTAAATGACCCCAGTGGCCCCCGAAATCCTAGGAGGAAACTTGGCATTCTTTCTCTGTCCCTTGGGTGCTGGGAAAACAACTCTAAATCTTGTCTGGGCTTGAAATGTAAACATCCCAGGAGATAACTAAAACATTGGCCACAGGGGCACCTGGGGGGCTCAGTCGTTAAGCCTCTGCCTTTGGATCAGGTCATGATCCCAGGGTCCTGGAATCGAGCCGGGCATCGGGCTCCCTGCTCAGCGGGGAGTCTGCTTCTCCTTCTGTCTCTGTCCCTCCCCCTGCTCATTCTCTCTCTCAAATAAATAAATGCAATACTTTAAAATAAAATAAAATACAGATGGTTGGAGAAACTTCCTTAGCAGTTGCATTATACTGAAGTCTCATTTGTGTTCCTGCGAACATGCTTCATCTTCCGGGAAATTCTTGGAAAAGACCAACAAGTAGAGGTTTCTGATATCTAAGATCATGTGGGAGGGACAGTGATGAAACTTGGAAGTGCTCCCCACTGGCCCCGCCATCTGTTGTGGGATGGCGGCCTGGGACACAATCCTGTTCTCCTTCCCCACGTCAATGAGATGGGTCTCTTCTGTGGATGACATCATATTAGCAAGGGAAGATTGGCTGCTGGGGGCTTTGCTGGAACACCTGCAGAGGAGAGGATGGGGCTACAGAAAACCCCAAACCCAGGCACTGCCATAAGGTTTGGGGTTTTGTCTGGTAAGACTCATGCTGTCCCCAAAGCTGTAATTGAGAAGGTGCAAGCTTACCCAGCTCCTACGGCTATGAAAAGGATGCAAGGCTTTGCAGGGGTTTGGGGGTTGGGGGTGACTTCTAACACCCACCATGGTGCCCCTGTCCCTTATGTCGCCTGGTAAAGAAAAAGCACCTGTGGGACTGGGGATCGGGAGCAGCAAGCCAACCTCGAGAAGGCAAAACTCCTGGGAAAGCAGATTAAAGCTCTGGGCGTCTCCCGAGCAGTGCTGCTGTTTGAGTTAGAAGTGTCTGTGCATCTGGAAGGTAGGAGCCAACAGAAAGGGACAGAAAGGGACAATGCCCCGAGGGTTTTGGTCCCAGCTTTAGAAGAGGGCAGAAAGCCAGAGCCCCCGGAGAGCACCTGGTTTCCACCTGTGCTCCTCCAGGTAGAGCCTCCCACACGGCCGGTGATTACTCATGAGCTGCGGCCTTTAACCCTCTGCACCGACACTGGGTTGTTGGAAAGGATTAACCTCACACCTCCAACCACGGGAAGGGGAGGGGAGGAAGATCAGGAATAAGGCTCCGGGAGGGCAGGGTATGTGGAAAGGCATCTGGGTTCACCTGCGAGAGCCTGAGGCCGCCGTCTCCGGTTTCCTATCTTGGTGCCTAAGGCACCACGCTCGCCATCAGGAAGCTGGTGCCCCAGGTCTCGGACGAGCCCCAGCGGCGGACTCTGGGGCGGGCGGGGCAGATCGGAGGTGCAGGGAGCGTGGGCAGCACAGCGCCCCGCAGGATGGCATGCCGCTGGGGCACGATTGTCCTGCTTGCCCCTGGGGAACAGTGACGTGCGTAAGGCAGGAATAGTGGGTCCCGTGTGCTCTAAACAACGCCCGAGACAGCTGCCAGAAATCTGGGGCCATCGCCAGAGTTCCCGGGCCTGGAGCGGCTGGCCGATTGAGTCTAGCAGCCCCCCGCCTCCCTGTATGCCTTGGTTCGTGTGGACACCACGTGCCGCCTAACCCAGGCCGTCCCTCGTCGCCGTGCACACCAGGGAACTAGAGGATGTGGCCACCACGTACAGATGGCCTCGCTGACTAGCCGGTCAGTGGGGGCCACATGTTGGGGGTCATGGTTTGCCAGACCGGGCAATAAAGCGGGACACCAAATGGCCGTGTCGTCCCCTCTCTACTCTAACCCCAAGCAGCTGGGTTGAGTATTAAAGCAGCAAATTTAATTTAAAAAAATTTTTTTTAAAGAGTTGGCAGTTTCTTAAGATTTATTTATTTGACAGAGAGAGAGAGAGAAGGAGAGCACAAGCAGGGGGAGCAGCAGAGGGAGAGGGAGAAGCAGGCTCCCCGCTGAGCAAGGAGCCAGACACGGGGCTGGATCCCAGGACCCCAGGACCATGACCTGAGCCGAAGGCAGAGGCTCAACAGACCGAGCCCCCCGGGCGCCCCTTAAATTTTTTTTAAAGGGTTTAGGCCCTTTACTGAGTGTTAGGCCTCAATAAAAGTCAACACTGAGACCTAATAATAAGGATGACGACGAGTGCTCGGGTTCTGGGCAGGGTCTCCTTAGCCCCTCACCCCGCCGCCTTGTAATTACTCGTTCACAAGACCCCTACGGCACAGGGGGGGCTTTTCTGCAAAGAACTGGAAACAGGAGCACAAGGCTTGCAGAGAAGGGGCCCGGGGCTGGCACTCGGCACCGGCCTTGATCAGCCCACGCGCTGACCCTGTGAACCCAGCGTGTCTGGGGGGGGGGGCGGGCCCTGCCCAGCAACCCAGAGAAAGGCGTGGATGCACCTCTGCCCCCAAAGGGCGCGGCAGCAGCTCCCCTTAAAGCAGGAAATTAAATCATTAACAGGTGAAACCGCCTCGGCTGGGTGATCTAAAGCACCGTCCCAGTTTTTGATGTGCTTAAAAAATCAACCAGTAGGGCCTACTGCCCCCTATGCCAGACTGGGGACCCCTGATGAGGCACCCAGTATCGAGACGGTGGGAGAGAGCCATCGCCCCGACTCTCACCGAAGACCTGCGTGCTCTGCTGCTGAGAACACCCAGCCCCGTCGCGCCTGGGAGAGGAATCATCTACCGGAATTTGCAGTGGGACACCCCCGTCAGAACGGGCGCGTTAGTTCACACCCTGGGTGAGGGGGAACCACACGGTCTCCACCGGGATCCCCTTGTCCTGCCGCAGTCCTGACCCGCAGACACGCGCTGTACCTGGAGTGGAATGCACACCCCCGAGAGGGGAGAAGCGGGGGGTCCCGGTCTGCCACAGCCGCCCCCCAGTCCCTCTCCCACGCCTGACGCTGCCGCCTCCGTCCAGCCACCAGGCCTGGAAAGCACAACCAGGTCAAGTTTCTTTTCTTTTTTTTTAAGATTTTATTTATTTATTTGACAGAGAGAGAGATCACAAGTAGGCAGAGAGGCAGGCAGAGAGAGGAGGAAGCAGGCTCCCCACTGAGCAGGGAGCCCAGTGCTCGATCCCAGGCTCGATCCCAGACTCGATCCCAGAACCCTGGGATCATGACCTGAGCCGAAGGCAGAGGCTTTAACCCACCGAGCCACCCAGGCGCCCCTGGTTTGTAGGAATTCTGTATACTCACAACCGTAACCTTTTGCTGTGTATCTATTTTATTTATTTATTTATTGGTAAAGAATAAACTTCATTTTCTAGAACTGTTTAGGTTCACAGCAAAATTGGGTGAAAAATACACACAGTTCTGATCTACCCCCCTAACCCCCGCACACATCCTCAACATCCCTCACCAACATCCCTCACCAGAGTGGCATGGGTGTTAAAACCAGTGACTCCACACTGACCCATCATGACCCCCGAGTCCGCAGGTACACTGGGGTTCCCACTTGGTGTTAGACATTCTCTGTGTTCCGACAAATGCATAATTACAGGTATCCACCATTGAAGTATCATAAAGAGTAACTTCACTGCCCTAAACTCCTCTGTGCTCCACCTGTTTGTCACTCCTTCACTCTGAACCCCTGGAAACCACTTTTTTTTTTTTTTTTAGCTGTTTCTGTAGTTTTTCCTTTTCTGGAACCACACAGCATGCAGCCTTTGAGGTTGACAGCTTTCACGTAATCATATGCATTTTAAGTTTACTCCATGTCTTTTCATGGCTTGATAGCTCATTTCTTTTTAGCCCTGAATAATATTCCATCGTCTGCATGGACCATAGTTTATTTATCTGTCCACCTATGGAAGGACATCTTGGCTGTTTTCAACTTTTGGAAATTATGAATAAAGCTGCTATACGCCTCCATGTGCAGGTTTCTGTGTGGACGTACATTTCCAACTCCTTTGGGTAAGTGCCACATATTTCACTGGACTTTTTTCCTGTTCACATGGTTTCTGAGAGTTCAGATATAATCCTTATTTTTCATTTCCTTTTTTAAAAAGATTTTATTTATTTATTTGATGGAGAGAGAGACATCACAAGGAGGCAGAGAGGCAGGCAGAGAGAGGCGAAGCAGGCTCCCTGCTCGGGCCTCGATCCCAGGACCCCACGATCATGACCCGAGCCAAAGGCAGAGGCTTTAACCCACTGAGCCACCCAGGCGCCCAAGTTCTGCTAGAATTTATTTACTTTTGTGAATTGTGTGAGGTAGAGATTTAATTTAACTTTTTTCCCCCATAAATATAACTCATTGCTCTCGCAACTGGCTGGATGATTAATCATTTACAGTAAGTCTGTTTCTGGGTTGTGTACTCTATTTCATTGACTTATTTATTTCTCTATCCCAATACCAATACTATACTGTCTTAAATACTATTATTTAATAAAAAGTCTTGAAATCTAGTAGGGCAAATTTCCCTACCTTGTTTTTCTTCCAAATTATCTTGGCTTATTCTTCACCTATTTGTTTTCCATAAACATGTTAGAATCAGCACATCAAATTCCATGAAAACTTCTGTTGGGGTCTTGATTGGAAGTGTTTAAATTTACAGGAGCCTGCTTCTCCCTCTGCCTGCTCTGCCTGCTGTTCTCCCTGCTTATGCTCTCTCTCTCTCCTTGATAAATAAATGAATAAATAAAATCTTAAAAAAAAAAAGAAAGAAAGAAAGTTGAAGAGCATCCCCTCTTTTTTTGTCCTCTGGAAAATGCATATAAGTTTGGGATTACCTCTTCCTTGAATAGTTAGTAAAACTCTACCCATAGGGTGCCTGGGTGGCTCAGTGGGTTAAAGCCTCTGCCTTCGGCTCAGGTCATGATCCCAGGGTCCTGGGATTGAGGCCCGCATCGGGCTCTCTGCTCGGCAGGGATCCTGCTTCCTCCTCTCTCCTCTCTCTCTGCCTACTTGTGATCTCTCTCTCTGTGTCAAATAAATAAATAAAATCTTTTAAAAAATAACAACTCTACCCATAAACCCAACTGGTTTAAAGATTTCTTTGTTGTTGCTGTTGTCATATGTATGTGTAAAAAATCTGAGAGATTGTACAATAAGTCTGAAGATGATTGTGACAGACAGCTTCTCAGATGGCTCCCGTGGGCCCTGCCCCCCCCCTGGCATCTATGCCCTTGTGTAATCCTCTCTCCTTGAGTATGGAATGGACCTAGTAACTTGCTCCTAAAGAACGAAATAGAGCAAAGGTGATGAGATATCATTTTAAGACTGGATTATAAAGGATTATAAGTCATGGAACACTAAAAGGATTGGCACCATGACTTAATGGGGCTTATCCCAGGAAGGCAAGGGTGATTCAATATCAGGAACCAATCAATATAATATGCCACATTAATAAAATAAAGGAGAAAAAGCATTATCATATCCATAGATATAAAAAATTTGACTAATTCAACACACTTTCATAATCAAAACCACTCAGCAAACTAGGAATTGAAAGGAACTTTCTGAACATGATAAGAAGCATTTATTAAAAACCCACAGCTAACTTCATACTCAGTGGTGAAAGACAGAACTTTCCCCTTCCAATCAGGAACAAGACAAGGATGACTGTTTTTACCACGACTGTTCAATAATTTCCTGAAAGTCTAGCTGGAGTATTTAGGTAAGAAAAAATTAAATAAAAGGCATTCAAATAAGAAAGTTAGAAGAAGTTGGGGTACCTGGATGGCTCAGTGGGTTAAGCATCTGCTTTCTGCTCGGGTCATGATCTGGGGGTCCTGGGATCAAGCCCTGCATCAGGCTCTGCTCAGCAGGGCGTCTGCTTCTCCCTCTTCCTCTGTGCTCTCTCTCGAATAAATAAAATCTTAAAAAAAAAGAAAGTAAGAAGTCATACAGGTGATATTGCTCTATATATAAGAATCCCAAAAACAAACCCCTCCACTACTAGAGTTAATAAACCAATTCACCAAACTTGCAGAATACGAAGTCAACACACAAGAATCCCTTGTCTTTCTATGTACCAGCAATGAACAATCCAAAAAGGAAATTCAAAAACAATTCCATGTACAATAGCATCCAAAGCAATAAAATATTTAAGAATAAATTCAACCAACCCATAACAGGTTTCTTACTTCCTTTTCCAGCCTTCACTGACTCTGTTCTCAAGGTCCAGATTTCGACTAACAGCCTATTCAAGGCAATTTAGACCTTTCTCTGACATGATCCCAAAACCTTTCCAACCTCCACCCACTGGCCCATTCCAAAGCCGCCCTCTTGCTTTTAGCTGATGGCGATGGCAGCTCTCCACTTCCAGGTGTCAAACTCTGTCTACAGCTGCCTAACAAATCCCCCCCAAACTCAGTGCCTTAAAATAACCATCGTTTAGGATCGAAGTTTCTCGAGGTTGGGAGTCCGACTGCAGCCTACCCGGGCCTTCTGGCGATGGATCCTTACTGACTGGGTTCACGCCACAGGTGGGGGGCTTGGGCAGGCCCCGTAGATCGGGGGCATGTCTGTGCTCCAGGAGGCACCGTTCCTGTTCAACTGGATTTTCCCAAGCCTCTGCCCTACATCCGGCTGGCTGAGGATCCTGACCCCGGGCTGCACCCCAGCAGTGCCAGACCATTCTTCTGAGAGAAGAACGCAAATGGTCCTGTGTCTCAGCTAGCCACTGACCCCACCTTTCCCAAGAGTTCCCCGGAAAGGGTGGTTGATCCCCGGGGAGGCCGCTGTGTGTGAGCACCACGTGCTGGCGTCCGGAGCCTGCGTTTCCGAGGCAGATGGCCCACCAGCCTTCCACAAGGTCAAGGTGCTTCTTCGGGGTTGCCGTTCCCACTGTGCTTCCATACGCTGATGCACTCTGGAATGTCCTGCAGGAAAAAAAAAATGTAAATAGACCGTCCCCTAAAATATCCCGAATTACAAACAGTTAAGATAACATTACTACAGGTGGAGAAAAAAATAATAGCCTGAAGCCTTCTGACCGCCCTGCTCCGGGCAGAGCTGCAGCTCGGCTGCCGTCTGGAGCAGGCTCCTGGGCTGCGGGGCACCCTACGACTTGCCTTACAGCCCCCTGGCCCCTTTGGTTTCAAGGTCGTCCTTTGTGGTGTGTAGGACAAGGATCTCAGGGAGCTGGCCCCTTTGGATTACCCCCCTTCTCACTGTCTATGTTAACTAATAAACCTTAAATTAAAAAGCAGCTCATTGAGTCCTTACCAGCCAAATCAGTCAGGCCTTGACCTTGGCCTAGCTCTGTCTTGTGTGTCAGCTTGACCTGCTGCACCACTAACGACATCACAAGTGCTTCCTTGATGCCCCCAGAGCACTCCTTTCTGGACAAGACCTTGCTCATGCCCTGGACAGCCTCTGAGCCTCTCAGGATGGCTGCCCACGGGTTTCTTGGGTGAAAAGCTGCCTGCTTCAGCCCCCCACACACGGTCCGTGAGAACAATCACTGGCTGCATGTTGGGCCCTACTGGAGATGAGCTTGCTGGTTCCAACCTCATTACCCTACAGACAGATGTCCATTATGTCTGTGTCGTGGAGGCAACACTCCACGGGGTCAACTTACCCAGCCTCCCTTGCTGCGGGAGAGATGACGTCTTTAGGGTAAAGCCTTACCTGGGCCATCTGGTGTAGTCTGTACGGCTCTTGGCCCCTTGCCCGAGACCGATGCCCAGGGAAGGCCACCCCTCTCCCAGAGTCGCTAACCACTTTGGGAGCCCCCGGGAATAAGCAAGCGAACAAGAAAGGGGCTTCACACACTTGGAAGCTCTGATGAGGGAGCTTGCTGGAGAGCAGAGGTCCCGTCCCGTCATCGGCCCCCCTGATCAAACGTGGAGCCCGAGGGGCAGCTGAGTTGGCAGAAGTGTGGGCTGTTGTCAGCGGCAGTGCCCCCCGACCCACCAGCGACTTCGCCGCACTTTCCCTGACTCCCAGCCGGGGCAAACGGATGGGCCGTCTATAGCAACAGAACCAGGGCGCCTGGATGGCTCACTCGGTTAGACGCCTGCCTTTGACTCAGATCATGACCTCAGGGTCCTGGGATCCAGGCTTGAGTCAGGCTCCCTGCTCAGTGGGGAGTCTGCTTCTGCCTCTGCCTCTGGCCCCGCCCGCTTGCATGCACTCTCATGTTCTCTCTCTCTCAAATAAATAAAATCTTAAAAAAAACCAAAACTACCCATATTGCCTCAGAACATCCAATACACAATACAAAACAATTCGACCTGTCCCAAGTTTTCCAAGCTCAACAAGTATCCTAAGATCGTACCTTCTTACAAAATACAAAAGGCTTAGCTCTCTCTCTCTTTTAAAGTTTATTTATCTAGGTAATCTCGACACCCAACACGGGGCTCAAACTGACGACCCCCAGACCAAGAGTCACACGTTCTCCCAACTGAGCCCCAAAAGGTTCATCTCTTGAACAAGACACCTCTGCAGGCTTAGTCCCATCCTGTCAGGGACGGAAATCAGATTGAAGCCAAGGGGAATCCATTGAACGGGACCCTCTAATTATAAGTCTCAAGCGGGCTTGATATTTACCTTCGGCACCCCGCTTATGCAGACCCACCTAATCTACGAGATTCACCAAAAATACAAAACGCACAAATACAATCCTAGTGAAAACCTCTTACAGGAGCATTAAGAGCTAAGCCTGGCACGTCATGAAGGGTGTTTCCAGTAGGAGGTGGCCCCAAGTTCTCCTGAATGTGCAGATATCAAATGATCCCCCAAATGGTACCCATTCCAAGTCTAGGTTTCCAGGCCCTCAGGCCATCCCATAAAAATGCAACCTCTCTGCTTTCTGGCCATCCTTTGTGCTAGGCTTGGGTTAAGGAACAGGCATCCTTTGGGGGAGACTCAGGTCTCAGATATTGATGGGCCATCTTTTTTTTTTTTTTTTTAAAGATTTTATTTATTCATTTGACACAGAGAGAGAGATTACAAGTAGGCAGAGAGGCAGGCAGAGAGAGAGGAGAGAGGAGGAAGCAGGCTCCCTGCTGAGCAGAGAGCCCGATGTGGGCCTCGATCCCAGGACCCTGGGATCATGACCTGAGCCGAAGGCAGCGGTTAAAACCGCTGAGCCACCCAGGCGCCCGATGGGCCATCTTTTGACCCCATTACCATCCACTATCATTTGAGTCCTTCAATATTCTGTAGGGGCTGCAGCCTCCTACAGTCTAAGATAAAATCCATTCCAACTACATATAATCTGTTGGAATTCTTCACTTGACCATCTTTTAGAATTAGAAGGGAGTCACACTTGCTAGCAAAGGCCCTCAAAATCACAGAGTGTACCCACAGAAGGCCTCCGATTTTCATGCCTCTCTATGTTCATGTTATTAGCAAATGGACTTGTTCTAAAATACTGGAAATGGCACCGAAACAAAATGCAGGGACCCTTGAGCTCCTTACATCCACAATGAGGACATATGTGCTGCAGGGAGGGTGACTGACACATTACCCCACGCCATTTGCTTACCTTTGTGCCTCCCTGACCAGTACGGCTCTGTGCCTCGTGGTAGTCAGTTTAGCTCCAAATCATTATGTTCCAAAATTCCAAAGAAATTACTCTCACATCTGACAACCACTGCCTTGATGTTGGGTTCATTCCCAATAGTGACAGCCCTCTGACCACCAGGTTCCTGCCAATGGATGGACTTAATTCCAGGGGTGACTTCCGTGTCACCGTCCCCCATGTGTTCTTTCCTCCCCGACAGCTCTCCAAAAAATAACACCACTCCTCAAATCTCTCTCCAAACGGATCCGAAGCCCCAACCTCCCATTTTTACTCTTGGACCCAGAATCCCTCCAAATAATATTACAGTTGGGCATTTGGGCCATGTGAGGTTCAGGGGCGCTGATCTCCCATGCAGTTGAAAATTTGAGTATGGCTTTGGTATCCCCCTAAACTTAGCTAGTAACAGCCTATTGTTGACAGAAAGCCTTATGGATAATGGAAACAGTCAATTAACGTGTATTTTATATGTTACATGTATTGGGTACCGTGTTCTTAGAATAAAATAAGCCAGCAAAAAGAAAATGTTAGGAAAAGCATAAGGGGGAAAAACATATTTACAGTCCCATCCTGTAAAAAAATCCAAGCATAAGTGGATTTATGCAGTTCAAACCCACGTGGTCCCAAGGGTCAACTGTACGTCTACTCTTTTAAGTTTATTTTTTTTTAGCAATCTCCACACCCAGTGTGGGGTTCAAACTCACGACCCTGAGATCAAGAGTCACATGCTCTGCTGACTGAGCCAGCCAGGCACCCCATATATCTCAAACTAAAATCTCAGACCAAAGCCTTAATCAAACAGTGCTGGGCTTACCAGAGGCCAATAGGCCCTTCCTTCCCTAATTAATGCCTACTCTGCTAATCTTGCAGAGACTTTTTTTTTTTTTAAAGATTTTATTTATTTATTCAACAGAGAGAGATCACAAGTAGGCAGAGAGGCAGGCAGAGAGAGAGGAGGAGGCAGGCTCCCTGCGGAGCAGAGAGCCCGATGCGGGCCTCGATCCCAGGACCCTGGGATCATGACCTGAGCCGAAAGCAGAGGCTTTAACCCACTGAGCCACCCAGGCGCCCACTTGCAGAGACTTTAATTGAAGTTCTTTTCCCTCACTCCACAGACCTACAATTATCCTGAAATTTTCAATCACTGTTACACTGTATGCCGGAGTCCTTTCCTTTCAATACCAGCTTTACTAAAATATAACTCGCATATCCTAAAATTCATCCTTGTAACGGATAATCCTTGTATGTATAATCCAGTGACTTTCAGTGTATTCACAAAATTGTGCCACCATCTCCACCAGCTACTTTTAGGACGTTGCCACTCCAGAGAGAAATCCAGACCCATCAGCAGTCACTCAATCTCCCCACCCCCCCAGTCCTTGACCCCATAAATCTGCTTTTAGTCTCCAGGGACTTGCCTCTTCTGGACCTTTCACATAGATGGGATCCTGTTCTATGTGGCCTTTTGCGTCCAGCTCCTTTCACTGAACTGGATGTCTTTGCAGGTCCCTTTCACACCACCAAAGCCCCAGCCTGCCCGCGGGACGCCCCCAGCTCAGGTCCCCCCTTAACCAAAGCAAAGATCCAAAGCCGCCCTCGCTCCTCCTCATTCTTGTTTCATTCCACATGCACTGAGCCAACCTCCTCCTTGGGCAATCTGTTTACTGTTTACCACGTGATGAATACACTTTAGGCCGTGTCCGTGGGTGCCTATGTGCGTGTGCACGTGAGCTGGGGGAGGGGACAGAGGGAGAGAGAGAATCTCAAGCAGACTCCCCGCTGAGCATGATGGAACCCGACGCAGGGCTCGATCTCACGACCCTGAAATCATGACCTGAGTTGAAATCAAGACTTGGACGCTTAACCGACTAAGCTACCCAGGTGCACCAAGTCATAACTACTTTTTAATGTTAATTTCTCAACTTTAGGGCTCCTAGACCATACAGGTGGGGAGCCGCCTTTGCAGGCCCTCCAAACCTTTCTAAAGCATGCCTGAAAACACCAAATTCTCAAGGGAAACTTTTTTCCCACCCAGAGCCCGAAGTTCCTTACATCTTTCTGGGTCTGTGGGTGGAATTTCTTCTACCCCTTTCCCTGAAAGTGTTGCTTCTCCATGGTCCCAACTTTCTGCGTGGCCTTAGTACCAATCCCCCGCCCAGTAAGGGTGGCAGCCCTCAGCGTGTGGCCCTCGGTATCAGTGCCCGGCCCCTCCCCACCCTGGGCAGCCGCAGCTTCAGCGTCCCTGCTCCCTGATCTGGGTTCCAATCCCTCTTCAGTTTGGGCCCTGGAGAGCTTTGCTTACTTTCTCAAAAGCTCAGCTACATATTTAAAGAGAAGCTTATTTCTTATCCAGCCTCCCTAGGTGTTTCCGAGGAGAATTTCAGGCTATCTACCCCACTGCTGAGAAGTTAAAGATCATTCAGATCTCAGACTGTAGATTCTTCGAGTCATTTAATTTAAAAGTCTTCCTGGGGCGCCCGGGTGGCTCAGGCTGTTAAGTGCCTGGCTCTTAATTTTGGCTCAGGTCATGATCTCAGGGTCCTGGGATGGAGCCCCGGGTCCGCCTCTGCGCTCAGCAGGGAAACTGAGGATTTTCTTTCCCTCTCGCTCTGCCCCTCCCCTGACTCGTGTGCACACACACACTCTCTCTCTCAAATAAATAAATAAATCTTTTTTAAACATAAAACAAATAAATAAAAATATTCCTGGTGCAGAGTGACAAAATCACAGAGCCACTCTTGGAGCAATGATGGTGGTCAAGGTCAGAGCAAGGACAGCCCCTACACGGCCTCTGATCTTCCTTCCACTCAGGGGACCAGAAACTGCGCCTGGTCACTTTATCCAGAAGTGACAGAGACGAGGCGACATGATACCAATGTCATGCCTTACAACCAGACCTGGAGCTGCCAAGGGGCTGGGCGTTCACGTGTCACGGCTCAATTAGCCCGGCCTCAAAGGGCCAGCCTGCCGGTGGCATTTACTGCCGTGGGCACTTACAGCGCCGAGCCGCGCTGTGCGGGGCTGGTCATGGGTGTGGCCTGTTCTGTGTGTGAGCTCGTGTTCAGTGCCTGTGATGAGTATCTGCGTGCAGCCTTCCGGTGTGGGCTGACACTTGCTGCCTGATGCTTGCATGTGTGTTGCCTGTCACGGGTCTGTGTGTGGGTCTCGCCCACGTGCCAGGAGCAGTGACGGGGTGTGTGATGTCTTCTAATGGGGAAACTCACCTGCTACGAGGAACATGATCAGAAACCATGCTCCCTCCCAAGTGGCTGTTCCACGTTCCCGGGCCACCTTTCCATCTGTTCAACATCACAGTCTTTGTCTAATATCCGGATGGATGTTAGACATGACTCTGGACCGTGACAAATTGTAGACCTATTCCCACCCCCTCTCCACCGTGCCCGGCTCTCCCAGGGGTCGACAGTCCTCTGAAGAGCACCCGGTCCTGCATTCAGAAGCTTATTCCCCAAATGTCTGCTCAGATCTGACCGGAGTTCAGCTGGGATCCTGCAGGAGGATGTGGTCACATCAGCTGCCAGAGAACTTTCCTTTCCACGCAGATGCTGACGGGGAACTGGAAGGGCAGGGCAGGCACTCCCCGGACTACAGGTTCCATGATGTGACCCTCTCTGGGTCTGCTGGTCAGTGAAAGTCTGAGCGTAAGGGAGGAAGCGTTGGGCTCTTCACCTGCCTCAGCGTGCAGGCCCCCTGGCAGGGAGGCTGGGGGATGCGACCTGTGACCCTGAAGCGGTCACCTTCCCTGTCCTCCATGACTGCAGGACCCCAGAGTCCGCCAAAGACAACCTGGTCACTGGCTTATGTTGGTCTGCAGAAGACCCAGGGCCAGGGGGCTGCCTTCTCAGGAGTCACAGACCATAGATTCCACCTTCCCTAGTACTGGGCCCGGAAAGAATGCAGCCAGTCCTCTGGGCAAGGGGAACCCCAGGGTCCAGGGAGGGACTCAGTATAGGTATACAACGGCTCACGTTCGTCGAGAGCTTTCTCTGTGCCAGCCCTGTGCTAACCCAGGCGTGCCCAACATTCTCGGTTCCTGGGCCCCCTGGTGCCTCAGTAATTTTCCACAGTGCTCCCCGGCCATAAGAAATATCGAACAAGCAGCCCCTTCACACTCTCTGCTCTGGCCCCTGCAGGCCAACCCAGGGGCTTCTCTGCCCTGGCTGGATGGGGTGGGACTGGCCAAAACAAGCAGGGGAGGGGAGGGGCGGGGCTTCCAGGGGGAAGGCCTGCCGGTGGGCGGGGCTTACAGGGGAGGACAGCCCGGTGGGCCGGGCTTAGGGATCCTCCCGTTCGGCCCGGGGGGGGGGGGGGG